>OZ034978.1:2070000-2307500 GCA_964030785.1 Siderastrea siderea | reverse complement strand
TCACGCCTTTAGTTCTTGAGGTTCCTTATTTCATTGCTTCAGACAAATACTGTTCTCGTTTTGTTTCGAGTACACGTTCATCAACGTTAGCGATTACAGTTTTGCTTTCTGTTGATTGCTATGTCTTCGGAGAACTTCTTAGAATTTCTTGTCTCTGTTATGTAATAATATTACAAAACGCATTGTGTAGGATAATTCTCACCTAACGTCTCACTTTCTGGCTTGTCAGATAAAGCGGTACTTTTCGCATTCTGTCAATCGCGCTTGGAGGTCTTGAGGTTTCTTATTACATTGCTTCAAACAAACCCTCTTCTCGTTTCGAGTACACGTTCATTTCAACGTTGCGATTTCAGTTTGCCTTCTATCGATTGCTCTGTCTTCGGAGAGCGTTCGGAGAGGACATGGGTTCAAATCCCGCTTAGGACAAATTTTAGGGTTTTCATTCAGTATGTTTGTTTATCTCTTTCTTCGTCTGGTTTGCGTTCATCTGTGTTATTTATTAATTATTTACCTTCTAATTGTTAGCCCATTGATTTTGGGGCGTAGGGACACTATAAAACTGATATGGCCCAGCTTTTCTCTAATTTCCCATGTTGTTGTTACTCATCTTTTTTCTAGGTTCCCCCTATTAATTATTAACCTACTAACTATAAATCCATCATAAACAAAGTTAATGATTCATTTTTTAAAAATAAATTTTAATTTCCAGCCTCTTTTGGCGGTGGCCTATAGGGTGGCCCACAGGATAGCCCATGGGTAGCTCATGGGCCCCGGTCCAGGTTTTGTTTACACCCCCGGCTCGCTCAAAGGTCACGTTCCGCCTCACCGAAGGGTCCGAAGGCGCTTATAAAGAATGTAAATTACATTACACCTCATAACGTGAGTTTGAGCCGCCTGTGAATATATTAGCTCCAAACACGCGGATTTATAAAAGACTGCGCAACGATACTTCGCTAGATCGTTTAAAGCTAAGAGGCAAAAACTGATTCTTGAATTTCTCCTGATGCATAGCAGAAAGAACTTTTACGTTCAAAATCTCAGGTTAGCGCCATTGTCCAAAGAAGGAGGTTTCTTCAAAGAAACCTTTCGATCGCCTGAAACGATTTCAACCCCCGAACGGGAAGGCGGCGAACGAAATGTATTCACCACGATTTACTATATGATCGCACCTGAACTGGGAGGCAAGAATTATTTACATAGCAACAAAAGTGATAACGTTCACTATTTTCACGATGGATGGCCTGCAAAGTATGTCCTTGTATCTCCAGAGGGCAAAGTTGAAGAATACATCTTGGGGCGCGATGTTACGAAAGGTCATGTTCCACAACTACGGGTTCCCGGAGGTTTCCTCAAAGCTGGGAAAATCTTGGTAGATGAACAGGAATATGCAATGTTTCCAGGTGAAACACCATTCACTTTGATTTCAGAGCAAGTTTCTCCTGGATTTGATTACAGGGATCGTCACGTTGCGGATGCCGCTGAAGTCAAAAGTATATTCCCAGAGCTGTGGCCTACACTGGAAGAGTACATTGCTCCTAAAAGAGATAACGAAACTAACTTAAGCAGCTCCACTGCAATCAGCGACTGATTTGTGCATTCAAGATCCAATTCATTTAAAGTAAACAGACAGAGCACGGGGTTACCACTTATTTGCATCTCACTCGAAAACGGTGATAGAATGATCAACTACGAAACGTTCAAGATTTTGCTGTTTGTGTCAAGACGTCGGAATAAATGAGCTATCAAGTCACTACTTAAATATTCCAAATACAAATGTTCAAATCACGAGATTTTTAATGCAACAATAACTTGTTCACCTGACTTATTTTTCTGACGAACCTACTGTAGATATGCTGACCACATAATATTCTCAGTTACGCAGTCTCCGGTGAGTTGAATAATTGATTGCTAACGTTTATATACGATAAAAGAATACTTTTGACTGAGCTAAGCTTGTCTACCAGTATTAAACTTGGACTTCAGGGCCACAGGTAGCCTAAGCGTAACATACGAGTTTGTATGGAAAATCGAACCAAGAATTCCTATCGATAAATAAACAAGCTTTAATAAGAACTTAATTTTTTTTATCGATGGAAATTCTCTGTTCCATTTTCCACACAAACTCTCATATTACACTGGGGCAACCTGTGCAGGGCCTTGGGATGGTCGAGGGAGAGGAAATCGCCGAACCCCACACTCGTTTGGGGAGACGCGTTTCCAAATGGGGGGGGGGGGGGTGCGGGGGGGGGGAGGTGACTTTTACGTGTGCCCTCGTGTACTATCCCCGAGCAGAAAGGGGGAATGCGCATGCTCGTAGACTGCGGCAGTCTTCAAAGATAGTATGGACTGGGACGAATTTCCCAAAAGTAAACTTCTGCCGGCAAATTCGAGGAAAAGTAGGTAAATACACTTTTCTAAAGTAGAATTATGCGCTGAACACGAAAAGTTTGTTTACCAAGCTAGGTTCGGCCATATTGACCTTCAAATCAGCTATTTATAGATATAAGCTTACGTAATTAAGACATGAAAGTGAGGCTATATTTTGTACTTCGTTACAGAAAACTCTACTGAAACGCTTCAAATTTTACCGAAATCAGTCATTGACAGGTATAATATGTCTTAGCATTTTGCCCTGTGCGTAGGAAAAAGCAGTTGATTACAAGTTGTCCAACCACAAAATCACAACGCTAGAATTTCAAGAAGCAAAATTTATTATCTCGGAGCTTTAAAATTAAAAAATAATGATAATTATACTTTCAGAATATTTTCCAAACTGGCTCAACAAAAAGAAAAGCACTTAAGCCGCGCTTCCATGACGAGAATTTGGGTTCATTTTTGAAAGCCAGATTTGAGGGACAAAAACTTAAAATCAAGCTTGGTAAACAGTTTTTTCGTATTCAGCACACCATTTTCATCTAAAAAAGTGTATTTACCGACTTTTCCTCGAGTTTGCCGACAGAATTTTAAATAGCAGCCTTTCTCAGAATTTGAAAGCTGACGTTTCGAGCGTTAGCCCTTCGTCAGAGCGAATCAAGGAATTGTGGGTTGCACTTCGTTTATATGGGGAGTGGTGGAGCTACGCTATTGGTGGGAACATGGCAACGTGAAAAGCAAGAATAAATTAGTTGAATGAAAAGCGTACGTTGATACCGTGGGGATTAAGGGTGCCGATTTGAAAAATGAATTTTTGTTCTAGATTTTTACGGCTTTCCGTGTTACCCTGGGGTAGGGAAAGGCCGCAGATCGTCATGTGTTGGCTAGAATGATTAGACAGAAACAGGGAGGAGACTAGGCGACCCGTTTCCGCGAACACCTACGAGACGTTGAAAGAAATGACAAGGACGCATCCAAACCAGTCGCCCAACATTTCAATCTCCCTAATCATTCTAGCCAGCACATTCCCTACACCAGGGTAACTCGGGAAGCCGTAAAAACCTAGAACAAAAATTCAGTTTTCAAATCGGCACACTTAATCCCCACGGTATCAACAAACGCTTTTCATTCAACTAATTTATTCTTGCTTTTCACGTTGCCATGCGCCCACCAATAGCGTAGCTCCACCTCTCCCCATATAAACGAAGTGTAACCCACAATTCCTTGATTCGCTCTGACGAAGGGCCAACGCTCGAAACGTCAGCTTTCAATCTCTTTACGAAGGTCCACAATAGGCTTAGCAGGATGCGGGATTTGGCTAATTTTTGTGGCGATATTCGGGATGAGAGCTGAAAAACAGGAGCGGGAAGCGGGAATTTCAATTGAGAGCGGGAGCGGGATTTTGTGTTATTAAGGGGTCGAGATGCGAGAATCGCAAGGGGAAAGTAGCGGGATACGGTATTTTAGTTTTTGCGAGACTGCATGATTTGACCAGCTCAGGCTGATAGAAGTGGTTCGTTTGTGAATGAAGTGTGTTGGCTTTCAAGTAATGAATTGATCAAGGAAGAGTAGCCTGCATGTCAAGCTATTATGAGTCCTTTTGTGATGTTTTGTGTTTCATCTGAAAGAGGTATCAAGTCACATGTCGTGTTGCATTTCTTGGCCTCGTCTGCGTTCTTAACTTTTCCGACCCTTTCCACTGAGCGTTTGTTGGAGCAGCTATGATCAGCTATGGTTAGTCTAGCCAGGCAACAGGTTTTGGCGGTCGCCAAAAACGAGGTATTCGGCATCATAAATTTTGTTGCTAAATATTATGAAAAGAGTTCGAGCAGGAATGCCTTTCTTCGAAAAAAAAAAAACATTTCCGAGCAGATATTTACTGAAAGTAAGTAATATGAAGACGCTGAAAGCTTTAAAATAAACTGTGAGTTAGGTGAGTCCACTTTTATAAATCCTTTGTTACATTTCATTTTTGCGTACCTCACAACTGGACCGATCTTGCATGACCTTTGTGCCCCCTAGCCCTCTGTAAGGACACAACCCATTTATATACAGCTGGATGTACATAGAGAAACAATGTGCAAAAAACGTTTGTCTCTAAGGATACGTCGACCTTCAGATCAAACCCCCAAGTCGCGCTTATCACCCCACAACTTGAACAACCACCATTTCATTTACATACTCAGTAGGTTGTCTTCCAAAAAAAAGGAAAGACCGAAAATAGGCAGAATATCGTAGCAAACAATCTTTGTCAATTTTTACCTTTCATTCATCCCCGGACAAGAAAACGGTAAAACAGGTCTAAAACAGAAGAACACAAACGAAACACTTTTTATGGTCATTGATAGTGGCGATATTTAATTTTAGATGATATCGAGACAATCGACCATAAAAACGTGTTTACTTTTACTGCCGTCTATCCATTGAATAAAGGTATGTGAGGTTTTCATCATGAAAGTAGAAAACTATTTAAAAATTTAGGCGGGATCGGGATTTCGACGTCAAGAATGGTGGGGTGGCAGGATTAACAGGAAAAAATAGGCGGGATGGCGGGATCTGAGAACCCTATTGTGGACCCTCCTTTACGGTGGCCAATTTACTTTATCAACTCAGTTGATAAATCCAAAATTTTGTGTTTCTCAGAATTTGTCCCAGTCAGCAGAGGATGTGAAACATGTCGCAAACTGCGAGCCCCTAACAATGAGGGAGCCCCTAACAATGAGGGCGGGAGCCCGAGAAGAAAAAAACACCCTTGTTACTGGCGGAAATATCTAACTAAGCAAATCAACAGTAAAAACGAGTAGGAGGAACTAGCGAGAGAACCTCCTCGTAGGCTACAACAAACCTGACTGAATAGGTATCTAGTTCCTTGTGTTTCGGCTGTATCGCTGAGTCTAGTCGAGCTGAGGAACTTCGAGGATGAAAAAACCGAGGAGAAAGAACTGTTTCACCCATTGACTTGATTAGAGAGATGGATATATAATGAACGGACCGTCAACAGACCACATCCAGATTTAACGATCCGTACAGACTGTACAGATCGCAAAGTTGTCTTTACAGACCGTAACAGTTTCCGTACGTTGGACATGGGTGCCGAAGCGAAGGACTTAGAGCAAGGCTAACTTTCTTATTAAACATCAAGCTACACTGGTGCAACCAATCCTGACAAAGAGCATATTATGCTTTAAAATATGGCCGTTCTCTGGCGACAGCGAAAGACTGTAGTTGTCAGCGGCCAGTATCATCACAAATAACCACCTTTGTCTAAATTGTTACGGCTGTATATGCCTCCATTTGCAAAACAAATCAAATCATGGCCACCTTTGTTTTAGACGTCCTTAAAGTCAAACAAAGGTACCGTCAAATGCTGGTTTGAATGCATCGGTCAAAGGTACTTTTAAGTCACTTTTGATGACAAATCACCTCAAACGACATCTGATCTGATGGAGATCAGAAGTGTCATTCACCTTTCAATGCAATTCAGTTCAATTTTATTTAAACACGGTAAAATTCAACAGGAATACATTCAATAAATAGTAACAAAGCATAAAATATCCGAACGTGCTAAAAAGATTGATCTTGACCCTAATCCACCATTTTTGCCAAGCCGGTCATTCATTTGATGAAATCAAAGTAAATAAGACGCGATTTTCAGTCTGTTTTGTCTTACCGGAGCGGCAATGTCTGATTCATCTCTTCGTTTATCCCTGTAACAAGCGATACTTTCTTTAATAGCGGTTATGTTACATTTCGCATCCTCCATTTGCGATTTTCTCTCCCTGGATAGACTTCAGCTTGATTCGTTTCATACGTCCACTCAGGACTTACCCATATCATCTCTTCAATCAACCTTACTAGAACGTTGAAGACAGGTAGAAGAAATCTATGGCCATGAATGGTTTAGGTATCAACGTATGTAAGTTTTACGAGTAAAAAAATGTAAAGAATCGATACAAAATAAGAAAAGCTGTAGTATTGTGAAAATGAAAAACGTTTCGAGCATAGCCCTTGATGTTCGACTTCAAACCAATTCAGATCTTACTGAGACCAATTCAATTCTCCAGCTATTGGACCTGCTTTTGTTAAAATTCCAGACAAATCTCTGCCCAGTAGGTCGACAACGTACTCAGGGGCGGATCCAGGAAGAAGGGGCAGGAAGGAGATTGGGTGGCTTGCCAGCCCCCTCATTGGGGTAGTTCAAGCTTGAAATCATGAAAGGGAACAGTGCTATCACTGAGGTGATTTTGTCTTCGATTGTTCCAATATCGTTTTGTCAGGTCAGCCTCCCCTTCAAAAATCCTGGATCCACCACTGCGTACTTGTTTTATTTCCCTTGTTCCTATTTTCTATCAAACGGAATACTGATGCGATCAGAAAGCTTTTACTGCTCGACGCATTTGTTTCAAGGCGTGATGTAACAAAAGCCGACATTGTATATTCTTTCAGAGTGTGGCGCGCACACACTTAATTATTGTACGGCTTTCAAGTTTACTCTTAGCGCCTGGAACAACTTCAACTTGGCAAGTTGAAGAGTAGAGATTTAATTTTTGCGGAAAATGTTTCTGGGGTTACAAAGTTTTGCGTGATCTAATATTTTGAGAAACTTGACGACCACATACACAAGGCTTTCTACAAAGCGACGTTCACTGGTTGGTGGTTGCAAGATGGATTATTTTAGGGTTTGGGGGGAGGAAAAAGGCCCGATAGTAAGGTTAAGGGTGTGGTCACAGGGTGGGTGAGGGGGCTTGGCTCCCCTCACATTGACTAGTAACTAAGAGAGAAGAAAAAGCCATACAGACCATGGAAACTTCTAAACTTGTTTTGCAATGATGTAATAATTATTAGCCTTTTGATTTTCTACAAGCCCGTTAGTTAAAACGCCGCGTGGGTTCGATTCCCCTCGAGGCTGGAAAACATTCAAGTTTATTACGTCGAATAGCTCAATCGAATAATTTCTTGAGGCAAACACTCAGATTTTGTCACGATGGTGTTTAAAAAACACTAATGTAAAGTCTACCTGGATTTTTGAAAAGGTGGCTCCTGAAGATTTGCCCGTTTTCACCGGAACGAAACCGAAACCGAGGTTTTAAGACTCCGAACAACCCCGAAACCACACGAGAGAGAAAAGAAAAGGAAGGGGAGGGAGGGGAGAAGAAAGAAAGGACTCTTGGCACTCAATTTACATATTGCCTACTTTGGAGACACCTCAACCGAGTGGTACCGTTTTCAAAAATCCGGGTAGACAGTGTTCTTGCAAAAACTCTCTCTTTTCCCCAAAAATTCAACTGGTTGACAAATAACCAAATTCACACCAAAAACACAATTTTCTCCTTTCCATTTAACGTTTCTGTAGAACAAATATTATCTTGTCAAGGTCCTAATTGCTATGTGTAACTAGCCAGGCTCCTGCACGTGTTCAATCTCCACCTGGGGAGAGGTTATTCGACCCCCAAGCCACATTAGAATAACCCCTACATGTGTGACTCGAACCTGCGACCGTTCGCTCGGCAGAGCATACCTCTCACCCCTCGACTGACATCGCTTCTGTCAGTATGTCAGGAAAAATGGGGGGAAAATATGATCCACTGATTGAGAGTGCATATTAATTAGGCTAATTCAGTTTAAATGGGCTGAAATATATAACAAAGTACTCTCCCAAGAAGTTGGAAACTAAGAAGTAGTTGACAGCTTTCTATGGCCAAAATCCATAGGAATTTCACTGTTATTTTGTATACCAAAAAGTTCGGGGCGATCAAAACATCCCACAAGCATTAACGGCGTCCAACAAGAAAACCACTTTGCCTTCCACAGTTTTGAAAATCTGCACTTATTAAGGTTCAGAAAATGACTGAGATTTAACCAAAAAATTGTTTATCTGTCTATCATGTATGCCCCTTTAAGTGTAGCTCATTCTATCCAAAGTTTGATGGTCAAAAGCTTGGATTCTTTACTCTCAATCACCGTCCCATATAACTGTACTTATCTCCTTCAATATTCCATATCGCTGTACTCTTTGGCCAAATATTTTGCAGCCTATCAACCCAAACGGGCCCTCAAGATTCAGATCCCCAGAGACTCATGTTGCTCTTAGTCGGTAGGGTGATAATTTTTGCAGACATTAGCAACAGTAGTTTTAAAAGATCTAGTTTTTATAAGTTAATGGTTTGACGTCTACAAAAAAAATTTTTCCAGCAAATTTGCATTGTAGTACTGACTAAAACCAATTCCGGTCTCCAGAGCTGCCTGCACCTCACTTCATGCTGCTGATGCTGGGACTCAGACCATAAAGTAGTGACAGTGTTGTTTTTGCATTAAAATAAAAAAAACATATGAAGTTTCATGCTCTTAGTAACTTTTGTTATAATCTTTTCTTTTTTGTAAACTGATCGTATTTTTCCATCTTTCTTTGTGAGTTTCGCTGGCATTACAGTACAAAATGTCCAACACCCTGCTTAGTACCCCTGTGACAAGACACATAAATAAAGGCGTGTCGAAAAAATTTGATGTGAAAATATCTTTTCCATGTCTTATTAAATTAGGTGATACAATTTATATGGGCCTCAAAATTTTTGAGGCCCATGTAAATTATGTCACCTAATTTTCTTGAGTGTAAAATCAAAAGCAGCTGATTAATTCTTCCTTTTATATGGGCATACAGGCAGGGGACAGGGAGGGGGGATAAAATGGGGGAATTTGGTCCAAGTGAAAGTTACAAGATGCATGTAGATCCCCTGTACCCTTAACAGACTATTTCCAGAACCCATTTGAGTCCCTGTTTTTATGACATTGCATTTTTCTGCCTAACAGGCAAGCTCCATCTGCAGCGCCACTTCTGTGCCTTCTTACACAGAGTTTGATATCCCTATTGACTGCCATACTTGTGTTGCTTGCACAACAGTGGTTTTCACTGGGAAATATCAGAAATAATACGGCCACAAAGATAAAGAAATTGCAAAATTGAGCATGGCCACAGAAGAAACAATGCCTAGTGGAAATTCAGGGAGTAAATCGTTTGCATCATCATAAAATAAAGCAGGGTGAGGGCCATTTAAAAGAACATTTAAAATCCACTCTAAGCTCATCAAATGTACAGACCATAAAGAGATTTAGACTAAAATTTACTATCATAACTGTCCATTAAAGCCAAACAGAAACTAATTTTCCTGAGTGATTTGAGACAATTAAATTTAAAGTTTCAACTATTGTACATACAGATGTCACCTCTCCCCTGGGCTGGTATTAAAGTAATTCATGTTTTGTCTGTTTGTGATTTCTTTTGTTTGGATTACACTTTGCAATCTCTCAACTCATACTACAGATAGACTTGTTGTGCACAGGATAGACTAACTCAAAATCCTTTCAAAATTATGCTGGTGCGCGTTGTCAAGTTGACAATCTTTCTCCCATGGCCATCCTCAATGCACTCATTTTCCCAATACTTAAGAATCTTTTGTAAATTTTCTTGGCTTGTAGTTGAGCCAACATTAATACGGTGTGTTAAAAAATCCAACAAAAGATTTCCCTTCACAGATGAATGATCAAAGATGTTGGTTATGTCCAAGGCTATGCTTTCTCCTGGACATTCCACATACTTCCAGCCATTCTTCTTCGCTACCTCTCTAACTTCTTTGTTGCTGTAATACTGTCCAGGTTCTAGAATCAGATTTTGAGATGAAAATGCTTTGCTATACTTCACAAAGGGGCTCTCTTCGTCTCCTGTGCTACATATAATTATTCCTTTTGTCCCAAGATCTTTCTCGTAACAATGCTCAAGCGCTGATTCAAGTCCAGCGAAGTAGATGCTGTGAAAAAAGTGAACCACATCAAATTTAATATCATTCCGCTTTTGCTCAACGTATTCTTGGTAAGTACTGGGGCTCCATTCAAATGTAATGTCGACTGCGCTCTTCAAACTTTCAGGCAAGTCTTCCGCTTTTGCCCGAAATATTTCCAACCTGTTTTCGTCTGGCTCGACTGTAAGCTGAAATAACTGAAGTTTGCCAACTCTGTCTCGGCGAACCTTACACAGCATTTCAATGAAGGACAAATCAATACGACCATCACCGCTGCCAACACCAAGAATACAACATGGTGAGTGGCTTTCAAGAGGATCGCCCACGCAATCACTGATCAATGTGGCAACATGCTCTTCGATGCACTCTAAAGTGGGGCGTTTTCCTGGTTCTACTTTTGATGCATGATAAGTTTTCAATGATTCTGAATAGGCTACAGGACAGCTAATAAGCGGAAGACCCGAGGGTTCAACGTGAGCCGCCATGTTTGCACTGAGATTTGACCGTAGGAGTACTGGGTACGACGAGCCCGCAAACATTTCATTTTTGAGGTGGGGTTGGCTGGCAGGAGCGGGGGATGCGGGGTGTTGGGAGGGGGGGGGGGGGCAATTACGAAAAAAACACTCGATCCCTGCACAGCTTTTGCAGAAGAAATAAAAATCGTGCGTAGCGGCACAAAGCAAAGAAATATATTGCAAGCTAGTGAATGAAAATTCATACAAAGGTTTTAGTCACGGAATTTTCCTACAGAAAAATAAAGAGCCCATCCCCCCCGTCTCAAAAATATAACGGTCTATCCCTTATGTTCTCGGTTGCATCATTCATTCCATGACTTGCGGTCTTTTTTAGGTTTGATTTTGTGGGTTTCCGGCCCTTTTTCCCACCCCGGAAAAAGGAATTAAGTCTACTGGATGATGATGGTGAATGCGGATAGATGAATTAAATCATTTACAGTATATGAACTAAGGATGAAACATATGACTGATAAACATGATAAATATGATGTGTTCAAATCTCCACCCAAGAAAAGCTTATTCGACCCCAAGCCACATTAGAATAGCCCCAATATGCGTGACCTCAACCAACCGTTCGCTCAGCAGAGGGAGTATCTTACCACTCGACCACCGCCGCTTTGGTTAGTACTGGCATTAAGAAAAATGGGAGGTGTCTTTTTGTTTCTGAAAATTTGAACAACTGATTGAGAGTGTGTATTAATTATGCTAATTCAGTTTAAATGGGCTGAAATATATGACAGAGCACTCTCCCAAGAGGTTGCGAACTAAGAATTAATTGACAACTTTTCTATAGTCAAAATCTATACGAATTTCTCTGTTATTTTGTACATGTATGCCAAAAAGGTCGGGTAATCAAAACATCCCACAAGCCTTCAACGGCGTCCACCAAGAAAACCACTTTGGCTTCCACAATTCTGGAAATCTGCACTTACTAAGGTTTGGACAATGGGTGTGATTTCTGCAAAAAGTGTTTATCTCTACATATCCTGTATCACCCTTAATTTGTAGCTCATTCCATCCCAAGTTTATAATTAAAATCTCGGATTCTCATTTCTCAATCACCATCCTATATTCCTGTAATTATCCCCTTAAATATTCTATATCGCCATAACACTTTGGCCAAATATTTTGCATCCTGTTAACCCTAATGGGACTTCAAAATTTGGATCCCCAGAGACGGCCTGATTCGCAAACTGAGATCTTCGGCCGATTTTCAATTATATGAAATATCCCGCTGCTTATTTTATGTGTATATACTTGCCTTAAAGTTGGTGTAAAGAACTATAATGACATATCAAGTCACTCATGTGTTATCTCAGGACATATACGTATACCGCTGGAAAGAAGTAGCACTACAAGTATTTGTTATGTAAATTTTATTTGCAAAAATTCCTATCCAGGTCTCCATTTATTACTGGAGTTAAGTTTTTACATTTTACCTATATCTATCTCAGGGCATATACGTATACCGCTGGAAAGAAGTAGCACTACAAGTATTTGTTATGTAAATTTTATTTGCAAAAATTCCTATCCAGGTCTCCATTTATTACTGGAGTTACGTTTTTACATTTTACCCATATCTATCTCGAAGTTTGTTACCACGTACACGAGGGAAAAGAGTTATATATAGATGTTAACGAAAGAGAAAGAGATCTTGCACTTGGCTTAACCCTCCCTCTCCCAAGAGCACCAAATTTAAAACTGACATTACCTTCAATTTAAATTCATTTTGAACGAAACACACTTCACAACGACCTACTTTTTCACCTTATTTATCACCAGTAATGAATGCGTTGTTGCAACGTCACGCATAAGATCCGATTATTTCAATTTAGCTGAAGAGTGTCCCAGGTTCTCTGACGAATTTGATAGCCTCTTCCCCATATCCCAATCGCAAAGCAAAAAGGTCCAAGAAGTCACCTGAGGTTTCCAGCGCCTTTTAACTTGTATCAGAACAAACGTTAACGAGCGTGAAGTTCGTGTCAAAACGTTGCAGGAAATGCAGTGGCAAACCGAATTTCACGCCGGCAAAACTAGTGGATAACAGTAACTCCATTTTTTTGTACGGATAATCAACGAAAGACTTCCGAAACGGCCTTAGCGTTTGGGTTGGAACTGAAGGGAAATTCTACATTTGCCTGTACTGGGGTTTGCAAAATTATACAGCGAGATGCCCATGCATGGCACAATTTCCTGCTGTGAAGCTTAATGATTTTTTTTAAACATTGATTTCAAGTTACGTTCCTACAACAGAACACTAATCATGTCAATGCAATCTTCCGAAACCTGAGCTCATGTTAATTTTTTTATGTTCAACTATAACTTTTCTCACGGATTGATAGTCGCGTCCACTTAAGAATCTTTTGAAGACTCCAGTTGAGCGGCAATCGAGTATCGTTACTCCAGGCAAAGAATAATTTCACTCTTGTATATTGCCTGATTTCACATCAGTTCACGTTGGTTTCCTTTGTGATGTTCTTCCCTTGTTATTGACCCTGTCAACAATACTGATAACGTCTTACGTCACTCAGTCAGGAGCCCAATTCGCGTCCTCGTGGCTGTGGAATACAGAAGATAGATCAGACGCAATAACAGTAACAATATAGTCGAAGTCTGTTAATGCGGGCACCGAAGAGATCACGGAAAATGCCCTTTCGTATTGAGTTGGTTCTCATGAATGACGCAATTTATGCGGTTTGCAAGTTACGCTCCTTTAGCGAGTGCTAATTTTCTTAGTTTTTGTAGTCTTTTGTCTAACCAGACACACGACATCTTTATGGACAGAATAGAACAGCGATCGGAGTAAGTAGAAAGACGCTGCTTGCGCCGAACAGTTAAGTTAGACAGTCACGTTACTTTGAAAGCCGGAGATTGAAAAACCTCTCTTTGGTGCAACTACACTGTTTTCCAGAACTTGAACCGTGAAAGAGTCCCTCACCTTAATAAAAACATTGGATGGAACCATCTTTTGCGCATGCTCATCCCAGCTAACCTGAAAGCGAGGCAGGTTGAAGTGCAACTTGGGAAGAGATACATAGCCAGCGGAAAGAGGGTACAAACTGAACTTGAGCCTGTGATCACCAGAGGGCAGCAGACGAAACTGGATCTAACGAAGAAATCATCATTGAAATAACTACTGCCACATGCCGTAAATCCAATAATAAGTCCCCCCAAAAATAAGCCCCCTAAACCTCATTCGGATAAAACCTACCCATAATAAGCCTCCCCCTCCAAATTATAAACCCTCGCACCTATGTTTATATTAAGTTTACATCCCAAGAACGATTACGGCATAATATGCACCGATTGTAAGTCCCCACATAAACAACCGTATTATTCTACCTACGTAAATGGCAATCTGAACACTGTACATACAACAATAACGGGCTTATTAATCACAACAGGGTGCCATACGAAAACAACAAGTAAATTACATTGTATGAAACGAGATCATTGTAAGGTCACAGTTTTTGTCGTGGTGGCACAAAATCCCTTTCAAATATAAGCTGAACGCTTCTTGAAGCGCACAACTGGCTCCAATAACAACCAAGCCCCCCCCCCCCCCCCCCTTGAAAATAAGCCCACCAGAAAGGTGGGTTTTCTAATTTCTTTTTATGATGAGACTTTCAGTGCGATCTGAACAATAGAGAATCAATTCCTGTTACTTTACACCGATGTGCATGTAGCTATTTGTTTTCCTTCCCTTAGCTTATAATCTAACAAACCACGCCAATTTTTGCAAATTTCACTTTCACTGGAACTGGAACAAAGCCTGTTGAAACTGTACATCCTTACATTTTTCGTAGAACATAAGCTGATTTAAAATGCTCATGAAGCAATTTCATGTAGGAACTTGGTTTAACCTGTTATCTATGATGTAGGTTGGTCTAGCCCGTTTATGACCTGAACTCACACGGGAAGCAAACTGGTTTATCTCGTTTGTGGCCTGAATACATGCCAGACACAAGCCTGTCTAACCTGTTTATGTCCTGAGTACATAAAAGCGTCGCTTGGCTCCACAGTGACCTCAACCTCCTGAACATGGAGCGTGCGATTGCGCACAAGATAACTCACAAACAGCGGCGTCTGTACACAACCATACGCTGGCATATCTGCAACGGACCAAAAAATGCCAGATAATAAAGCAACGAGGAGGAAATAGGTTCTTCATTGATAGATTGAAATAGAAATGGGCGGGCCATGAAGCGAGGATGACAGAAAACAAATAGGGTGGCAGCCAAGAGAAGGGAAAACATCACACGGACGAGCGAGGAAAAGGTGACGAGAGCCGATTGCTAAATACAACGCAAAAACTTGGACAAGAGCAGCAAGGAAAGGATAAGGATAGGGTAGTAATTATTACAATAATGAGTTTTTTTTTTATTTCAACCTGCTAACTTAAGACCTGGATCAACAAAACATTACGACGAAGATATGAGTTTACACGATTTTGGTCCTGGCCAATCATAGTCTGCGCGCAGACGTCTCCTATTTCCTCTGCGCGCAGGCTAGGCCAATCAAAGAAAAGACTCCGTTCGTTCAACCAGTTATAAGCACGATAAAACCATTGATGACTTCGCACACGCGTCTTTCCCTTACTGTCACACGTTCCTAGGTTCTACAAATACACGAAAGTTCTGATTGGCATGTTACACTCTGCAGGCTCAGTGATTGGAACTTGCACTAACAGGGTTTCACTGCCTTCTTTTCTGTCCGAGTGTCAACTAAAGTAACTGAGAGGCTGTCACCATTTTAGATGTAACCTGGCTAATACAGTTTAAACAACGTGTAGAGCTCCTTACCTGTTTGAATAGTAAAAGGGACACTTTCGACTGTGACAGAAGGAAAAGTGAGTTCTGTGACCACAACTGGAAATGTCTCTGCTGCCGAAGTTCTATAAGAAGATCAACAGGTAGCACTATATTCATTTCCTGCATTGAGTGAAATACAATGAAACCCCCTTAACTGATACAACTACTGACAGGCCAGGATATTCTACTCTTGTTAACGGGGTGGTCATATGAAGTAAGACCAAACAATGATGGCCATAGAAGGAGGGAGGCACAAAAGCATAAATAAGAAGGCGAAATACCTGTAAAACTATCGCCAAATATAGTTTAATGAGGAAGTTTTGACTATTTCACTTGTTGTTTGTTTTGTTTTGTTTTTGTTGTTTTTGGTCGCTTAATACCCTACGAGCAGAGTCGCTTCGATCTTTTCTAGATAAGTCGGGAAAGAGGAAGGCAGCTTTTCTAGGAAAGATCGAAGTGACTGTTCGCAAAGTAAAGTCACCAGGCATTTCAAGTGGTCCTTTTGACGAGGTAAATTTTTAAGTAACGATTTGGAACTCCAAAAGGTGCTCGCTGGTCCCATGAACGAGATGGCGGGATTAACAAGGTAATCAGATAAGAAAGTGTTAGCTTACGTTTGGGCGGTTACAAGCGAGGTTGGGTTCCATTATAGTTACCCATAAAACGGCGATCACCAAAATACAGTAACGAAAAGCAGGTTGGATACATTCAGCACATTGCTCCAACTTACCGTCTCCATTGAAGAGCAAGGCTACCAATGTTTACAACTTTCAGTGGACTGACTCCCTCTCTGACAGACAAGCAATAACATTCTGATGCACTTTCACCCTGCTGCAAGGAGACTTCGACAAAGATAGATTGTCTTAGTATTAGAAATAATGGATAATGATTGGTGGATGGCTTTGAGTGATTGCAGTTGGAGCACGACTGTCATGAAGCCAAAAGCAAAGCAATCATTCTAGCCAATCACAAGCCAATGAAGCGATCACACCATGAAGCAAATACATGCAACATGCAACTGAATAACACCCTTGTTTGGTTTAACTAATGGGTTAAGTAAGCGTTACTCATGAATTCTTAAAGGGTAGCCTGAGTGTATGCGGGCAATGTTTGCGCTACGACAAAAGACAAGAAGAAACTATTTCAAACATCCTTTACCCCCCCCCCCCCACCCCCTCCGTCACCCCATATTCTCCAGATAAGCACGCCCAAAACAACCATGTAACACGTGGAGATGTGTTGACGTTTCCTCCTTCCATTTGCAGTAGAGCAAAAGGGAGATAAGAGAAGTAAGAAATGCTATACTGAGCTTTGTCTTCCAACTGGTAAATTGAGAGGTACTCAGCCGCACAGTGAAAAGTACAAAAGCTGACAAAATTCAAGTTCCAGGATTACGACCACTGAAGAGGGCGGGTCGAACGAAAGTTAAATTTAGGTGTCTTTGCCCTCTGTGTTCGAATTCAGTGTTGCTCGGATTTAATGCAAACATCCAACGTACAAACGAACTCCCACGATAAAACTCGCGCGCGAACGAAGACCTTCTTACCCATCGCTTAAACGCTTAAAAGCGACCAGCAACTCAAAATACCGCGTGGCTAATTATCAATTTTGCCAAGCTTCAAAACGTTGAAATTGCACGAAACATAAGTGCACCTAGATGATGCAGATCATACTGTTGAGTAGGGTAAATTCAGTTGACACGAGTAACGGGAAAAAATCCTTACTTCCTTGTAGCTGAGACCCCATCTCTTCGCCAACAAACGTCACCTCTGGGGACTAGGAAACAAATCACAATCAGAGAAAGTTTGGTAACGTTCCAAACAAAACGATGCTGACGCGACATAGCAGATCAAAACAAACCAAACCAGAAATACTTTTGACAAGGTTCAAATGAAAACGATGATGAGACTGACAGTAAAGGATAGTACATCAAAATAATCTTCTCCTCCAGATTTTAATGGAGTTTGACTCGACGACACAAATGAACTTACCATATTTAGGGTAGTGTTAACCATAGTTACGGGCCAAGGTGACGTGCATTTAATTCCAGCCAACAGGAGAAACGGTTCCTCCTCAAATACTTGGTCTAGTCTTTCCAGCTAGGGATCAGGAAATTCAAAACATGGAAGAATTAAGGCCCATTTACACTACCGAAAATTTTTGGCACGGCTCGGATAAAAATAGTACGCGTACCAAAAAAATTCGTTCGGCTCGGATAAATTTTACAGTGTAAATTACTTTCTCCGTGCCAAATTTCATCCGTGCCGAACCAAATTTTACCCGTGCTCGGACCGTCTCAAAAGGTAGTCCGAGCACGGATAAAATTGGTACGCGTACTAAAAAAACCGGCCCGCCTCGGATAAAGTGTGTGGTGTAAACGATTAACCGAGCCGAACCAATTTTTTCTTAACGACTATCGCGTCTTTATTCGTTTGGTCAGCTCCATTTCCTCAAGCTTATGCACAATTTTAACTCAAGACAACATAAAAGTGACAAAGCGAAAGTTCTCAAGAAAATCGTGTGTTCTTTTTCTTTTAATAGTTTTCCCAAATTAATGTAACTGAGAAATTAGCCGAGGAAAATTAAATACATGCGAATATTGCTGCCTTTGTTATAAACAGACTGCATCTTCACTTCTTTCTCCTAAAAAGTAGTTGATATGTCTCTTTTATTTTATCGCAATATGCCTTGACTTGACTTGAGATAAGATGGATCGCCCGCCATGTTTGAATGAAACGGAATGAAAGCGTCCGCATGAGTAATATATAGATTTAGCCAAGCCTAAAAGCGGAGCCCGTTTTTTTGTTTGTTTGTTTTGTTTTGTTTGTTACTGTTGTTGTTATTGTTGTTGTTGTTGTTGTTTTTTTTGTTGGCACTTATTACTTTGTGAAAATACTCTCATTCAAGTCGTTAAATTAAAAAAAAAAAGAATAAAAAAGACAAAAATTCCTACCCTCGCTGAGAGCCGAACCCGGCTCGTCGGTGTCAGAAGCCGGTGATTAGTCCACTAGGCCATGAGCGATTATTGTGATCTTTTGAAGGTAAAATGCTGGTGTTTTTCCTGGCAAAATGTGTTCGGAACGCCGTAAAAATCGTGGTTGTGGACAGAAAAAACCAAAAAGCACTAGCTCTGCTATATTTGGCGTCGAAACCGCTGCGAAAAGCTGCGAACTCAAGCGGTGTGCCGACCGAGTTCGAACAGAACCGACGAGGCAAATTTGAACTTTTCGCCTGAACTTTATCGCCTAATTTTTTTCGCCTAAATTGAACTTGACAACTGAGTATTCTTTTGAAATTTTTTTCCATTAACAAATTTGTTTTTGACTTTTGTTGTCTTTGCTTGTTTTGCTGCAACGCGGGTCAACATGCGATTTCGCGCCAAAAACACACGGGATTCAGCACAGGGTTATATCCAGTGTATTGGTCACCATGTGGTGCGGACTGACGGACGGACAGTCACGTGACTAGTACGTCACTACCAAAATTTCTTGGCTTGATAGGTTACTAAATTTCCTTAGCAATGGTGCTCCGCTGACGCGCTAGCACGTGGGCTCCGCTATTAGGCAAAATTTAAGCACGTTGGCCCAAAACGTGAGCCGGGTACCCGTACCAAAACGTCATTTTATAGCGTTTAGCACGGTAGAAAATAGGATGTGTAAACGAGGTTACCGTGCTACATTGTTTGGTGTGCGTGCCATTTTTATCCGAGCCGTGCCAAAAGTTTTTGGTAGTGTAAATCGGCCTTGAAAATTCACAAAACGAGTCCCAAAGTGCTCATAGCAAACGAATCGTCGAGTTTGCTATGAACTCATGTATACAGCTATTTCAATAAACATTCTCGGAAACCTTACCCGATAAGACCGCAAGGTGATGTGGGTATTTCATTAACAAATTTACCAAACTTAGCTGTGGCTCAGAAAATAATTCACACAGACAAGTGTTTATGGTACTTTCACCCGCCCTACGGCAGTGACAGCCGTGAAATTACAACCGAATCACAAAAGATTTACAGCTACCAATACTACCTTCGGTCTTGTTGAGTAGGCTCGAGGCTTTAAAATCCGACAACGTTTATTGAAATAGCTGTATGAGACAACCCTTGTTGACAAAAATCGTTATTAACATACCAAAACTAGGCATTTTCCCCATTTTTTTTCTCGGATATGAGCCGTATAGTCCGCTACTAAAGAGACAGTCTCGTTCCCAGTCGTCCTCGGCGCGTAATCAAATGTGACGTCACCCGACGAGATTGGCCTAGAAATCGCCTAGAACACCTCGCGCTTGGTTCCAAGCCTCTCTCAGTGACTCGATAGCGCATAAAAGGCCTGGGGACGAGGCTAATAAAGAGCCAATCAGAGCGTACGTTTGCTGATTTAAAATTACAGGAGCTGCGAGTGTAAGAGGGGCGAAAGATTCGGCATGATACAAACATGAGACCGCTCTAGCCACTGAAGTACACATGTAAAGAGGCGTGGCGAGCTAGGTGACTATCTATACAATAATATAATACTAAAGACACAGACACCTAACATCACTTATTTTGTATGCAGTAAAACAAACAGACCGGAATTCAAAGGAATTTGTCTCCTCTTAAAAAGTCACCACGTATATTCAAGTAAAGTATATGGTTTTTTGCTTGCTGAGTTTACGAAACAGATAATAAAAGAAATAAGGTTCTCACGAGCGGATTGAAGTCTGACGTTCAGTAGAGCAGGAACACTCTCATCGACTCTCACGCGTTCCCAAACAGTTTGAATTAGTTAACTCTCGCTTTGGTTTGACTATTTGCTCTTGCGCATTAACACCAAGTCTCCAAGTCTAATCCAGTCTCATTGAAATTGAACTCTTGCCGAATCTTGCCGTTTCTGTCCTTGTTTTCTGGGTGTGTACTAACCTTGAGGTTTGTAAGAGAAAGAGAAACTTCAAAAGGCATCACTGTCTTGATAACAACACTCTCTTCCTGCAGGAATAAAATTCATATCCACTAAATATCATTCAAACAAGCTCAGAAGAAAATCGCGTGTACAAACGGTAAAAAAGGCACCGACATGCACGAAAAGACTTAAATGATTCTACCACTACAGTGGAACCTTGATCTACCGAAGTGCCAAGGGACTGGGGAAATTGTTTCGTTACATCAAGGGTTCGTTATTTCGAGGTTCTCTCCATACATTTTACTTTTGGCGGGCTGAAAAAGATCGTTCATTATACCAAGGACTTCGTTAAAAAGAGGTTCGTTAAATCGAGGTTCCACTGTATTTAGATGACACGTCATTATGGTTTCAAGCCATAAAAAACAAGACAAATAATACGAAACTACAAGTTTTTCTTCCTTCTTGTGAGGTCTTTTGTTGATCGAACGTCGTTCCGTAAAGAATTTCATTGAAAATGTATAGACCATCGGTAGTTTATGTAAGTCTCCACTCAGCAAAAGGTAGCTACGAACTTCGCGCAGGCTTGATGGTAGCCGGGAGCAGCTTCAGCCCATCCCAGGTAAAAAAGAAAAGTAAAGAAATAAAATATACAGAGAAAAAAAAAGAGAAAGTTTGTTCGGAATACAATTAATAGAAAAGTAAAGATCAAGGCTAACTGTAGCTACAGCTACCTTCTAAGTGAAGCAGCCATTCAGGGGTAGGGAGCGGTAAAATGTGAACCTTGAGCAATCAGAGAACTAGCCAAATTGGTAAGGAATTTGGGCTGTGTTTCTTGAGTTTTAGTATTGTCGCTAATGACTAGTGTATGGAAATACTGTCTGTCTCCACAATCTCGTACTCTGAGTTCTAAGGCCAAAAAGCCTGAGGACTTGCTGTTCGCAATGTTTGACAGAGTAAATGTTGGTCTTAACCACTTCCCCTCTGAGGCAACGTGTTTGTTTGACTTCGGCGCACAATACGAATCAAGCAAGCTATCCATATGGCATAAGATGAAATGACAAATATAAAGAGCCAGAAGTGTACCTTTACACAAGTACAAGTCACAGGTGTGGAGTTAGGCTTGACTGGGACGTCCACAGAATAAATAATCTGCAGATAAATCAGCAACGGAAAAATAATAACACACTCAACTGCCGGTGGTTCAACTATAAAACCATTTTGGGTCACATGTACGTCTAGGATTTGGAACAAAAAATGCCAGCATATAAAGTGTCGTTTCTTTTTGTTTTGTTTTTTTTTACCGTTAAGTCATTTTCTGTCTCTCAAAGTTACCGAACCAAGGTCAACAGTTGTTGAATGGCGTACACAAAACCTATGCTACAGTTAATTTGCAACAGTTTGATTGCAAAGTGTACTTCTTTTTTTGCGCGCAAAACTGATAATAAGACAAAGACCGCAATAATAGATAGTAGCGGTTACAGCAATCAAGCTCTTCCAACTTGCCTTTGCTGTGACAGTCCGTGAACCAACTTGAGAACACTTGACGAAGTAAGATCTCTCTATCTGAAAAGTATATAAAGCAGCACAGTTTCAACACTAAGTTGTTTATTATTTAAACAATAGAGTTCTTCTGTCGAAGGCACTATCGTGTGATAGGTTGTCCGAGGAAATTTGATGTTCACAACAAAGTTTGAACATCAAATTTCCGAGGGAACCTATCGCACATAGGGCCTGAGACAGAGGGACTTCACTGTTTTTTCTGTACTACGCTGAATTTTGAGCGAAAATTGCCAAAAACAGGCACTATGTGCTGATAGGCGCCCACTGAGGAGAGACACTGTCGCGTCACGTGATCGATTTTGACCAATGAGGGCAAGCCAAAATTTAGCATTGCACTAGCATTTGCCATATAGTGGTTAATCCTGTTAAGCTATTTAGGTTTACAAGCACTTCACGTTGTTCTGGCCAAGGTACCTACACATTGCTGAATTTATAAAAGCAAGGTCCGTAATGAACGTCTAGATAGGAGGCGACGGCATAACCATTAAAAGTGATTTGCATAGATATTTGAACCATGCCCACGAAAAAAAAAGTATTTCTTGCATCCCCTTTAAGCAGTCTGTATCCAGCAAGTGTCGTTTTTGCGAATTCCAAAATTCAATTGGGCGAGATCAAATCACTACAGTTTGCTGGCAAGTCAACGTTTGAATACCTTCTCACTTGTTTCCTTCACAGTAAATTCAGTAAAGCTTGCCACTTTTCCTTCAGGGTGATCTGCAGTTGGTACTTCAGAGCAAATTAACGCACCTGAGAAAAGAATAATAACAACAGATGACTATACCGAAATGCTGTTTATAACAAAGTAAATTCAATTTTCTTGCTGTAAAAAGATTCGGTCATAGGAAATTCTACGCGTTAACAGCAAATGATTTAACGCAACCAAGCGTGTGCTGTAAGACTACAATAAGCAGAGAAAATGTATCAGCCCTACTGGTGAACCATAATTTCTGAAACTTTGCAAATGGAGAAACGCGTGCTGTTTGATTTACAAACCAGAATTTCTTTGGTTTGGCTTTTCGCGTTGATGATGAGCAGAATACCTGAAAATCATAGTTAATAAAGTTCCTTCTGCAAATTGTCTAACCACTACAGTGAAACCTTGATCTACCGAAGTGCCAAGGGACCGGGGAAATTGGTTCGTTATATCGAGGGTTCGTTATGTCAAGGTTTCTGTTCCATACATTTTACTTTTGCCGGGCTGAAGAAGATCGTTCGTTGTACCGAGGACTTCGTTATATAGAGGTTTGTCCCACTGTAAAATGGTAACACCTCTGCCAGTTATCAACAAAATGAATTCTCGTCTTTAATTTGTCTCGAAATGGCATTGTGTTACAACCTCCTAACTACCCTCCCCTCAGCCATGACAGAAACCACCCCACTAACGGTAACATCCTTATCCTCCATAACCTGACTCTCTTTTTGACAATTGACAGCCTTCATAAAATGGTGTTTAGCAAAAGGAGCTGCCATACATTAATAGTGTATTTCTTCGCATTTACCGTTTGATTAGCGCTTCAAACTTTTGATTTGAACTTTGAGTAATCCACACTGTCTCTTTCTGCATAGACCGAAGACGTATAAATGGGTAAACGGCTAACTGTTAAAAAAAGCATAACAAATACTAGAACTAACCCTACTCCCGAAACTGAGTACTATGCCTCATTATTGTGATAACTTTACGGTATACTGTTTATTTTACTTACTTTTCTCAGCAGATTCCTGTTCATCCTGGAATCCTAACCACACTCTGAAGTTAAAAATAAAAATAACCTTAACAATCCGGCCAACACGCAAGTTTTGTGCGCTAAAAAAAAAAAAACGTTTACTGAAGAGCAAGTCTAACTTCCAAGTACGACCAAACCTTTTCCTAAAATACAAACATTAAAGGGACAGGGAGGAGCTAGTGGCCTTACTACAGAGGTGCAGTTAGTATGAATTTTAGTCCCTTTCGGACCAAGCAAACTGCCCCTAATAGACAGGTGTCTGTAAGTAAAGGTTCCACTGTTATCAGTCTTAAATAGACCTGCATTTTTATCACAAAACGATAGATAGTACATCTTGATTATAATGTCATGATACAACACACGCTCCGATACAGTATATGATGCTATAAAATGACTCATTTCAAAACCAGTAAACCTAGCAGAGTATTGTATTGTTAATCAAATAACAAAAGATAAACAATCTTAAATATACTTACTGCTGTAGTCAAAGAACAATAAATTAAATCTGATTAGAAAAGTTATCGGAAAATGTCTGCTTAGTTGATAGTTTCTAGTAAAATAACTTTCTCTTAGGAAAAAACTAGGACAAGGAAGATCATAAAAACAACTATGAGTGAATGGCTGTTCCAGTACTGTTTGAGAAGAAACACTTGCATTTCAGTTGCTTCAATTTCTGGATTTTTCTTGTGATGCTTGCTTTTGCCAAACGTTCTGATTAGCTCACAGTCATTTAAGTAAACTTCAGTATACTAAAAAATTCACCACCAAAAAAAAACAACAACAAACAAACAAAAAAAAAAACAGTTGAACCCACTCTAACTGATGGCCATGAAAGGAACGCACCTCTCCAAAGCAGTTACTTTTTTTTCGTTGCGATCTTGGACACCTTTCCTAAGTATCTTTTTTCCTGTTGTTGTTGTGATCACAGCCACAAACAAACCCTCTATTTTAAGCCTCCCACATCCCTTCAAATCGGACACTGGAACATGCTGGGCTGCATGTGCCCCACACTGGTTGCCATCTTGCCACTGGCAACTAAGATTTGACAAGAGAGGATAAAGGGGTAAGTTACCCCTTTATCCTCTCTTGGATTTGACTACTTTTAACTCAGTCACCTGGTGACGTGATGTCATACCTGAGATTCTTTACCGGTGTATCTTCCAAGCTTTCAACACACAACTGAAGCTCATAAAACTCGTTCACCAGGGCTGGTGGCTCGTACTTCAGTTTGACGTTTATTCTGGGCTTGCGTGGTTCAATCCTTCACAATTGATCACAGAGAAGAATAAATTAATTTAAATCAATTCAATTTGTGACAAGAACTAATCACTTTGGTTTGCAAACGCGTAACCACTAACGTTTTGTTTTAACAAGGTAATCGTTTCTCCCTGCCTGTTTGATTGTCCCTCTTGTTGACAGCAATCAATGTACATTGTATTGCTGTGATTTTCAATGACAAAAGAAAACAGCTCCAAGTCTAACAATGATTTAATGTACATAGTGCACTATTGTAATATACATATCTTCTAATATACTTATTGTAAATAATGTAACATTACTATTACAATACTTTTTTAGATTTATTTTTTCACTACTGCAAAGCGCATTTGAAAACTTTAAGGTTGAATTTGAGCAGTGCAAGTGAATTTACTAAGTCGTCAGTCATAATTGAGAAGACCGTAAATACACCTCGAAATACAGCAATGACATCTCACAGAGGAGTCCTATTGCCTCCTAAGGTATTTGCTGTGGAGATAGACAGCAGTGTAAGACACTATCATTGGTACAGATAAATTGCCTTAATATTGTAAGTAACTTTAATCTTTCTTTAATCATGGTAATTGCCACTAGCGTTACAAATAATGCTAATCCGGCAATGGAGCGTAATAGCGCAAAACACTCGTGCAACGCTTACTTGATTTTAGAGACAATCTGTAAGTCGTCCCATTCAAATTGATCTTCCTTAGAGGGAGATTTCAAGCCGTAAGACACAAAGGAGGTTTTAGAAGTGGCAGCCTCCCCTCCCCCACCACTCCACACTAGCACGGCACACCGAGACTCACGGGAACCCAGCTCCAGAGCGATGGAGGTGACCTGGAAACAACACAACCAAAACGGACTTGAGAGAGATACATCAAAAATGACAAACAAACTTGTGTTGGCAAATACACGTTGGTTCATGCAAACGGCGCAAATTTAAACAGTGGTTAACATGTAATCAAACAGTTTTAGACTGCGAGCTTTCCCTTCTTTCGCTCAGGGATAGTCGAGCGAAAAGAACTCAACCAACAGCAGCTGCATGGAAACACGACTCGCGTGTCTCACGCGTCACATTCCCACGCGGGCAACAAAGTTTTCCTGAGTGAAAGCAAGGCCTGCGCGTAGATTGAAACTGTTTTGTACTATTGCATATTACTATGATAATCAAATTGTAGCAGTTCACAGTTAATTTACCAACAGCTCCCTTGATTTGTCACTTTTCTTACCTGTAGATGTTTTCCTACATCTTCAGGTTGTGGAACAAGCTGGAATGGAATAACTTTAGTCTTGGCTGGCAGCAGATATAATCCGCCTTCTCCTTGAGTTAACCCTGTCTCCACTACACACTGCTGGTTATAAAACTACAAAAACAAAATAACTGAAGGTCAGAAATTGCTTTGTTTCCACTTGTAAAGGCCAAAGGCAAAGGCAAAATGAGACAAATAAGAGGCTTAGCTATGAACCAAGTGATTCTTAAACCGAATTCCGCGACGTGATTGTTACAGTTATAGTCGCATTACAGTGGTCCCCACGTATAAGTAGTTGCAGAGGGAAAATGCAGAGAAAATAAAGTGCATACAGTCAGAAGCCAGAAAAAATCTCGACTTGGTTGAAGTGAGCGCGCAAGGTGTTCTCGGGTGATGATGACGTAACAATAGTACTTGCCCACTATGGGTTTTAGGTAATGATGACGTTTAAAGCAGTGTCCCGGATTACGCATCCCTCACAACTCTCACCTCGCACACTGTGACATTTTATTCGCGTAGAAAGCCAACGTAAATTGTCAGGCCACGAGAAGGAAAAGTTTGAGTTCGACCTAAGAAATTTTGGATCCAGAGACACTGCGTAAGACTATTTGTCAGACACGCATCATACAGAAATCATTTGGAAACGATTTGTCGACACAAATCACTTTGGGGGACTGAAAGCCTTGGTCCATAAACACGCAAGCATTGCTTAGCGAACGAGTGAATCTCAACACCAGTAAACCCGAGAGATATTGCGTTACAAGAGTGCATTAGGTCGCGTGGAAACACAACAACTCTAGCACTTGCCTTCAGAAAAAGCTCATGGAAACAGTGAATTTCTTGTGAAATTTCTAGGTCGAATTTTCCAGATAGGTATAGATAGGTGTCCCCAATTAGCTTACTTTAGTGTAAGCTAGATATTTTAAGACACGTTAATAAAGTTTATTATTATTATTATTAGTTGCAAGTCGAGCTGCGACCTCATTATTTATAACTTTTCAGACATTGCAAGATAGTTTGGGCGACTAGGAAATTTCAGCACATTAACAGAAATAGCCGCTTTTGCCATTCTACTTGATTGATTTCGAATTCAATTCATGTAGTTGATTGTCTCTGTGGAAAATCTCGCTTGTAACGTGAGAAATGCGTCCGTGAAAGCGCGTATTGTATCAAAAGTCACGTTCGTGGTACTTTATTTACATGCGTATATGGAAATTATTCTATGTCGCTGGAAGTTGCTTTCCCGCATTGTAGTACAATTTCCCCATAAATTTTCCACTACAATGTTTCTTCTAAATAAAGAACTTAGATTATCAAAGAAGAAAAGTTTTACTTCAGCAATATAGGACGAACAAATCGTTTGCCCGGCATTACTAAAAATGGCTCATTGTTTTACAGGTTCGACTAATTTGCACCCAAACAATACCCAAGCACAAAGAAGTACCACAGTTGACAGAAAAAATAGAGCTCATTTGCATTAGTGATCGACGTGTCGCAATTGGCGCGATTCCGTAAGTTCATGAAACCTCATAGCACTGGACTGAGTGCTAATCTCAACTTGGTCTGCTTCTGCAGAAACAATCTAAAACCTAAATTACACTACAGAAAAATAAATACCATACAAAGTAGTGTCAACTATTACCAGTATATATAATTAGGATTACCTGATTGCTGAAGAAAACAGCAAGCTTGGAAAAACGAATTGGAAATGGGCATGTAACCCTATAAAAGAAAGATAAAGTCATTAAATTAGTAACTCCCACCCATGTATAACACTTGATGCTCTGATGAAATAATGAATCAACATGTGGTAATGAACGAATGGTTTTACTTACACCAAACAAAACAAAAATCAAAGCAAATTAGTTTTAAAAATAAAAGGCAAAACCTCAGACTTGAGAATCAACTGTTGCCATGTAATAGCTAAGACATCATAAACACCCTCAAAGCTTTGCCTTCAAATGTGTTGTATTGGTTACATATCAAAACTTTGTTCATATGATGGGTGGAATACTTCTTTTATTTTTCATCATTGCTCACGCAGTACACCTATTTATAGTGAGTAACCCATATGAGCTTCCTTTAACAAAGCGGTGATTACTACACTTACTTTACTTAAACATTTGGAACGGAACACTAAAGCTCAGGCAAACCTCAAGTAAATTTGTAGGAGGATGGAAGAATCTGCAGTGGTTGTAGCTGAATCAAACACAGCCTTGCATTCAACTAACAATAAAGACAACTAATCAATAAAACAAGTAACACATCTGAAGGAAGACATGGAGAAGTGAGCAATTATGTGTAATCACCTCAGTCTGTTGTCTGGAGAAAACAGAGGCCCGTTTCTCGAAAGTCCCGATAACTTTTTGGACCCGCAGCTACATTTTAAGACCAAAATCTATAGAACGTTGGCGTAGTATTTAGCCCCCATATCAGCCTGACTCGTTTAATGAACTCAGAATTTTATAACAGCTTTCAAAACCAACAAAATGTGAGTCTTTAATGTAAACATTGCACGCTTTCATAAAGTAGCTTTCCGGGCCCGAAAAGTTATCGGGACTTTCGAGAAACGGGCCCCAGGAGACTTATTCCCGCTGCTTTAGAATGATTCTCTACATTGCAACGAGGACAGGGTTTTCGGAAGGTTGCATTGTTTTTGGATAACACTAAACACGGTAATACACAGACAGCTCAACCATCTGATGAATTCCACCAGTAAGCGGATTAATCAAAAGCAGGACAGTTAAGGTAAAGTCGCACATGAGCCACAGGAAACCTAACGTATGATGAAGCCTTAAGAACGTCTGCGTGGGAGGCTACAGGAAGCCCACACGCGGAGCTTATCCTGGTTTCTGTAGCATGAAGCAATTGAGAGTATTGCTACTCTCCCCTGGATGGGATGCTAGTCCATTGCAGGGTTACCCTCAGCAGTACGTCGCCGGTACCCATTTATACAACAGTGTGGAGTTAAGTTTCTTGTCTAAGAAAACAACACGATGGCAGGCATCAGGCGTCGAACCACCGACCTTCAGATCTAAACTCCAACGCGCTAACCACTACACCACAGCGCCCCCAACAAAACGGTAGTGTAAGCTATGAAAAACTCATAACATCAGTCATGTTGCCTTTGCACATTTAAATAGAAGGTGATTTGCATTTCGTGCAAACAATTTCGTAACATTTCCATATTGTCAGTTATCGCCTCGACTTAGTGAGGCGGGAAAAATAAGGTCAGGTGACATTAAGTGATAAGAATTTTAAAAAGAACAAGTTTCACTTCTTCAACGGACACATTTCGTTGGTCAGTCGTCGATGTGGGATTTCAAGGATTTATAGAAAACAAATTTTGACTACGATTGTAACAACGGATGGTTCCCGAACTGATCGATGAAGGAACAAAGCCGTAAAGTCCAGTACAAATAAAATCTTCAAAACCTTCAAATCCCTGGCTAATCTTCGACACAAGTAACGCCTTCACGCATAGGCGCGAATCAGAAGGAAACACGCTACTCACCAAAAGGTGCTATTTGTTCCATCTGTATGGTGAACACGTGAGGTGCATCCTGAGGTGACGCTTTAAGTGTTTTCCACAGTTCTTTAGCTTCTTCCACTGCTTCAAAATCACAGCCTGGTTCAGGCTCAGGACACTCATTCTAGGTGAAATAAATACTGTCAACTTAAGGCCAAAGCAGTTTACTGAAACCTTAGCTTATCCAAGATTAAAAGTGGATCGAAAGGCGCAGTTTGTGACTAGCCAAAGTTATTAATCTCAATTAACATTGAGTTTTATCTTAGATTAATTTTGACTGGGCCCAATTCTTAAGAACGGGCAGCTTTAATTTGGGTTTGCTTGCCAAAATGTGACTCAGTTTAGATTCTTGAGCAGTTTAGGTCCTTGAGCAGGGGCAATGAGCTTCTTTCTCGAATACCTACACCTGGCATGAATTTTGATGTAGTCGAAAGCGTAGCATGCTCGAGAACCAGTATTTGCATAAAATGATCATGGCGGCCGGACGCTAATTCTTTCGCTCCATGCGTTTTGATTATTTCGTTCATATACTGTTGATTGAGATTACTGATTTAGAAGAAACTGTCACAAAGTACTCCATCGGTGTCAGTATCATGCCAGATACCCGCAATTCTAAGACATCCGCCGGTTCACCAAGCGTTGGAGTTGACATCAAAACCATACTCTTCCTTCCAAATTCGCTTATAAATTTTAAAATACCTTAAATAAACAGATTCATTCTTATTATACGAGACAATCTCATACTTTTCGTTTGCCTTTCTGTCTGACTAACATAAAAAAAATTTCTGGTTTTTTTTTTTTTTTTTACCACGGACCTAAGTTTTACAACTCTCTTAACCCGGGTATCGTCAATTTGACCTCTCCAGCTTCCTTTAAGAAAACACTTAAGGCATTTATTTGTAATAACTATTAGTAATCTTAGATATGCGTTTATTTTTGCCTCAAATTGTTCTTGAAAAGTGTTCAGCAACTTTCGTTTTTGATATTGTCATTAACTGTATTCTGGTAAAACTATGTTAGCATCCGTCGCCATAATGCCAATTTCAACTTGTAACCATGAGCTATGGGAAACATGGATTTTGAGTTCTCATCGAACGTTGTTTCAAGCAAACAGTGATGAAATATGTCAACTATTCAATAAAACTATCACCTTACGGTCAGTTCTGCTGTCCCTTGTCTTTGATTCTTGCTTTATCTTCTGCAAATATCCCTATTTCTCCCCAACTCTTCGGTGAGTTCGATGTGCTTTCTTTTACCGCTCGCCATTTTGAAAAACCACTCATTCCCGGTTCTTTTCATTCCCAGTTCTACGCAGCCAACTAGAAAACCTCCTAAAGCCACCCAAAAGCCACTGGGTAGGAAGCGCTTGGGCTGTTGCTAGGAGATTTGTGCCTTTGGCCAATCGTAGGGCCGAAAAGACAATCGCTATTGTTTTTCAAATTCGCCTTCAGCTGGTAAGAGCAAAAAGCTCTTTCCAGTCCCCCGACAGAACCTAATTTGAATTGTAACTCTTAATCCGTTGCACGACGACCTTCCATATATGGAAGTCCGTCGTGCAATGTTCTTAGGAGCTTGTAACCATAACCTGGAAACGATGGCCTACCCATTGGGATTTAGGGCGGCTTTAGGAGGTTTTCTAGTTGGCTGCGTAGAACTGGGAATGAGTGGTTTTTCAAAATGGCGGGCGCTAAAAGTAAGCATATCTGGCTCGAACTCACCGAAGAATAGGGGAGAAACAGGGATATTTGCAAAAGATAAAGCATAAATCAAAGACAAGGGACAGCAGAACTGACGGTAAGGTGATAGTTTTATTGAGTAGTCGACATATTTCATCGCTGTTTGCTTGAAACAACGTTCGATGAGAACTCAGAATCCATGTTTCCTATAGCTCATGTTGTAACATTATATTTGAGCAGGCCTAATAAACATCAACCTCGTTCCCAGGGTCCTCTCTCTTCCTCCCTCGAGAAAGAACCCTGGTTTCGGCTAGTCACGTGGCACCCAAAATCTGGGTGCTAACAAGAATGTGCTACAGGGGAGAGGTAGCAAAGTGTAAAATTGTCACTAGTGTCAGAATGGTGGAAAGTACCGGAGGTGATGTAAGCTTTTTCAGGAATATTTGAGGTGATAAGAACTCCTTTTAAAGTCAAGTATTTCTTCGTTACATACGAACGTTCGACATCGAAGCGGTCCATGTTATTTTCGACTCAGAAAAACACGTTTACAAGTCTCTGAATTTCAAAACACTGTCGCTAACCATCGCCATAGCCAACGGAAGCCGGCACGAGTCACAACATAACAAATTTACAACAAGGAGAGCCGTCGGCTTTATGCTTTACGGAGCTCGAAATGAAATGGAGTGTCAAGGATTAGGAAGGACTAATTTATTTTTGACATCTCCAAGGAGCAGCAGAATTTTCGGCAACCGTACACACGACAGACAAACGGCGCGATGGTAAAATCAGGTTAAATACGCCGCGCCAACCGACTGAAACCACAGTTCTTGTAAGAATTTGAAGGTAATTTGTTTTATTCCTGTCGAGTAGGCGAAATTGCTCTCACACCGCCGATTGACCGAAAAAAAACCTAACTGTTTTTTCACCACAAAACAGTGACATGACAAAATGAAAAATGTGCTAACTAAATAACATTTATAATTAAGAGCTTTGTTGACAAGAAGGTTGTACTCTGCTCTGCAGGATTATACCATTACATTGAAGCTTGCAGATAAAAATACACAAGTGCAGCTGGGCTTTTATTATCAGAATTTTAATTGCATTATTAGGCCAGTAAATAAAATATATAGCAAACAAATGAGTGCGTGACATTTTGTTCGGGCAATACGAGCAGCTTCTTATCAAACGCCTTCGGCAAATTCAAAACAGATCGTGCCTACCGTAAAATATTTTGTTGATGGGAAATCTGCATTATTTGTGCTTCTGAAACGCCGCAGATGGTAGACTGTAGATTTTTTCAGCGTCCCTGTCTTTGAAAAAAAGTGAGCTAATGACTTCCATTCCTCTGTCTTCGTGCGAGTTTGAAAAGATTTGCATTCCCTTTTCCCTTCGCTTCTTGAAGAAAAGCGAGTCCACCCTGGTGGGGAGGTGTTTGCTTAAGGGAGACACGTGAGCAGCCGAAACCAGGGTACTTTCTCGAGGGAGGAAGAGAGAGGACCCTGGGAACGAGGTTGAATAAACATAAGCTTCATAGTTTCCTTTAGGCCTCCTCGCCACTGTTACCATCATTCTTTCTTCTCTCTTTTTCTTTATTCATTATCTTTGTACTGTTGACTGTAGTGTGGCAAAAAATAAATGTAAATGACATTTCCCATCTTAATACACTCTAAATGTAAAGAAGATCCTCGCAGTTATTAACGCAACTTATGCAGTTGCGAAAAGAAAGCCTGAAAAAATCAGTCTTGCCGGGATTCGAACCCTGACCGCTGCGATACTGGTGCAACGCTTTAACCAATTGAGCTATCAAGCCAACTGGGAGCTGGTCATTAAATTGGTTCGTAATATACCCGGGAGAGATGAAGATGAAATTATGAATATATGAAATTCATATATTTGAACTGCGGAATGAAGAAATAAATGTAAAGAAGATCCTCGCAGTTATTAACGCAACTTATGCAGTTGCGAAAAGAAAGCCTGAAAAAATCAGGAATCTTTCCCGGGCATATTACGAACCAATTTAATGACCAGCTCCCGGTTGGCTTGTTAGCTCAATTGGTTAGAGCGTTGCACCAGTATCGCAGCGGTCAGGGTTCGAATCCCGGCAAGCCTGATTTTTTCAGGCTTTCTTTTCGCAACTGCATAAGTTGCGTTAATAACTGCGAGGATCTTCTTTACATTTATTTCTTCATTCCGCAGTTCAAATATATGAATTTCATGTATTCATAATTTCATCTTCATCTTTCCCGGGCATATTACGAACCAATTTAATGACCAGCTCCAAGTTGGCTTGTTAGGTCAATTGGTTAGAGCGTTGCACCGGTATCGCAGAGGTCAGGGTTCGAATCCCGGCAAGCCTGATTTTTTCAGGCTTTCTTTTCGCAACTGCATAAGTTGCGTTAATAACTGCGAGGATCTTCTTTACATTTATTTCTTCATTCCGCAGTTCAAATATATGAATTTCATATATTCATAATTTAATACACTCTATTATGCTCCTCTTGCCATGGCAACCACTCCACATCTCAATCTTCAAAATAAGATTGCCGTCTCCTCTTTAAAATTAAGCCACAACAACGCTGTTTTCTCTTTCCTTGTCTTTACCCTTCCATGAAACCTTTCGACTCGGCAAGAGTCCTCAGTAACGCTACGCTGGATTTGAACCGTCGATTAATAAAGTACCAAAAATGAAGAGTTCCAGCGTCAATGCGATAACATGTAAGGATATTGCCCTGAACGGGATGCTACATGTAAGTTCACCTTAGGATAACCCCAGCATTTGCTCAAGTTGTGTCAACATTCTGATAAAACCCACTTACACACTGTCTTGTTCACCAACACCAAATCAGTAAGGGGAAAATCAGGCCTTGAACCCAAAGTACTCTGAAAAAAGTAGGGGACTTGTCTGGACAATGTCATGGGCCTAGCCAGGTATCTTATGTTTCTTGCCAGTAATGTTTCTTGCTAGTATCAGTTACGGTATTTGTCCAGTGACCAGTTCATACAAACATGCTGAACCCTACCGACATAACTTGAATAAGGTTTGTTTGACATCTTGTTTTCTCCTCCGGTGAATTCTCAGCATCTGTTTCGTTGTTAAGGAGTATATACACACGTAAAAGTCTTAAAGAGGATAACATGCACATGCATGCAGGCTACCACACTTAGACATTTTTTCTTCCCTGGTGTGCTTATAATCACTAAGTTAACTTTTCTTAGCTTGGAAGAAAACTCAAAATCCTATCAACAAAAGGTAAATCAACCGAAGAATACTAAAATCAAAGTAGCTTAAAGGATACATCTTCCCATTAACTCCAGCAACAGGGTGACATACTCCTGAATATTTCCAACCAGGTAAGCGCATCTGAATTTAAAATCATTTAAAAAAGAAATCACATTCACGCCACACTGTATGTGGGAAGTTAATTTTAATATGCTAAAGGTGGCTCTATGAAGTAATTTGCCGGTGTTCTGAAATACATGATCATAACTATATTGTCGTCCTTTTTTTGGTTAAGAAACGACGGAACCACGAAGCTTCGACTTTATTCTTTCCAGAAGTGTCTGACTCTTAGGTTAGGTATCGTTTCCATGGCAACCACTGATACAATTTTTAACTTGTTGTTCCTTAACTTCTAAATGGCTATTCTTGGTTTTACTCTGTAAACTGTCTCCATTTTGGCTGTAACAAATTTGACCTGGAAAGGCGATTTCTTTCAGCAAATTTTCAAGTTTTTGTTTGCCCATGGGTACACTGCAAAACCAGATTTCATCATCTTGACTGAACGAGGCAGCTTTGTGATTCTTTGGTTTTTCACAAGACATCGCACCGTGGCTCTCTTTTAGCCGAATACTTCTCCAGGCAAGCGCCAGGACAACAGGGATGGTCAGGCCAAGCCAACATGACAGACTGGGTCTCGTCTTCGTTGACATTAGTACCTCCAGGATGACTTTTGGTCGCTTTCTCTTTCAACACGAAGTACTTCAGCCTACCGGTTGTTGTTTTTTAGCTGCAGATCACACACGAGTTGCTTTCAGGTCTCGCTGATTTTCGCGGCTTCTCCTGCCGAAGTACAGAACAGTGTAAAACCAGGCGGTGTTTACCAAACCTTCTCGGTTATCTAAACTGAGCCGATTATGGTCGTAAAGAGCTTCAAGGACTTCTTTGGAAATGGGACGCTTGGGCTTCGTCGAAGAAATGAGCCCTTGTCGAGCAAGATCTTTCAGCGTAGCATCTGAAGCTTCGTTTGCCGGCGTAAATACTTTGTCTCGAATTATCGAGAAAGGCTTTCTTTGAGGGGAGCCGGACAAAAACCGGTCTAACCCCGGCACGAATGACTTTTTATGGTATTGCGCATGGGATTCGCTTTCCATTGCTTTTCTTTACCTCCACACATATACTATCCTTGCCACGCAGTGCACTCCTCTCCGTCAGATTCTTACCATCCGGCGTGGGAGGAGTTTTTGAAATTAGAACTTGGCTTCTTCACGGCTTCTTCGAAAAGTGGTCTTCTTCTTCTTCGACCGATTTCGAGTCAATAAACGACAAACATTTTCTCCAAACTTTGAAAACGTCAGAAAGTGACAGCACTATGAGTATGGATTTTTTTTAGTATGAAGTTTTTTTTTGTGTATTTTGCGGATCAGTCACCCGTGACAAGAATTTCAATGGAAAACGAAACAAGGCTCGCGTTTAAAGCCGGTCGCCAAGTTTTTGTTTCCTCGTAAACATCCGTGCGCTCGTGGTATCCATGTCTCGTGGAGGGAAAAAAAACAATGCTGGTAGAGCCACCTTAAAACAATTGGTGGAATCCTACAGTGTACCCAATCAAATGAGAGCTATGGTTCTAAGCAGCAATGTCCCGTGGTAATTTATATCATGCTGTACAAAGTGGATCAAAATTTTGAGTGTGTGGATAAAACCTTAATCCTAAACATTCACAGGAAAACTTTCAAGACTGTCGAATCTGTGCTTGTCGCTGCTCTCACCTATTATCATTACTTCTTCAGAGTTGAAAACACCGCGTTATTTTAATTCAGTTGGTGTAATCTATTTTCCGATACTTGTGTCATATTAAGAAGACAAAGCCATCTGTTATATTACCTACCAAGAAATGCAAGGGATATTTGAAATCATGACAGAAATGTAGAAAGCATAAGCCGGAGGCGGTACTTTCTACATTACGTTGTTATTAACGCCACGTTCTTTCAATCAACGTTCTAGCTTTGTCTCACAGCACTCGATCACTACGAAAACGGTAAAACATGTTTTCTGTGCATTATACTCCGAAAAATCATGTTCTTTTACTCAATCAGAGCACGTGAAGCTTCCAGATGATATTTTAAAGCTGTATAAGCATACCTGAGAGATGTGATTATATTTTAAAGCTGTATAAGCATACCTGAGAGATGTGATTAACACTGAAGTGAGAAGAGACCACCACTTTTCTCTGCAGTAATCCCACTTGACTCTGCTTAACAGCCTGACACACCAAACAAACAAAAACATAACCTCGTCTCAGCAATACCACAAGACAGTGGTAATAACAGACTGGTATAAAAGCATCTTTACATCCATAAGTCTAGACAGAGTTGAAGTTCGGGAAAAAGAGTAATAATTTCAAAAAAATTCTGAAAAACACTCCTTTTATACCCTGGTTTATTACCGCTGTCAAAGTGTTCCGCTGCCGCAGGCAATGACTAGGGCTCGTTTTAGCCAAATGCATTTTCATTTTCTTACATTTGTGCTGTCCACAACTTGGCCTTACACTTTATTACAGCAACTCTTGTTAAACTGCAGAAAAACACCTCAAGTCTGAGACATAAAGTATGATGTAGTGAAACCCCAACTACTACCACGATAAGACCACCAAAGACATGCAGTCAACTTTAACTAATTAGACTACCGCTACCATGTTGGCTACGACCAAAATTTTTCGGTCTGTCAATAGTTAGAATCCACTGCAATTAAACTTACATTAAGGCTTTGCTGAAATCTCTTGCATGGTAGTATTCCTCACCCATCTGAACCACTAAATGATCGAGAAAAAAAAAATCAGTTAGCTGCCTGCTCAAACGGCCCATAGGTAATAAAAGATCATGATTATGAAACCCGACAAATTTCTTTGTTTTATGTTTTTGTTAACGTTTTTAGCCTTGACCGTGCACAAACCATAATAAATTTTCAACTATATACATGTTTGAGCAACTAACCAAGAGAAATGTTTCTGTTAAGTCATTCAGCCACAGTGTGTGGACGCGAAACAAATGATTGTTCCGGCTTGAGCCGGTGCTTTCAACATTAAATTGGCCAAGAAACTCTTAGTTTTGGCCTTCGAAACTTGCAAGGTTTCATGACTGCATGACAAAACAAGCTTACCTATCTACCCTGCACTACGAGCTGAACGCTAGACAGCACGAGCTGAATCGGACACAAGAGTATTGGTGGCACGCGACATACAAAGGGTATCTTAACTAACAAGCTTGGGGGAAGTCGCTGCAGCCTTAAGTAGAGTGACTTTTTAAAAACAACGCAACATATCCAGCCCATCTCCAAAGGGAGAGAGAAAGGAGAAAGTTAAAATGTTTTGAAAGTCTATACTGAATGCACTGCACAACATGATGGTGTAAGTGTAAGGGTTTTTATACCTTGATAATGCTTGCTGACATAGCCCAGTAAAAAATGTATCACACAGGACCTTGGCATTTCATGTGTATTTCGCTGGCCCCGACCGAATAAGGCCTTAAAATACTTTCAGGCAATGTAAAGGATTATTACAACGTGCTTGGGATAACAAAGCTATAACCTTTAAGTTTGGTGCTTAATACTTTCAGGCAATGTAAAGGATTATTACAACGTGCTTGGGATATCAAAGCTATAACTTTCAAGTTTGGTGCTTAATACTTTCAGGCAATGCAAAGGATTATTACAACGTGCTTGGGATAACAAAGCTATAACTTTCAAGGCTTAATGCATTTGCTAACCTAGCTGAAGCTGACCTTAAGAGATAAAAGAAACAGTAGCTCAGCTGATAACAAACGCGCCATGAAAGGGCTGTTCAGGATGAGCGGAGGGAAGCAATATGCAACTTACAGCAACATCGAATCGCATTTCTTACTTCTTAAATTTTGGCAACCATTTTGCTGAACAGTAAAAGTATGGCAGGTGAAATTCAGGGGTTGGTAATTGTAAAATGCAGTCAACAGACTGGAGATAAAATGAAGACTGTGGTGGCTAAACCAAAGAAACAATAGTGAGAAGAACTTGAGTTGACTTCCATTAGTAGAAATATATGTCGGATTCTCCTGCACGAAAATCCCAACGCTAAAAAGAAAAAATGGGAACAATGAGATTTGGAGAAAAAGAGCTTTCTCGAATCAACCTCGTTCCCAGGGTCTCATGTCTTCCCGTCTTCCCGTCCCTCTCTCGCTCGCTCCAAAGGAAGAGACCCTGGGAACGAGGTTGTCTCGGAAGAGTTGAGTCGCTTTTGAGGTGAAAGTTGATGTGCAGCAGGCACTCCAATTCCCCAACCCCTCCCTACCCTACCAGGCCAGGTCAATCTGAGACGTCACCAGGCCAAAGACGTCACAAATTTGACGGTGACTGAATCCAAGTGAGGAAGGGGTGGGTGGGGGTATGAAGTGGCATGGAGCTCATCCTATCGAGTGGGTATGAGGGTTACAGCTGTTTTGGCGCCTAAAACGCTTCAAACCACAAACTACAAGCAGTGCATGAAGAGCGATAAATCAGGAATTTCGGCTAAAACCTTTCCAATTAATTAGGGAAATCTTATATATGAACACGATCGATCGACGCGTCGATGGACATTAAGCGTCGGAACATCACTACAGAGAAATCAATCTTATTAGCTCAGAATCTCAAAGAATGTGAACTTACGTTATATACTAGAAATAAAGAAAACGACGAAGTTGAGGGTGAAAAAGGAGACTTGCACCAAAAGAAAGAAACAAGTTTTCTAAACCAAACAAGATGATAAAAAGCACAATGTGGCAAGGAATTATCTACTGCACTCAGTTCCGCATGCATCTAAACCATGATTGTTCATGATAATATCGTGACAGTTTCTAGATGTTTTGCTAATGTTATTATGTGGATTCTTGATTGATACTTGAAGTTTGGTGCATGCTGTGTTGGCCGCTGGTAAAGCGGATGTTCGGGGTAAGTACCCCAAGAGAAAAAAAACAGCCATTTTTTATGATTACTTGAACCAAAAGCATTACTTGTGTGAGGTGTTATCAGCGATCAAAAAGAAGTTAAAAATTGAATTCAATACCAATACATAACAGCTGGTTATCCTCAATACCAATACATAACAAGTGGTTATCCTGCCATACATTGGGTTCACGGAAGCCACGTAGGATGTTTGCATTGGACGTATAAGATGCTAACTTCTATGCCGTAAAGGGTCAGCTTAGTATTCGTTCGTTTTAAAATTTTTTATTTATAACACACGCATGATAAATACAAAAGATTAATTACACACACAAGTACAACTGTTTTCTATAAATAATCATTTGTATGTAGTAAAATAGCTGTTTCATTGCAAATCATACCAAACTTGTCTAAACAATAAAACAACCCACGCAATCACTCCTTACCACAAAACTCATTATTTCGCACTTTGATTTAAAAAATGCCATTTGCCTTCAAATTAGACACAGATGAGAGGTTATTAAAGCTTAATTCAGTTCTTTAACACAATCACTTGATACTGAAGACTGATGCTGCAGGTAGCCTCGTTGTCGCGGCTTACGCTGCTCATGGCTGCTCTGCCACCAAAACTTTCAGGTACCTTTGCAGACAATACCTCCAGGTCAGTCTATAAAACCTATTACATGTTCGTGTTTTAAAATTAATTACACAATTAAAACACCTTGTGCTATAAAAGTGCAAGATAAAGTTGCATTTTGAATTCACCTTTTGTTCGCCGTTATATTGGCCTTGTAAGAACGGGTTCACCACTGTTAACGAGTTATGCCAACCTGACCCAGAAGGACATTTAAATGTCTCTACGAGGCCTAAAATACAGTAAACTAAAGGCAACATTAAGGCTGGTTTCCATATGATCGCTGCGATCGCTGCGGTTTATGATCACATATGATCATTGACTCTCGCCAGATTGAATTTGAGAAGTGGCGCGAACGAGATGTTGTTTTATCCAGGTCCTCTCGGTTATTTTTCTTATGTTCTCAGCGATTTTAGCGATTATAAGGAAACCGCTCAGCGATCAAATTCGCAACGATCGCTCAACTTTTTTTTGTAGCGATCGAAGCGAATGCAACGATCGCAGCGATCTCAGCGATCATATGGAAACCAGCCTATAGAACTGAAGTCTATCTTAGCGATCGTTGTCGCAACAATCGCTGCGATCGCTGAAAAGTGGTTTCCATATGATCGCAACGATCGCTGAACTTTTTTGCAGCGATCACAGCGATCGTAGCGATTGTAGCGATCATACGGAAACCAGCCTTAAAAGGTAGATTTATTTGCAGCATACGCTAAAGCAAAAACTGCGAGGACCTGTTTGTTTGCATCGCGTTTAGGGTATGCGTATGGGGTATGAGATAAATCAATGGCAAGTTCCAGCGTGCACTCGTACTCCATTGTCTATTTTGACGCTGTCCACTCTGATTACTTAAAAGGTTTGCATTTTGCCGTGTTACTGTGACGCAAATTTATCTTCAGTGAATGCGATAAATCGATACACCATTGATTAATAGCATAACCTATACGCGTACCCCGTAGGCGATGCAAATAAACAGGCTGTCGAATTTCCCACCCCGTTGAATTTTAATTATCACGGAGTTGCAGATAACGTAAATACGTCTGGTACCACTGGTAAATCTGAAGTACCCTATATCCTTAGAAAAATCGAAAAAAGTACATGATCATCTTCACTTTATTCCATTTTTTCATCTTCTCCTCTTCCTGCGCCTGCCATATTCTCAGAAGCTAGTTCCACCACTAGTCACTAAATTGGAATTACATATTACGTTCCCGATAGCGTTTAATTAAAAGCTTTCCTTACTTTTCGTTATGTTTTGAACATTTCAGTCACGCTAAAAAACAAAGACGTTTCTCACGGGTTGTTTTCTGGGGTTTATCGACATGTTTGTTTGCAACAGGGTATGCGAAGGCGCTTGTGCTGTAAATAAATCCACCCTTATAGTGCAATGAATACTTCCCACAAAAAATTTAACTACTGCATAACTCATCCATATTTAACTCCTCGAATTCCTTTTGAAACATTAACTTATGAGACGTTTTCAGCTTCTGCTTGTCGCCATCTGAAAGCACGAGTCTGATGGGATTAGTATCGTGATCAGGGTTTTTAAGCTGGAGACAACGTCGATGGACATGGTAGAAGACACCCTGCGGATAATAACTAACATTTACACCAACCTCGCCTCTGCGATGGTACACCTTTTTTTGTTTCCTCGAGAGTACGACATCAAAAGGCTCGTCCGGTGGAGGATCACCCTCGGAAGGACGGAACTTCTTGTCACATCCATAACAAGTTGTTATTCTTGAACCTTCAAGCCATCTTAGACTAAACGGCTCTGAAGACATTTGCTGCGGAGATGGTTCGTACTGAGGCTTTTTTTTCCGGTGACTCTTTTCCGGTTTTTTAGAGGTGTCAGTTTTATCCATCGGTTGTGGTTGATTTGGTTCGTGGTGAGGCTTCTTTTTCTTGTGAGCCTTTTTCTCGGGATTTTCAGGGGCGTCAGTATTGTCCAGCTGTGCTTGTAGTGGTGGTTGCGGTAAATGGTCAGCAAAAAACTGTGCATCTTCCGTGAACTCATTTCTGTTTCTTGCCCGTGACAAGATCCAAACAATCTCCAAAAAAGCGAAAACGGCAAACGTTCCATTTACAACAGCCACGGCATCAACCCAGAAGGTTTTCTTAGTTGCGCGCTGATTGTGACAGTCGTAAGTTTGTGTTTGTGTCATGTTGTGTCTGTGTGATGTTGCCGTATTATTGGGTTGTCTCGCTAAGTTACACTTAAAGTTTGAGGGAAATTTGCTGGGGTAGAGTACTTGAGTTTGCAAGAAAATTAAAGAAATCCCAAGAAAAAGTCTGAGTGTAAGTTGAAGAGAGTACGCAATAAAAAGCTTTCTTGATCCAGTGACAGGATGTTGTCGATCGAGTTCTGGGATTTTGTTCGACACATGATCAGCGCTGCTGATGGCAGTTTCTCTGAGAAGATGATCAACTATTGACTCAACGAATTGAGAATATGTAACAAAAACAACCGTAATAACGATGAAGTTAATAAGAACGAATGCATAGACAGGTATGGCGAATTTGTCTCGTTCCTGGTATTGCTCGAAGCATTTTCCTCGGATGAAGTCCTGCTTGTGACTTTGTGCATCGCAGGTGAAATCGCGATGCGACTCGTTGACTTCGACGTCCACAAATATTCCAATTAGAACAATCCCTATAACAATCCAGGAAACATTTGCCACATAACTGATCTTGTTAAATGTTTTAGGCTTGATTAATTTCTCCAGAAAGTCCATTTCCCATTTGGTTAAAAAGTTTCTAGATGCTTTCTTTTCGCCACACTCTGACTAAATAATCCACTGCCTTTTAAATTAAGTACGAAATAGGCGAATCTTTGCTGACGTCATTGTTTACATTTTGCTTTATTAGCATAGAAATTTTATAGAAAAGGTAGCATGCTAAATAAAAATTGACTTCAGTAACTGACAAAAGCTTGTTAAACTCAGTAACCAGCGCAGTATTTAGCTCTTTGCGCGCAATACTTAAGGCAATGTCAGCCAACAGAAAATGCAAAATTGCAGGGTGGCAAAAGTGTTAATGAGCCCCTACATTCTTTGTAAAATTTCAAGTTTTGAACATCGCGTACCGGCAAAGAACATTCAGTATTTCGCACTGAAATTTTCGGAGAAAGGTAATTGTGCTACTGTAGTTGAAATTTTCAGAAATGACATGTTTGTAACTTGATTAGAAAATGGTAAGCATATGCTTATGAGAAAAAAAAACTGTAAACAAGGATTCGCCTCCGGTCATGAGGCTCAGACATTCCACTGAAAAAGGTCATGGTTCCGTAGCTGTAATTCATGTGAAATTGGAAATAAAGTGTTCCTACATCAACCATTTCTGTGAAAATAAAACACATAACTAGTATGAAAGGGGAATTCATATACTCTAATTTTTAACAAGCATAGATATTAACCCAATTGAAAGTATTTTAAGGAATCAACGCACAGTAAAACGACTAGGATTTTTTACATGAGTGACAAAATTCCAACTACAGTAACTACTTTCCAAAGCGTGTTGACCAACAAGTCATACAAATAAAATTCTTCAAGCTGGATTTTGTTTTGGTTTTCGTTCACTGAATACTTTGTAAGTAATCTGAAATATTGCGCCATGGAGCCTGATTTGGCCCGAGGCAAAAAGTGATTTAATGGACCTGGCGTCAGTTTGACGCCGAATCCACTCAACTTAAAAAGGCGTCATGGTACAACAAAGTTGATCTTTCTTTTTTTGAAAAATACGTCTTTTGTCATTTTCCGTTCGAAAAAGTTTCACAAAAAAAAATTGTTTCTACGGAAAGTTATGGATGAATAAAGGTTAGGGCCATTAATTTTCTCTAATTACGTGTTGACAGTCATCTGTCCACAACACCGAAAATATCGTGACAGAAGAGGGCCCTGATGTTTTGACACGAGATTGATTGCCTACCAGTTTCCTCGTTATCGAGAGGTCTGTTGAAATGTCTTGGAAATAAAGAAGGAAGAGATCCTCTCCTTTTGCCTCTGCCAGCAAACCAACAAAGCGTAAGCGTACTAAAGAATTTTGCTCGGCGTGGGCCGAAAAACTTTCCCCAGCGACAAAGGTTCGTATTATCATCAAGAAATGTGGTTGGAAGAACCTAGCCGAGAACGCCGTGTCTGCGAGCCGCTTCAAGATACTGGCAGAGTCGTTGCAAGACGTCGAAGGAGATGAAAGCTCTCGTAGGCGACCACTCCCATAAGCGACCGAGACCACTTTTGTGAATTACCGAGTGGTCTTTTCCTTTGTTTTTAAGTTCTCATAAGCGACCATTCAGGCAACACTTTTATAAAAACCTTCACTTCTTGATCAAATTTAGAGTAGTACATAGGATAAGCGCTAATGGTTCGTTGACTTATATATACGCGAACCTCTTCTGTGAGAGGCAATAATAAATTATTTAATATTATTACTACAGTATTACTAGTAACTAACACCTTATCCCAAGGTTGCATCTGAAAGCGCTCATAAGCGACCACCCACCATTGTTTCATTACATGGTCGCTTACGAGAACCCATTCTTGTAAGCGACCAGCTCTATCTGCGACCACCGAATTCCCGAGGTGGTCGCTTACGAGAGCTTCGAATGTACTGTGAAAAACCGTGGCAACAATTGTAAGGAGACGATGTCTTCCGCATTGTACAGCCGACATGAAATTATGAGCGTAAAATTTCAAGTGCGTTAAGACCCCTTTGAACGGCACGAGTACACAGACCTGAACGAAAGTCGCTTTCCAATAAAAATACGCAGAATTTGACACCATACTTGCGCTATTGTTATAAGGTAAGTTGAGCCTCCCCTCTATTAAATCGCAGGTAATTATCCTGACACCTAGGTGTTTTCATCTCGTCAGACCGAAAGAAAGTCTCCTCACATATATTACGCCTTTCTTTCTTGAAACTAATTTTTCAAGAAATTGAGCGCACGTTTTAAGTTCGCGTTCAGCGAGTTTTCAACCATTTTAGCTCAAATTTGGCGAGAATGTTGCCAGATAATTTGACACCAAAATCGTGTCTCCGAACTTACTTTTCTGTTCATTCCAAAGTTATGAGCAGTTAAAGAAAGAGGAGGGGTGTTTTTTCAAACTTCAAAGTTTAACTGAGTGCAGAAGACAATCCAGGTCAGATAAAAAATTGCGAGGCACAGTTTTTGAGACAAGGGTGCGAAGAATTTGGCGCGATGTTCATCTTTCTCTCCAGACGGTTTTCGAGTGGAGCGGAACCGATTTTGTTTACAATGTACAGTGTACTTTTGCAAAATGTTAGCTATATTGTCGACACAACTGTCTTTTTTTCTTTATCTAAATACATTTTCTTAATTTTCGATTATCAAGCTTTCAGAAAACATACAGTTTGTCAGGGTTTTTGTGAAACGCCTGCGCCCAATCGGTGATAACGCAATGTTGTCATTTGGGGTACAGGATAAAAAAGATCAGTTAAGCAAGTGATTTGCATAGTGATCACATTCACCGAGCTGCACTTCGATAGACATGTTCATGGATGCTTCGTACAAAAGGTTTAAAGTGCATTCTACATTGTCTACAAATTCACAAAAGTTGTGATTTCTCGTACTACTCTCCCAAAGATAATAAAATCGACGTTTAATCACTTGATTGTGAACGATGGATATTGAAAGAAAAGGCAAGAATATTGCTTGCCTCACAGTAACAAACACAGTTTTCAAGCTGAAATGGTGTTTGAATATACTAGTGTATATACTATGTAAATAGTTCCTGGGGACTTAGTCTAGTTTTGTCAGTTTTTTGTCATTACTTTTTTAGACAGTTCACAGTTGGCCTGTCCATCGCGCAAGTGGATATGAAGAGTTACTTCTTTAACAGCAAATTCTACTTGTCTCCAGTTAGAAAGAGACCTTTCTACATGTAACTCCCTGTTTATGCGTAACTTGGCGAAAAAAGAGAGAAAATTTTGCTTTAAATTTAAACTAAAGGAATCACGGCTCTCATTTCACAAAGGTGATAGAAGCATGTAACACTATGCGCAGGCTATTTATTTTTTCAGTGCAGACATCGAAAATCTATCACGTATTAGATTAATTAATCATGTTGATTTCAGTTGCATTTTAATCCTTAGTCTTTAGTCTGCATCAAGTTATATTGACTGAGTCAGGAGTAAATTTGCTCAGGTGAGGGTCTCTCTCTACCTTCCCTACCTAATCTTTGAATGTGGCAAGTTGTACATATCTTGAACCCACAGCTATAGAAATTGACTTCACATGAGATCATTTAGTACGTGGCACTTTAACAAACCACGCTCATTTATATTCAGTTTAAATCTAAGCAATACTTGCCAAATCTTTAAATCTTTCCACAAAACAGATACCACCACTAGAAAGAGGCAACCTCTGGGTGTTTGCAAGTAATGCGCAAATTATAGCTGACGAGGTAGCTGAATGGTCCAACAGGAACAGAGTCAAGTTAAATATTGACAAATGTAAAGAGCTACGTATTTCGTTTGCCTCAGTCAGTCGCGAGTTCCCTCCTGTAGTTATCGGAGGAGAGTGTATAAAGGCTGTTAGCGACGCTAAACTCTTAGGGGTAACCATTTCAAGTGACCTATCTTGGAACGCGCATATCACAGAAGTGATAAAGAAGGCAGTCAAAAGGCTCTATTTTCTTATCCAGCTCAAAAGAGCCCGAGATTCTCAGAAAGATCTCTGTCTTTTCTACGTCACATGTGTGCGTTCCGTTATTGATTATGCCGCACCTGTCTTCCATTATTCTCTGCCGGCTTACTTAACACACGAATTAGAGCGCGTTCAGAGGAGGGCGGTGCGAATCATCTGCCCCGGCATTGAGTATCAGCATGCTCTAGCGCTAGTGAACCTTCCAACTGTAGCGAAGCATCACAATGATATTTGCAAGCACGCCTTTGAGAACATCTGTAACGACAGCGGCCACAAACTTAAGAAACTTTTGCCACCCTTATATGATTGTAAGTACAATTTAAGGCACGCGCGCACCTTTAACTTGCCGCGGTGTAAGACAAACAGATTTAAAAACAGTTTTATTATGGCGTCATGCTCTCTGGTGAATGCAAAAAGTGAATAACTAGGTTTTTAATGCTATCATTATTAGCGATATAGGTTTTAGATATTATAATTACAATTATTAGTATTATTAAATTTTATAATTATTATTATTATTATCAGATTTTAGATATTATAAATTTTAAATTTTAAATTTTGCCAATTTGTATCATAGAATGTAGAATACGCAATTCAGCTCTATGAGCTGCAAAATATTTTAATAAAGTAGCTATCTATCTATCTGTCTTGATGGTGAAAATTTTTACAAATTAAAATCCACTTACTGAGGTATCTCTTCATCCTGGGTGACTTGTACTTTTTAAACTGAGCCACAGCACTGCTAAGAAGAGGAATAATGATCCACTACAAACAACAAAATACACAATGGTGGTCATTGAAAGCCACAGTCCAAAAAAACCAACAACACCACAAAACAGTTACTACTTACACCAAACAAAACTGGGTTCACTGTTGAACACTCAAAAATAATGCACATAAAAATAATTGTACAGCACATGACGTTACTGCATGGTAGCAGTGCACATGCAAAAGGATGTTTGCTATGACTTTAACAGTATTGTTGTTTGTTTTTCCAACTTGTTTTTTGGCCATTACTTCTCTCCAGTTGTTACAGTCCATAACCTACTGAATACTTACTGAGTGGTCAACTTGTATTTCCTGAGCCTGCAGTGCTATTATTCCAGCATGCTCTATTGCAGCATCTGGTGGTTCCGTTCCTGTAAACAAATGTAATGCATCAATATATAATTCAAAGATTTAAATTTCATTAAGATACTCTCAGACTACAGGCAGCCCAAATGGCCAGAGCTTAACCAGTCTAGGTAGCATATTGTACATGCTGTAGAAGCCTAATAGATGGAATGATAGTTCTTCACAAGGCTAATCCCATCACTTTGTCAACTTTACAGTTTCTGGTACCATTTTATACAGCTGGGTTGAGAGGCAGTGGGACCAAAGTACACTGGAACGAAATAATTCTGGTTAAGTGTTATGTTGCAATCATCAGCCGACGACTGGATTTTGTCAACAGAAGTTTGGCCGACTGAAACAAAAAACTGATTGAACCCATCTGGACACAGTGGTCAAAGAGCCACCTTGTGGATGCGCCACTGTTGATTCCCATTTATTTTGTTATCCTTGCTGAAAGTTCGCTGAGATTTGGATTTATTAGAGATGCAGTGGCGAATTGCTTTCCAGATGTTATTGTCCACAACAGCATATATCGGGACTCACAGTGCAAACATTCAAGGGTAAAGTGTAAAAAATCGACTATAGTCCAAAACCACTGCATCCCCAGAAAAAGATATCCCAGTGTTAGCTTTAACACTTACCCTGGAAACCTTGTCTCCAAGGTCTCTGACCGTAGAAATCTAAGTTTCCAGCATTCTCTAGAGGATTCATGGACAGTGGAGTAGTGGTCTGAAGAAAAATCAATAATTACCATTAGCAAGAAGACATTTGTTGAACATCCTTAGTGTCGCTCAAATAACCCATCAATAATATTGACGAGCAAACAGCAACAAGAACAACAAACATTTTGAAAAAAATTTAATTTACTGGTACATTTAATTTATGAGGAGGTTATCAATGGCACTCACCTAATCTAGGTACCTAGGACATTTGTGTCACAAGTTAAAACACTGAGAATCAATGCCCTGTTTTCGTTTTCTTTTTTTTTTTTTTCATCCATTTAGCTCATGCACAGTGAAATGAAAGTGTCAGATTGGTTTGTACCTTACAAGAAAAAAGCCAAAAGCCATCCAGCCCAAAACATGTTTACAGTAATAGCATGCATGCAATTCAAAAGATTTTCATAATCTTCAGTTTTTATTACAACCAAATCCACCTACAGGTAAGAAAAAAAAAAGGAATAGCACCTGAATGGCCAGTATGTCTACTGTCTCAAATTGTCCATACATGAACTGGCTCAGTAAATCATTCATATTGGTATTATAAACATTGCCTACAGTAAGACGTTTTATACCTGACACAGTACTTACATGGCACAAACCCTGACACAACTGTCTCCTAACAATGGCATTATTAGCAGCTTGTTGGTAGTAGAATCCTGGGTGTTGGGTCTGTATAAAACATACTCTATCAGTCATCAGTAAAATGTCTCAAGTAAGACTTTGTATCTGATCAGGTAGTTAGTAGCTCAATACACTGTATAAGTGTTTACTTCAGAATTGAATTGATTTTCCAGTAATAATAATATAATAATAATCACTTTATTTACCCTCGGATTTGTGAGGCTGGTTAGACCTATAGCAATAAATAATGCTAATGCTCCAAGCAGAACAAAAAGTAAATAAATACACATACACAAACAAAAACCTAGATACAGTGCAGGTAGATCAAATTGCCTTCAGCACAAACTAAAATAATTGCATGGAGGTATACACGATTTATATTAACAATTCATGGTTGCAATACCTGATATTTTGCCACAATTTTTAGTGCTTCTAGGCAACAACAAGATGTTGTTTAGTAATTAGACATAGATAAAAGTTGATAAATATAATTACTTTAGGAAGAGGTGGAAGATTGTTTTCAGGCAAGCCTATGTTGTGCAGATTATACTTATAGTTGTTCTAACTTACATGTATGTCACTGCAGTCTGCAAAAATATCACTAAAGGATTTTGTACACATTAAATCTGGAGAATTCCTGCTCTTTTACATAATTTTAATTAACAGACAATGTAAACATGTAAAATTAATATACATGTTATGTACCTGTAAAGCTGTCAACCCATTTCTGATGGCTTCATCAAATAGCTCACCAAATAAACTAAACCTAAGGAAAATTTGATTAGCAACATAAAATTACCGATCTGAAATTTAACTGCAATTTTCTAAAAGCCATACTTTTTACAAAGGGTAGAGTCCCTGTTCCATCCAAATTATGCAGCAAGAAGCAAAACTTGTATGTACTTGTCCACTGAGTAAAATTCATGCACAAGGGAAAAGATGGATTGCTTCTATTGGCTTCTATTCTAGATGACAGTAAACAAAAGAAGATTTTCAAGGTGGTACAATACTCACTGTTTAGAGAGCCAAGCCGAGTGTTCAAAAGCAAGCTCTGGGCAGCCAACTTTCTCCTTGAACAAATCAACATGTTTCCTGAATTGTGATATGGCATCTAATGGAGCTGATGCCTGGAAACTTAAACGGCAAATCTGTAAGACAAAATGTAAATAAAACCTTACATTCACCTGCTTCAGCATAACAGTATTATATAAAAAAAAGGGTAAAGCCACAACAATTTTTTCTTCTTATCACAGATAATGCAAGTTCTTCAGAAAAATATTTCAATTCATTTTTTTACAACAAGGTGCCTTATGCAGACATCTGCCTAATTTATGTATTTTTGAGTTTCCACTTCTGATCTGTCTGATTTTTTTCCTCAAATTCTATTACAAAAGCACCACATTATTCCCCCACCCCCTTACTAGTCATAGAATGCAAGTCCACCCAGTTGGGTTACAAAGAAATTATAATTCTTAATTGTCCTGTAGAAAGATTATTTGCAAGATTTCCTAAACACTCCTTTGAACATAATTATAATACTCCTCAGTTCAGAGAATTATTGTGATGTTCAGAATAAACAGACCTGGTTCAATGAATTTTGCAGTATCACTTTCCAGTTAAAAACAAACCTTGTAATTAATAAATCCTGCAACAACTTTAATTTCCAGCATATTGATGTCACTTGTCTTGAGCTCCCCTAGCAGACTATATGCTTGTCGATAATGCCTAAAAAGAGAAAGGATAGTTTTTATACACGGTCAGGGGTACCATAGTGAGTGGAAATTCATCCTTTGGAATAAAATCGTTAATTGACTGGCCAACGGGCTACAACAAATCGTGAATGTACTAATATATAAAAAAAAACATGATATGAGTGGGAGACCCATACTGGGCATTTTATAAAGAAAAGTCATATTAAATGCAAGCCATTCCATGTAGATTGGAATTAAGTATGGAGTTTGTGTACCTGGTTTGCTTTTTATGTATTGGATATACATGTAAATACAGTGTTCCAGATAAGAGAGGGGTCTCGCATCAAAAACCCGACGAAGCTGGCAACATGACCTGACAAAATAAATGGTCAACTTGAGAAGATTTGAAGAGATCCACATCAATTGACCCCTCAAAATTCCTTATTGACCCTCTGCCTTTATAAGTAATCTGGAACACTGTGATAAGGCTCAAGTTTATGTAAGATGCTGATAAGGTTTTGTTAGATCACACAAAAGAATATACCATGTAAAACTCAGCAGTACTTACTTGACAGCAGAATGTGGGTCCTGTCGCAGCTCATTGAAGAATGCAATCTTAAACTGGTGTCGCACCAGCAGTAACTAAAACAAGGAAAAATAAATATGTATATATATATTTAAATATATTATTGCAGTGCTGCAGTTCTCACTATTGAAGGTTTTGTTTAGTTTTTGACAACTTTCCACTGGGTTTTGTTTTAAAAGGCCCTACAAAATTCAAGAATTGCAGTCATGTGTGTCAAATGTAAAACTTTACAATTCTGCCTCAGCAGATCTTGCATTTGATTGACTAGGCCTTCTGACAGGGTGCGGGAGAAAAATTAAAATTGTGCGGGATTTTGGGGGCAAATTGTGCGGGAAAAACGTCGATTGTGCGGGGAATTATGCAGGATTGTGAAATCATGTGATGAACCAAATATTCAATCTCCAGTGTTCCAGCCAGACCCGACAGCCCGGGGGTGGGGCGGGGGGACTCCCATATGAAAGTGACGGGGATGCTCGTCATCTCGCTTAGGGTTGTAAATTGTAGATTTTGGTCTCACTTAGGGTGTTGAGGACGGAAAGCCAATATTTTTACCCACACAGGTATCGCTTAGGGTTGTGTGTCAAGAAATATCTAATATATTATACTGTGTTAGTGGTCTAGAGCAGCACAGAAATCGCTGTTGTTAAAATTTACTCATAGAAGACAGCATTCGATTGCACAATTAACGTCTCTATAGCTCTTAATATTTAGTTGTCTGTTTTTGCATGGTCTCCCATAAGGGTTAAATAAAGCCATAGCCACACCTAGACTGGTCTCCTTTAGGGTGTTAATTCTAGTTTTCCGACGAGCATCCCCGTCACTTTCATGTGGGAGTCCCCCTCCGGGGCCCGACAGGGAGGATATTCTGTATTTAAATGAAAAATGCGACTAAATTTCTTTCTTTGGCGATAGATATATACCCAGCAGTTGCCAATTTGTGGCTTTTTTTTTACCAAAGCGTAGTTTGACTCGAAACTAAAACTGTGTCTGTATAAACAAAATCATGTTTCGTGACACGATAAACACGATCGGGTTTTATTAACGCGCGTATAAAACCAAAATAAAACTTTGGTATAAAATATTTCCGATCTAAACGAGTTCCTTTATAAAAAAAATCCCTGCAGTTTTGCTGTCTTTAATTGATAATATGGAGCGTGAATAATTCCCTGTAAAGGTTCACAAATTCTTCGAAGTTAGCCGCAAAAACACAATCCGAGTTGTATGCAATTGCGTGCTAAATGTGATTTGATACAGTGTTTGATGGCATGTTTGTTTTTCTCAACAACTTACCAAGTAGATCGTAGAACTTGCATTTTCTTGAATGAAAATGCCTTTCACGTGAATGATAAAAATCAAACCTAGTATGCAGATCAGAACTTAATAATTTTCTTCTGACCGAAGTTTAACGATTCAGTTTAATTGTCAATTCGCAAATTCGACCAGTCCTTTGCGAAAATAATTCAGAAACAGTGACAGTCATTTCGGCGTCACAGTTCATTTCTTCGGCATTTCTTCTTTGTTCCCCGGCATATTAAACTGAACGAGGAAGCGATACGCTCCCAAACAAAACCCGATTATTGAAGTTGACTAAAAGTAGCCCGAACTGAAACTTGTGCCCAGGCCGGCGCAGAGTGACGAAAGAACGCCTTGTCGTTTTTACATCCGCTCGAGCGATCGAGGAAAGCGATTTCTTGATTGTTTTGGAAGGTAAATAGCCTGGAAATAGCCTAAAAAGGTTTTAGGAATCTTGGTAATCAATAGGATACCTGATTTAATTAAATGTTTAAGCAAATCTTTCAGTATTGTACGGGATTTTGCGGGGTTTTGGGAATTGTGCAGGTTTGACGGCGGTCCCGCACCCGCGCACAATACAGTAGATTAGCCAAAAGCATATTTTCTACACAATTTCAAGTTGTCAAAGACTAAAAGAACTTGGTCAAGTATGCAGGTACATGCATGGTTTTGCTTTGTCTTTCAATTTTGTGCCTCTAAATCATGTTTCTTTAAAGACCAGAGCCTGTTCTAGTTAGGCTTGTTAAATGAATGTGTGAGATATCTGCAATGCACAATTTGCGTTATGCAGGGTTCAATTCTACCTGTTACCATCCCCCCCCCGGGCACACCCCCGGGGATTTCCAATTTTTTTTCTTACTTGGCGGTCTATTCCCCACCCCCGGGCACGCAGAAAGAGACAATTCCCCACCCCCGGGACTCCTCATCGATCGACCACAAATACGTTGTTTTGTGTTCAAAATTGATTTCCGTACAATAGCACAACCAGACGTTTTGAAAAAGTTTACTGAACGAAGGATATTACATATTATTAAAAAACATGGACACTACATTGAAAAAGAAAACTGAAGAAAAAAATCTAACCGCACTGGCATTCGGCTGGCGAGTAAAGAATGTTCTTCACCGCGTGTTTTATTCTAAATATAGCACATGCACAAAAGAGGTCCGGAGAGCAAATTGATGACAGCATTTTAAAGGAGATTTTCTTAGCTTGTTTCACACGATTACTGGACTGAGTTCTGTTTAATATAAAGCCGTGCATCTGTTTCATACAAATACGCTGAAGAAATATTTCTATGTTTGTGATGAACGCCATCCATTCGAGTACGCATCAAACGCACCTTCGTTTAACAATTTATAATAAACGTGCCTTTGAATACAGATTTTAATTTCGAGAAATTATTCTTCTCCAACCAGTCTGCTACAAATTCTAGAGATTTTCCCTGGAAAAAGGCAGTCTTCTCTACGCGGTCCGGCGCCATTTGTCAACTGAGAAGTGATAAGCTAATGATGTGCATCACAAGAAAAACGAGAAGTTATTTTAGATTTGCCCCGCCCCCCTGCTCCCGGGCCAAAACCGTTTCAAACAATTCCCCACCCCCGGGCCCGAAGGGCTGGACTTGTCCCGGGGGTTGCCCGGGGGGGGGATGGTAACAGGTAAAATTGAACCATGCATTACATAGTAATCAAGGAGGATGTTGAGATTTTCCTTCACCAGTTACAGTTCCTACCTGATGAGTTCCTTTATTCAGAAACTCCTAAAAAAAACAGAAAATAATAAATTCAGTGAATTCATCAAATACGAATGAAAAGAAAAATAGCATTGGGTTTGTTGTCATTTTAAATATAGGCAATTTGCTAGCTCTGAACATTAGAAACCAACTTCCACAAGACCTGTCATTTGCCTTTCTGTTCACAAATAAAAATCGTACATTTCTGCAAGATTTACTGGACTGGGAAACAAATAAAGGGCTTGTTAGACATCACTCTTCTGGACCTTTTCTACATTGTAAGAAGCTGACCTTGTGTGCTTTAACTCTTCTACATTCTCCATGGTAGTAGCTCTGTGCCAAGTCGTAGAAAGCATTTTCCAGTCTAGAAAGAAACAATTTAAAGTAGAATGTTAACTATAGAGGAGGCATTGGTGACCAGTCAAGTAGTTAGCTCACTCTATAGCTAGCAACAGAAAGGAAGTTAAAAGCAGAAAAGGAAGAACGAAACAAAGACAGAAAGGACAAAGAAGAAAGCAATAAAAGAGATAGCCTTTAGAGAGAGAGATAGTTACATCTTTGACTTATTGTTTATTTACCTGATTGTATAGCCAATCAAGTGATCAGTATGTGGAAGGACAAACAAAGATTTGGCAGACAAATCACAGGCACTGCAAAGGGTGGCTGCTCTTTCCAGGGCCTGCAGATCATCACCTGCAACATCAAACATTTGATTTAGAGCAAGATTAATTCTAGAACTCATCCAGTGATATTAAGGTTGCTGTCAACATTCATAACTGCTTTCTGTAAAATCCCTCATCTGCAAGTACATGCTACTATAGTTAATGGTCTTTGTCACAAGCATTCAAACCCAAATCTGACAGTGTTTGCTTAAATACACTACCACCCTTTGCATTACCATGAACACACACACAAACTGGTCTAAATCACTCAGGAGGCAATGGGCTGTTTGACGTTAATGGTAAAATGTTATTGATTAGGGAATGCACTACTTGGAGAGATAGTCCTTCACATAACTAGTAGTAGCAAAGTGTGTAAGACTTTTTGATAATCCTATAGGTTCCTGAGAAATTCATCTTGAAGTTACACAAAAAAATTCAGGGGGTGTCACACACCAGTTGGGTTGCCACAGAAATATTCCAGAAAGTTCCTAAAAGTCTTTCACACTTTGGATCCCAGGATCCTTCAAAACAATCAATCGTGATTTGCAGGATCCTACTCAGTATCCTAAGTTCTTGCAGAATTCTGTATAAGATCCAAAATAGGGTCTTATCAGGATCCCAAGTTAGGATTAGAATCCTAGTACAATAGAGTGCAGGACTTCTATGAGGGAAATGAAAACTAAGCAACCCATCTCTTGTTTGAGTCTTTAAACTGAATACGAACCATTGTAAGTAGTATTACAAGTTAGAGAAATCCAGGCCATGATCATATAGTGTCTTACCAGGTGGAAGAGGTGCATTCTTTTGGATCAGCACCACAGCTACTTTGGTGTTTTGGTCCTGCAGACTGCTCCTACAAAAAATATGCAACAGGCATCTCAGTGTTCAGCTCTATCTATTTTAGCAAGCTGTACTGTTGAGTTTTTTTTAAGAAATTCCAAGAAAAGAGCGAAAGTTCTTGAAGTTCAGCCACCCTTCAGGAACATTTGTGCACAGATCACTCTTATTTGACTAGCTTTTGTTGTTTTAATGAAAATTGTATATTAAACTACCTGTACACATTTTTTGGCAGCTTAGTAATTCCAGAAAATGACTTTATGATCAAAAAGAGACAAGAGTTTAACATGTTTGGAAAATGGGAAGCTTTTTTCACATGTACATGTTTTCATATACATGTATTAGGTTCTACTCTCTCCAGAAACAAAGATTAAGAAACTCATTTCTGTCACAGTAAAAACAGGCAAAATTGACCACATTTCTATTTTATTTAATAACTCAATACATTGTAACTGTTTGCAGCAATGTGGAAAGCTACACCTCACTTGAAAGAGCAGAAAATAAACTTTACAGGAAAAAATGTTTATCATTAACGTAACCTATAATATTTCAGTGGGAAAAGGAAATTACGTAATCGTAAATTAGCATAATTTAAGATAATTTCCCCAACAAAGTTAATTCTGCCATTTGCATTTGTTTTTCTTTTATTAGCAGATAAAGTCAGAGTAGACAAAATAATAAATTAGCACTTTGTGTGGGCTCTAACTGGCTTTAAAATGAAAAGAGGGATAAAAAATTTGCAGACATGCATGGTTTTGTAGAAATACTATCTGGCAACAATCAGGCCAAATTGGTCGAGTGGCTGTTAACTTGGAGTTAAGAACATACACACAACTTGCCAAAATTTTCCTTTCAGGAAAAAAAGGAAAAATAATACATTTTCTGTAGCATCTTCCCAGTAATGAGATTATGACATCTACTGGTAAATGTCCAGTGAGTTTTTATTTTTATTTTTGTTTGATACCAGAGAGGGATCAGCTTTCTAGATCACAATAGAATTTTGACAAGTATAAAAGTAACTGTGTTTTACTATTGTTAGTCCAGTTGCAAGAAGAATCACTTAGCAATCATACCTGACTTTTTCAAGCTTTGATGCACATTCAGTTTGTTTTTCTTTCCACTGTGAATCATCCCAATCCAGTTCGTAAAACATCACAACCACAGCAGGGGTGAGGTACAAATGCTTGTGCATCCATTTTGTCTTCAGGACTCCTTTTGGCAAGTACCACTCATATGTAGAGCGCTGCAGAAAGGAAAGAAGCAAACTCAGCTTTGTGAACGTTTCGCCCAAAAAACACATGGTTGGTATGAGGTGCAAAAAACCAAACACACTACACTGCAAGCTTTTCATTTGCACACTGCAAACTACAGTTTAAAGAATATAGAGACTGCCAACTACAGATTCCACAGTTTGCAAATTGCAGTGCTGCCTAAAATTTGGAAAGTGGTAGAAAAATCATTGCTTCCTGATTCAATGCTGCTTCCTTTTCTCCGGTATTTGTTCATTTAAGCTGCTTTGCATCTTAAAGTGACCCTGGCACCTGAGTCACCCTTGTAAGGGTGTTTTCAAAGGTCATTACAAGTGACAGAGGTTCCTTGCAAAAGTTTAGTCCCAGAGGGGGAGAACTTGACTCATGTTTGAGTATAGGGGTACCACTAAGGGTTTGAATCCCTGACCTTGTTTAAGGACAAAGAGGCCCTAAAATATCCTATCCTGATCCCCCCCAGGGGGGGGGGGGGTACTTCCTTATAATGGCTTCTACTGGGATGTGCCATTGGACAGGGTATGGTTTTTGGCTTCTTGGTCCTAAACAGGGTATATAATTTTATGTGTCTGTCCTAAACAGGGTGTGTATTTTGTCATTTGTCCTAAAGGGTAGGCACTTTAGGGTACTGTAAGGCTTTTTTTTATCCTAAACAGGGTCAGGGTTTCAAACTCTCAATGGCAGCCCTACACCCAAACATGGCTTTAGTGCCCCCCCATCTCCACTGGGCCCTGACCATACCCTGTTTAGGACAAGTTCAGACCCTGTTTAAGACAGACTCAGATAAAATTATAAGCTTATACCCTTTCCAAGACAGAGGGGGTTTAGTCATGGTGAGGATTGTACTGTAACCAAGGCTAGCATACTTCATGTCCTTATGTATGTGTTCATTTGTCAGCATTATCATCATGATCACCATCATCACCATCATCACCATCATCAACACTATAATTGTTATCAATTTATTTAATTCTATTCTTTGTTATTATTTTTGATGGGACCGACTGATCCCCTTTCATTGAAATTGCCTGACTTTCATTTGAATAATATGGAGATACTTTAGAGACAGTCACTAATACAAAACGAAAGAGTTACCTTATCCTCCTACTTGGTGTAACTGACTATTTAATAAACAGAAAGAACGCTACAAAACATCAAGCCTGAAAAAAGATTACCTTGGATTTTGCTTTAGGAAACTCGTGGTCAACTGGCAGCAACCTGAAAGATAAAGGCACTCTCTCGGGATGCCTGTTCACAGAAAAAGATTCCCAGATGGCTTTATGTAAAGGCTTGTGGTTGATATCCAGCCCTATGAGGGCTACAAGGCCCAGTGGACGAGTAGCAAGTTCAGTCGGAAACTCACTGGCCGCCGCCATCTTTGTTTAGGCGGGGTAACCTGGCCTTCACTTCAAAGCAAAACTCCTGAGGAAGGGAGGGAGAGGCAGTGGAACTCATTTTAGGACACACATCGAAAAAGAAGTTGTAATGAGAATTTGTTTAAACTTTGTACAGTTATTAATTACACTTAGTACATCGAAAAAATAAAATAAAAATAGGGTTCACCGTGCCCGATTTCACGCTACAGGGCTGTAGTACATGTATAGGTACTTTCAATTGCTAGCTTTCGACAGCAATATTACACTGAATATTAAAAACTCGTCCTTGTACCGGAGATACCCATTACTTTTAACAAAGTTGTTACTAGCAATGAAATACAAGCCTTATTCTTGTGATAGAAAACAGTGTTACTGTAAAACGTCTTAAAGTTGCTGTAAAAATGAAAGTAATGAAATAATAGGCAAATCGGGCATTAGCACGCTTCCAGGGAAACGACTAAAATCAGATTGTAATAGTGAATTAATCGGAATATTTAAAAATTGAATAAAGAAAAATTCTTCAAATTTAAATAAATCATGTAGAGTCGTATTTTCCTCAAATAATTAGAATTAAAAAAGTGGGGTAATCGATTTCGTTTTGGAGAAAACGACAATTTATTTCCCTGAACAGCTCAGTTCTCATACAAAACCGTGGCCAAGTTCCAAACGCGGGCTGCGACTTCAATCGGGCGATCAGTGAAGTATATCACTACGGAAAAATTGTTGTTTTTTTTTTTCAGTAATTACCAATAAACAAGATAATCAGAATCAACTGAGCAAATAGAGTTAAAAAAAAATTAACTAAAAACAGCTTCAAAACATTCAGTAAAATTTTTGTGCAGTTACTTTACAAATGTAGACATTCACGTCTCAATAAAAGGCGATGCCAGACGGAAAGTAACTGGAGATCTTCCCTCCACGGATGTAACGATCAGTCGGACTGTTATTTTTGAAGACTCACTAGTGGTCTATTACGTATCAGTTCGATTCAAGCAACAAGTGACATTTCTGATTGCAATGAAAGCACCATTCCAATTATTATTCAGTATTATTATCTGCAGTGTACAACGTATGAATGCATAGAATATTAGCTACACAGGAAGCAAAGCGTAACCTATGTTGCTCTACAGGAATTCAACACTGAAAAAGTTGATAACATCTTAAACATTAACTAATACAAGCTTAATAAAACCTATAAAAAGACTCCTTAAACTAAAGCAAGCCTAAAATTTATACAATGAAAATGAAACACTGAAGCAAGCGTAAAACTAACACTATCCTCTATCCACAATATAACTCTTGACATCAGGGTCTGGAGCGTCACTGGGTAATAATAATAATAATAATAATAATAATAATAATAATAATAATAATAATAATAATAATAATAATAATAATAATAACAATAATAATAATAATGATAATGATAATGATAATAAATAATTTTATGCTGAACGAGTACGTTTTCATAAGAAGCTGTGGTCCTTGGGAATGCCACGTTTTTCTTCCATTTTGCTCGGCTTCTGTTGTGTCAGTAAACCTGGCCAGTATGACCGTTCTTATTTAGACATGAATTGCAAGATCTCATCCCAATGCATTGGCTGACTTTCAAAGCACCTTGGGTGACGCAACAAGGCACATAACGCCGTAGCCTGGTCCTTCATGGGCAAATGGGTTAAGACTTTTCACTACAACGCGCTTGACTTGCACTTTATGAACTTAATTCAATAAATCAGGGTTGGACGTACCTGGAAAGTCAGTTAATTTATCGCAGTTTTTAATGCCGTTTAAGTTCTTGAAAAACGTCATTGCAAATGACCGTTTTTGACTGGCTATGCCAGATTTGAAGGAAGTAACTTTTACGCTTACACGAATGATAGACAAAAGTTGGCTAGAGGGGAACAAATATTTGCAAACTTTGTGCTGAAAGAGCACTGATTTATGGTGTTTAGTGTGTCCCAAAGGTCCGTGGATTCGCCCAACAAAAATGGCTGTGAATCCTCATTGTACACAGAGCTATTGTCACGGCCAGATCGGTTCTAAAACAAAGGTGCATGATTAGACAGGGAATTTAGCTTTTGACTGACAATACCTTCTGACATGCTCATGTCTATATTACAAGGGAACGTTAACCAACTTACGCCAGCTGGGCGAAGTGACACAGGAAACGTCCCGTTTAGCACGGCCATCATTTTTACGTTTTTTTTTTTTTTTTTGACTCTTCGCTTCTCCGTTGATCGCTCTAGTTTAGGCACCATTTCTTAGAACTTTGGTTGGTGTTGGTTATCAAAATCATGAACTGTCTTTCAAAGCGATAACGTCACAAACCAAACAAGGGCGTTAAGGTAAAATCATGGATCACAACATCATGAACTTAAATGAGACTATTCGCAACAATGATTTAGTCCGTAGTGCGACAATGTTTGCGCGGAAGGTTGAAGAGCTCGCGGACGATTTTCGCCCAATTTTCTCGCTGCCAGCTAGTTGCAAGGTTTTTAGTCAGCTGGCAAACTTGCAACCTGCTGAAAATCATGAAAATTGTCCGCGCACAAATGTCACAAACATATTACAAGTGGATTTAGCGTGCATATTGCGCAAAATGTAGTCTCATGTAACAAACGCTGAAAATATCGACGCATTGTTTTCCTAAACGTGAACGTTGCAAAATGTCGCGAATGGCTTGGCTGTCTAAATCCTAGCCGTGGATGTCTCGATGCGCCCGCAATCCTTGGCGGAATTTTTCTCCACCAATCAATGCCCTTTCAGATTTACTTCAGCGCTATCGTCAGCGTAACAGCGCACGCTATGACGTAACAATAGATTCAGTTACTTAAGTCGCGTACACTAATAAAAATGTTCAGTTTGCCACTGACTAGCGCAGAGTAAACCGTCTAACACTTTGTTGCCCGATTTATTTCACAATGGGTTGTATCATAAGCAGAAGATAGGTTACTATTGAATTATGTACATTCGATTCGACTTATTAAATCATTTAAGTATACAAAATGTTTCCTTGTATTTTTGTGTTTGTAGTCTATAGAACTATTCAATAAATTATTTTATTGATTATAAAAAACCTCTCCTTTCTGTTCTCTATATTTTTGCATGTCTATGTATGTATATTGCAGATAATCAGAAATTGACTGAAACTCTCAGTGGTGCTTGCAAAATTGGTTCTAACCAAAACAACTCAGTCTGCTTTTTGTAAGAAGTGATTGTCGCCTTGTAAAGGAGGTAAAACAAGACTCCAGGGGCCCGTTTCTCGAAATTCCCGATAACTTTCCGGCTGGGCCCGGTAAGTATTTTTTCGAGCTCATTTTTTTGTCAGCTAATGTTAATTATAGGTGCAAACTTAGCGATATGCTTCATGAAATTACAAAGATTAAAATTTAGCTTTCAAAATCAATATTCAAGAATATTGCGCACCTAAAATAGTTTTCGGGCCCGGAAAGTTATCGGGAGTTTCGAGAAACGGGCCCCATCCCCTGGTTGTCAATCGTATAAATAAAAGAACAAATATTTGCCAGTAAAAATTAAGCTTTCTTTTGCAATGCTATGAACAACTTCTACTTATCATGACCAGTTTCACTTGACTAACCTAAGACGAAATTTCTGATTAAAAAAAATTACTGAACTTCTTTGTTTTCACGCGCACACTGTTCAGGATGTTATGATGCATGTCAATAAGCTTATAACAGAGATCTACATGCTGCAGTTGAGGGTCGGGAGCGAGTAGTTATCTCAAACTGAAGAACTCTGAACGTTCTTTTGTTCTCTTTTAAATTATTTGTCACTGAGCTCAATTTGCATGAAACTGCTGGAAGTCTTGATTTCTAGTCTTAACTCATAAATACGTTTTTTAATTTCAATTGAGAACAAAGTTATTTAGCAATGCTGGTTTCACTGCAAAATTGCTGCAAATGCTTAGAAATCTTACTTTTGTTGTACAATTTGGATATTTTTGCTTCAGACCGAATAACATCCTCGGAGACCCAGGGGCAGATAGTCCGGGCGAGAGGCAGATAAAACGGGCGAAATCGATGCGAGCAGAAGCCTGGAGCGAGCGAAAGTTTACAACAGGGGCTGGAACAGCCCCTGGGATGATACCTTGAACGAACTAGTTCAAGAGCCTATTTGCGTTCTTGCTTCTGATTGAGCACAAATTTTGAGGTATTGTATTTTTTTGTGCCCAATCAGCGATTAGCTTATTTCCACGTTCCTTTCGTGACATCTTACACAAAGTGTAATGTAATTCAATGTAATAATTTTTGTATTTAATAATTTACGTATTTTTGTGAATTTTGTTGTGAATAAATTGTGAATTGTGAAATTATGAAAAGTGTACCTTTGCTAAATCTTGTACCCAGATCGCATGAGATCTGGGTACAATATTTAGCAAAGTTACACCCTGTGTAAGACGTCACGAAAGGAACAGGCAAAAAAGCTGATCGCTCATTGGGCACAAAAATACAATGCCTTAAAATTTGTGCTCAATCAGAAGCAAGAACACAAATAGGCTCTTGAACTAGTCCGTTAAGGGTATCCTCCCAGGGGAGGATACCCTGTTCTAGCCCGTCTTGTAAACCTTCGCACGCACCAGGCTTCAGCTTGCACCGATTTCGCCCGTTTTATCTGCCTCTCGCCCCGACTAACTGCCCCTGGGTCTCCGAGGATGACCGAATAAAGGAAGAGAGCAAGTTTCGTTACAAAAAAGAAACTCTTTGTTTTTTGCTCTAAGCAACTTTTGAACAACTTTTTCAGAAAGTACGGGCAACTTTTTTGGAAATCTTGGGCAACTCGTGAAAAGCCCTACCTTCCGTACATTCCCCCCTGCCCCTTCCAGCGCTGACGCAAGGTCAGGGCGCCAGGGCCTCATTGGTTCCTCTTCTTATTTATCTGGAACCGTGCGGTTCATCGGGCATCTAGAAATCTTAAATTTGTAACCGGGAAACAACAACAATAATAATAATAATAATGATGATGATGATGATGATGATGATGATGATGATGATGATGATGATGATGATGATGATGACGACGACAACTTGGGTGTCATACTTGGGTGTCGATCAGGCAGCTATAAAGTGGTTCTCATCGTACTTAAGTGGCCGAACCCAAAGATGTAGTGTCAACGGCAAACTATCAATTGCTCGTACCCTCAGTTGCAGCGTGCCTCAGGGCAGCATATTGGGTCCTTTGCTATTTTTAATTTACATTAACGATCTCCCGAACTCCCTGCAGAACGCTGTACCAAGAATGTTTGCCGATGATACCAATCTTACGTTATCTGTTAAGACGTTAACAGAGCTTAAGCTGGCTTTAGCCCCTGAATTAAATAACCTTAATTGTTGGCTGAAAGCTAACAAGCTCAGTTTAAATGTTGCCAAAACAGAGTTAATGATTATTGGATCAAGGCAAAGACTATCTGCTCAATGTGACGACGTAGAAATCAGAATTGATGACCAAATTATCGAGAGAGTTGATCATACTAAATCCTTGGGTCTTTTCATTGATGCTCATCTCTCTTGGTGTAAACACGTTGAAGAGATTTGCAAGAAAGTCTCTTCGGCTATAGGTGCCCTTAAACGAGTGCGGCCCTTTATATCGAAAGAAACTGCAATTCAAATTTATAACGCTTTAATTATACCACATTTTGATTACTGCAGCCCTGTCTGGGACTGTTTGAGTGGTTACTTGAGTGAAAAGCTCCAAAAATTACAGAATCGTGCAGCCAGAGTTATTACTAAATCACCCTTTGATACAAGCTCAAACCACCTTCTGTCCACCCTCGACTGGGAGAGGCTATTTCTTCGACGAAAGAAACAGAAAGCCTTGATGATGTTTAAAACTATGAATGGACTTGCCCCAGATTATCTTCAAAGTCTTTTCTCTCAGCGTCACTCTGTTTATAACTTGAGAGACTCTGAGGGAAAGCTGACGCTATCCAAACCAAACACCAACTATTTGAAACGGAGCTTCTCTTACAGCGGGGCTATGTTATGGAATAACTTACCCAAATGCCTAAAAAATGCTGTATCTGTTAAGAATTTTAAGCAAATTATTAAGAAGATAGCTGATATATCGGATTCCCACACGGCAATCATGTAAAGCAGTTGTAATTAGTTTTAGTTATTTACTTAATTAAGCTTAATTAACTGATGATTTTCCGTGTTTAAATAAATTTTTACTACTACTACTACTACAACGACGACGACGACGACGATGATGATGATGATGATAACATCTGTGTAAACTCTCCAGCGATAATGCCCGAGGGTATAGTCTATTGATCAAGCTGTGCATCGGCTAAAAATTTTGAAAAGAAAGGAAAAGTAAAAATTAAACGACCCCGCCTGGAATCCCCTGATCCGTAGTCAGATGCCTTATCCATTGGGCCACGGGGCCTTTGTTAATAATTTTGAGATACTGCACAAACTGTGGTTGCTGCGTCCGTGGGAAATGAAGCTCTGGAGATAAGAAAAGAAAAGATACATTAGTATTTGAATCACATCGAACGTGTTCCCCCAAATTGTGTCTACCCGGTAAGGAGTGTTATACATGACATTTTTGCTAATAAGCGCGGCAGGTATATAAGGATAAAGCTTTTTTAATCGTATCGCGTAACTAGCGCCGCTGTGAAAGTGATAACGTCAGGGTATTCTACAGATAGGCCTGAATGAAACTGGGCATTTTGGGCAATTGCCTTATTCCTGTACGGCTTTCCCCCCAGGCCTTCACTGTCAATTCATTCGGTGTCGTATCGAGACGAACCACGTGACCCGAAACGGTTCCACCGCAACGCAAATAAGGAGGCCTAGGAACTAGGTAAGAGTACGAGCCTCGGGGGGCTACTCAATAAAGTTTTGTACAGGGACGCTCCGCCCAGAGGATCAAACCCTTACCCTTTAATATACTAAATCTTACCAAAATAGTTCCCCTTTCATATACCCAGAGGAAAACTGCACCCCTTTCTCATACTTCAAGGATAAGCCAGTCGTTCAGATTCAGTTGCGTAGTCATTAGGGACTTCCATACCGGGAAGTCTGGGTACTAGTTAAGCGGCTTGCAGGGACAAAATTTCGCGGGAAAATTCAATAACTTGGCGACCTTTCGAAAAGTGCAATAGTTTTATAAGCGTTTTCATGTGAATTTAGACCTCGAAGATAGGTAACACCACGTAAAAGTTAAGAAAATACAGGCTTTCAAGTTCAGGTGAGAAAGAAATTCAAGAAATATGGAGAAGGGTTCAGAACATAACAAGGAAAACTGCGTGAAGTGGCTGGCAGATATCGGAGCCTCTACATCTGGTTCAAAACAAGAACTAACAATCAGGATAAATCGATTATCAAGGTATCCAGGACTAGTCCAGAAACTCAAAGCAAAGTCAGAAAAAGCCTATGTATTTCCTTGTAGTCTTGATTCCTTTGAAATTCCACCAGCCACAGCCAAATGAGGGCAGCTAGCGACGATCTTCCCAGGGTCGGTGGTAAAATGTTCACTCAGTCTGTTTCAAAGAAAGAAGAGGGTAGTGCTGGACAGCAAAAGAAAGCGTTACAAATGTTCACAAGTAGAAAAATTGTCAATGTTAAAACTCTAGCCGATGGGCAAGACGTTTACGTTAAAGCTATGATAAAAAAGTCTTACGGATCCATGCAACGCCCCACAGTTATTATGTTTGAAAATGGAATACCCAGCAAAGCACACTGTAGCTGTCCAGTAGGACTTACTGGAATCTGTTGCCATGTATTAGCACTAATTCTCTTCTTGAAACACTATCATGAAACTGGAGAAAGAATACTAACTTTAACAAGTGCAGAACAGCTACAAAAATGGCATCGATGTTCACACAAGAGTTCTATACCAATGGTACCACTGAGGGAGTTAAAAACTAAATCTGCTGTACATGCTGAAAGAAAAGGAGGTGGCATTCAAGCGGCTGATCCCCAAAATAGCACAGTGAAACGTAATGTTGAAAAAAAATGAGCGAGGAAATGAAAAGAAAAATCACTAAAATCGAGGGAACTTTTAAACCTTTTGAACATCATTTGTACACAGTACTTGAAAATTCAATTATTGGACCAAAAACATCCCTATATCAACATTTAGATTACAGATACTCTTTAAGAAAATCTCAGGCTCTAGTTGATCACGATCACTGTGAGGAATCATTTGTTAAAGCAAGTGAAATGAAGGTTAAGGAACAAACCTCAGACTCAGGGACAAGAGATAGTAAAGTTTTGTATGAGGCAGTCAGTCAAGAGAATAACCAAGTAATTGCCAGTATTGAAACTCACCTTCAAGAAAAGAGGTCCTTAGTGACAGTAAACATAAGCAATTTGAAGGCTCCTTGCCCTTGTGGACCAAATTACCATGATGTTCTACAGAACACCAATGAATGGAAAGATCTATGTAAATTTAAAATAACTGAAAGTAGACTACCTGCACTCCTTGGTTTATATGGACAAGAGAATTTCACTAGATACTGGAAAGTGGTTTAACAAGGTTTTGGAAGAAAGTGATGTTCTTAAAACAAACTTTGAGAATTTCAAGCGGGGTCACAAATTTGAGAAGGAAGCAATATCAGTATTTTGCCACTTGTCCAACAGTAAAACTGAAACCTGTGGTTTCTTTGAGGATCCAAGTGATTCAAATTATGGTGCTAGTCCAGATGCACTGGCTGTATCTCCTTTCATTTTGGAAGTCAAAACAACTGAAGACCAGCTAAAACTGAAGGGCCACTTTCATCACTGAAACGGATGCCAAGTTACTACATCCAGCCTCAGTTAGAAATGGTGTGTACTGGTGCCCCTTATTGTATTTTAGAATCATATCACCCTGAAACACAACAAGCATCATTTTTCCTTGTCAAGACAGACAATGTTTTAATGTCAGTTATAAAGGACATCACAAACAGTATTTTAAATGACAAACCTTTGTTGGAGTGGTCACATTCAGAAAATAACTACTACAAACGCTTAGGAGAAAATGTGGCTGGACGTATTCCAGACTTGCAAGTATCAAACCCCTAAGGTCCTACATAAATACAGTAGTAAAGTCAGTTCCTAGGGTCGAGTTCTCAAAGTAAAGTCAAATAAAACTCACTTTGACTTTCTTATTTAACTTTTGTAACAGTTGTGTTTAATAAAGTCACAACTTGGATTTACAAACAATCTACTTTTATTTGTTTTCTCTGGGACCAATAGGGGGCATTGTCAGATTGACAATATGACACAATGCCTGCCAGGTGGAGGATAACAAGTCCATTCGTTGAACAGGCCAAACACCATGCAAAATAGACCATTCTCTAACTCGTCCAATAAACCTTTCAACATGAATTCTTGTTGATGCGATGTCAAAATCGGACGCAACCTCTGCCTGTGTAAACTGGTCTGACATCTTCTGAACAGGGCGATTCAAGTGTACTCCTTTCAGTGCACAGAGACCTTGAATGGCAAACCCTCTGTCTGCCATTAGTTTATGTTCTGGTTAAATCCAGTGGATAACCCCTGGCGTTTCAGTGATGTTGTTATCTGATATAGAACCTGGGTAGATATCACTGAAAAGAAGACCCATCCCATGTGGTGCAATTCCTATGAGTGCTTTGCCTGTTACGTTATTCTTGTAATTGGAAAACATGAGAGAATTCAAATGAAGATTTGACACATGCTGAAATTTGAATTCAGTACAATCGATGATCATGTCTGTGAGTCCATGGCCGGTCTTTACGAAAATGTTTGGCATTTTTTTAAGTAAAAAACCTGCTTCGGGCTTCAGGTCAAGACAATTGAAGATTGTTTCTAGGAAAACTATCCATGCAACGAATGTGCGTTGAACTGTGCTCTCTCCTACCTTGAGCATATAAGCCATCACACCCTGATGGAGAGAATGTCTACAGATTGTAAGAACTGCTAAAAGCTCTGTAGCTTTATCTAGAGTTCTCTCCCCATTACATTTGCAATCAGGATAGATAATCACATGACAATAAGGCCGCACACAGTTCCAAAGAATAATGAATTGTTCAACAGATAATCCACACAAGTACTTAATGTATTGGTTTCTTAATGAGGTTGGAGTTGATTAATTGCTCTTGTTGTAGCATTTTTATAGTCATTTTCAGTTCTTCATTCAGTTTAGTAGTCTTTTGCTGGATTTGTTCAATGTTTCGCATTTTAATTTTTAAACGAAGATTTTCAGTCCTGAGTTTTTTAACCATGTCCTGAGCATTGGTCAGCTGCTCCGCTAACTTCTGCTTATCTTCTTCTGAAGCACGCAAACAAGTAGATAACTGTCGTTTAGATAAGTCCTTTGGCTTTTTTGCAGCCGGTTGGAAATTGTCTCTTTCTGCTGGAGCTTTTCGTTTTCTAGAATTGCCAGACATCCCCTTGGCCAGGAAGAATTTCCTTTTGAGCTGACGTACTTTTAGTTTGTCAGCCTTTGTTGTTTTCTTCTTCAGTTGAGCTTTCGCCTTATTAAGTTTCTTTTCCAGTGTCACTAATTGGGAGGCTGGAACAGGAATGTCAGGTAAATCAGAACTCACACTTTCTCTGCATCCACGTCTCCAATGTTCAGCACACGTATAGCCCACTATAGGAAGTACCCCCCCCCTCCCCCTCCCCCTCCCCCTCCCCCTCCCCCTCCCCCTCCCCCTCCCCCTCCCCCTCCCCCTCCCCCTCCCCCTCCCCCTCCCCCTCCCCCTCCCCCCCCCCCTCCCCTTCGGTACGAGCAGTCTTGCTTTCTGCTCAGGGATAGTCGAGCGAAAATAACACGCTAGTCGCGCGTGCAGACAAGAAATGTGAGGTGCGTGTGGTGAGCCTCACGTGTAGACGGAGCCAGCTAAGCATTATAAGAACAATTCACAAAGGAAAGGTGGTCGATTTTTTTGTAAAATAAAAACAATCATACTTAATTGAGATACTGATTACCGATACTCGTCTTCAGTAATATAACCATTTAAATTACAAATTTGCATCAATCTGAGTATTTAAAGGCAACTTTTTAAAAATAATCATGGCAACGTTTTTATAATCATTTTACGTAGAACTTTTTAAGGGGGCGATTTATTGCTGTCGTTGTTGTTTTTTGTTTTGTTGTTTTTTTTTTCGTTGGGGGTGGAGGGTGGAGGGCATAATAGCCGAATAAAAAAAGATTTCTGCAGACAACTCAAAAATTTGTACTATGACGCGTTGATCAATGCAATACGCTAGCGCACCGGTATCGAAACAATGCAATTTGATGTTCACCGCTACACGTTCTTCACCCAAACTTTTACCTAACCATACGTACTGAAAACACGCGTCGCAAAAATGACTCAGTGGAATACGCAAAAACAGCCCTAAAAGGTTTCTTGTTATTCTTTTTTTTTTTTCATCCTTACCAAGAAAATGATCTCCCATAAGCTGCAGGCATCTCTCCTCCTGAAACCGATAACGATTGCGAGATGATTTACTAAGTTACATGGGTTTTCTAATCAGTCGCTTTAGTCTAACATCTTGGATATTTTTAATAAGAACCTGATTCTTACTGCGAATAATTAGTAATCACCATTCGCTCGCTGTTGTGTGAGTAAACTTGAATGTAGCACGCGCAACGGAAATTGGCTAATTACAACTGCCTAATTATGACGTCACTACACATCACTATAACGACTGGAAGTGTTTTTTTTTTTTCAGTTTGCTCGCTTTGCGCAGAACTGAGTGGTGAGAAAATTTCGAAAAGTGTTACTTGAAACAAGTTTAATCCCTGAAGATCTGGACTTTCATTATAAGGCTTTTCAAAACGTAAGATCGTTTACGTTTGTCTAACGGTTTCATTTTGGTATGGTGCACAACAGAGGAGGCGAATACCTAGTACCGTCTTTTTTGAGAAATGGACGCGTGTGCTCTTCTTACAACATCAATTGATGAATGCATTTCGTCATAGTTAGTATGATTTCGTCAACAGTACTGCACTCTCACGCTACTTTGAATGAAAGACCATGTCGATATTTGAAGTCGACTAGTTTTGCCACTCAGTGCGGGTTTCTTGACGTTTCAGCATTGATGATCGTGATTCAAATATTCATTTGCAGTTTGTTTTCGATACATAAAACTCATTATTCTTACATTTTTTTATTAACTTATACGGGATGGAGTGAGTGGGGAGAGTTATATTTGATTAAGCATAACGATTTTTTTTCTCCAGATATTTGAGTAGATTTCTGGATTATATCTTAGGGTGTCATGGATTTACAAGAGTACAATCGCGAACAGTTGCTGTATATTATTCAGGAGCAGAACAAACAAATTCACACCCTAACAGCTGAACGAGCTTGGCTAATTGAAGACAATAATTTACAGAGGGAAACCGTGGCTAAGTGCCAACAAAAAATCACTGAATGGCAAAGTTATGCACAGTATCGGAAAACTCAAGCTGAAACGCTGGCTCAAGAAGTGGAGAAGGAAAAGGAAAAATCGGAAGCATCTCTAAAAAGCGCAGTGGAGGGACTTGGTGCGCTTAAAACCGAACACCGTGCACTGCTGGGTAAATACGAAACTATGAAACAACAACTGAACTATGGGATCGACCTCGGGAGGGCTATGTACGAAGAGTACTTGATGTATAAAACATCCTATATTGCACTACTGCAACAATTTAGAACAACGACAGAAGACACTGAAGATAGCAAGATCACTCTACAAGAGCAAGAAACTCCAGAGGCACATACTAATAACAACTCGTATGCAGTAGTGCAATATAACAAGAGGAAAACAGCACCTCCGGAGGCCTGGTCAGACCTCATCATTAACATCAGGGTGTCCAGCAGTGCTAAGATAAGGTTAACTGTAGATATCCGTAACGAGCCACCAAGCCTCCACTGCGCATGCCGGCTGAACCTGCACCTACGGAACCCGACAAAAGGCAGGATGCTGGCTCTGCCAGCCGTGGTCAGCAACCAAGACAAAGTCGTCGAGAGACGTGGCTTCTATGAACAGGACTTTTGCGGGGTTGTAAGGAGTCCAGTGAAAGCTTCAGATGCAGAATGCCAAAATGATCGAGGCACAAAGTCAAGCTCTGCAGCTGAACACCAAAACGTTTGCAGATCATCTGGCAAGGTAGATATAATGAGAAAGCTCTGAAATTTTACACAGCAACGGAAACTATCACTAAAAAAGAAAGCACAGAGTGTCGTCCACTTTCTAAGCTTACTGAAAACAACGTTTCACTTAGATGAAGGAACTGAAATTCTCTTAGGGTTTTTAGACTAATTTTAATAGCAAATCTCATTTACATACGTGACATTTTCCCTCAATTTGCCACTACCGGGAGGCAACTTTAAGTTTGGCATTATTCAGGTTTTCTTGTGGATTATCAATGTTGCTGCACTGAGCTTGCTGTAGACACATTTAGATCTTGTTTTTACATCGTGATTTAAATTTGGTAAATTTCTTCCAACTGGAATTTGGTTATTACTTGTTAACAAAAGTTAAATCACTTTTTATATATATGTTTCTCTCTCAAAGTAGCAACGTTTAAATTGGTATGCAAAAATATTTGCGATTCTTCTTTTTTTGATGTCTAAAACATAAACACACCCACCTGCTTCTTCTCGTTCTGAAAATTACTATGGTTTAGCGAAATCAATGCAAAATGAATATTGAGATGATCCTGTTAATTTGCCTTTTTTTTCTCTCTCTCTTTCTCTCTCTCTCTCTACAGAAAAGTCGACTCAGACGTGTCGGTTCCTGGCTGGGGAAGTGGTTTTGTTTTAAGAGCAAAACCACTGACAATTGACACCCCTTCCCCCCAGAGCACACACACATACCCACACACATTAGACATACACAGTAAAATAAAGAAATATAGTTATACACACACCCTGTAGTTCTTTTTATTCCTTAGAAAAAAATAAGAAACAAAAAAAAAGACAAACAAAAGAAAAGATAAATATGCAAAAAGTGAAAACAAAAAATATTTCAGAATTGTGTAATGAAAGGCATTCTGGGAAACTGGACTCCGGGAACTGGATGGAGTGTCGTTTTTCCTGCTGATGATCAGATAAGGTAATTCGTATTGTAATTCTGTAATGTGTCACAGTCAGTTCAGTTACGACTTTACACTGGCGTTAGTCTTTAAATTGTTGTCTAAATTTAGTGATCGTCGAGCTGGTGATGCATACGATCGATATTTCTAATTGCCTGTTGGAAATTAGACAATTAGCAAATGACATCATGTAATCCATATTGCAATGTACCCAATGTTAAGATGACTGATGATGACGTAGGAATCCCTCCGCCATGAAGTGCTATAAATTACACCAGCACCTCGGCCAGTTCCCCACGCTGGCGCTCATGGCCGGAGATAAATAAGACTCACTACCTGACTGCTCGACTTATGACGAAATAAGTCAATGTTTTTAATTATTAAAGTGTCCGTTTGTTAACATATACACAAAGTGTAAAACTGGCGACCTGGAAACTTGAAATGCTGGTTTTCAAGAAGCGAGGAAAATCGTTGAGGACGAAGATAAAAAAATTCACCTCCTCTTCCCCCCCCTCCAAACAACTATCCCCTCATACAGTGATAAGCTGGGGCTGTCATGTCCTGGATCCCATGAGAGGGGAAAACCCAAGGGGATTCGAGAGGACTCGAAGGAACCCAAGGGACTTTGGGGGGGGGGGGGGCTTTCTCAGTCTTAACAATGACTTGTTGATCGTCATACACCTTTAAGACCATTTTTTTTCAAAGGTCTCTGATGAAAACTGTTTGAGCATATACCCCGGCTACCGGAAAAAAATATGGAAGTCGAAATCTCTTGCAGATTAAAAAAAAAAAAACCTCGAGCCACGCAAGGAGATTCTGTTACCTTTCAGGGTTATTAATTAATACCCTAGCAGCTTTCATCAAGACCGACGGGAGTCACCTACCAACCTCCCATCTCGCCTCCCCCTCTCCCCCCCCCCCCCGTTCGTATCCCCCGTATTCCGGGAATCGAGCCCGCAGCCCGTTTACAACCAGCAATAACCCTGCTTCCCGTCCATATTTACGGCTAGAAATTATTTTTTTTTCCTTTATTAGGGTTCAACCAATATGGTTCTCACATCGTTTCCATCGAGTCCCAAAGATACAGTCAGGCAGTTGAGAGCATGCGTGATGAGTAAGTTATGCGACATTTCAGGACATTTTAGTTTTCAGTTTTATTGGGCGATTAATATCAAGATCCGGCTGTTCACAAAAAGGGTGAAGAGGTGCGCAAATCATACAAGTCAAAACCGTTTTTATTGTACTGTTGGCGTTTAGATATTATACACACTGGGTTCACTGTTGAAGGGGACACAAACTCAACTAGCTCGGGCATAACCATACCTAGAGCTTTCTCCTCTATTGCCATCTAGATCTACGATTCTAAACTCGAACATTAAATTCTATTATTAAGATTGTTCTCTTCTTTTCCTCTGTGCATAGGTGTATTCTTGATGCCATAATTAACCTCACAGCAGGTGAGCCATTTGTTGTGATCTATGAAGAGCGAAACGGCGGCACGGCCTACCTACACGACGTATCTATTTACACTAGGGACATGTTCCATAACCTTTGCGCCCGGTAAGTTGGTCAACAGTTTGGCCAAAATTTCGGGGAGGGGGGCTACACAAGGAGGCTCCGCCCGAAAGGGTGGGGTTGGAGTTTCAGTATGTTAAAGGGTCGCCGAAACACATCTTATAATAAACTGAAAGAGGTAGCAACTAAGTCTAAGTACTGTTTAAGTACTTAGACATTTTGACACAAATTACAATGCAAAAATAAAGAAAACCTTGGAGCCTTTGAGAATCAATAAACATCACGTGATTTTTTGCTGTTTTTGGCTTATTTTTGAGGACGAAAATAGGTACAATTTTTGTCGTAGGTACCGTGTAAGCCCTTGTCGTATATTTGTCTAAGTAGCTTTTTAGGTGGACTTCTTTTTTTTGGTGGGAGGGTGGGGGGGGGGGCTTTTAATGGAAGGAGTTTTGCTCTTAAAAATGGATCAACATATATTTGGAAGATAAGAGAACAATGCATCTGACATCGAGGGACTTTGTGTCATAAAATGAAAGATTTTGCATCTCAAATTGCTACGCCAGAAAGGAGGGGGGGGGGGTACAAGGTGAAGGAATTGAACTTAAAATTTGTTGTGCGTAAAGCGGATTGCTATTGGGTAGAAAAATACGGTAGTTTGTGTTGGGACTTATATTGTGCTATATTGTGCCATAATCGTTCTTGGGATGTAAACTTAATATAAGCCCACGGGCTAATAATTTCGGGGGGGGGCTTATTATCGGAGGGGTACCTTTTGTGATTAGATTAGTGTATTTATCTTAACACTAATCTTTAATAGTCTCCCCCCGGGACACAACTGCCAACTATTTCTCTGTCATACTGTTATCCTTGAAACATTGCTATTTTGGTGGGGAGGGGGCAAATGATGTTGAAGTTCTTTAATTATTGGCATTCAAGCAGTCAGACGTGTTTTAAAGTTTACTGCATTTTCTACCAGTTTCAGTCTAAAACTGCTTCTTATTTGTTTCTTAGTCCTTGTGAAAATATTTCAGAGCAGAATCTTAAAAAAAAAGAAGAAAAAAATGATTTTCTTAAGAGAGGTTTATTACCTTTTAGCGAGGGCTAGGTTTGGATGGCGGTCCTCTTGTAATTATTCATTCGCGGCTAGACATTTTAATAGCAAAGTAAGCACGCACAGAAAAAAACATTAATTTCTGACAAACGCGCGTTGTACGCACGGAAATGTTTGGGTGGAAAATTAGAGGGCCGCAACCTCGGAAACCCATGAGCATGAGTCAGGGCAAGAAGCAGATAAAAGGCAGATAAAACGGACGAAATAGATGCGAATGAATGTTTCCCGCCTGTCTTGTAAACTTTCGCTCGCAACCGATTTCGCTCCTTTTTATCTGCCTCTCGTCCCAACTAGGCTTCAAAGAAGAGAGGGCTGCAGACATGGGTGTTAACCTTTACTTTTACAACAATTTTATTGTCCTTTTATGTTATCTACCGTGGTACAGGTTTGGCCCCCGTTTACTGAAGATTGTAGTATTCAAGCCATCCTGGTATCTGCTATGGTACCTTGATTACCAAGCACGAAGTGGCCGACAGTTTTTTAGGTGAGTGACTATCCCTTTGTCGTCATTTTCCACTTCCAAATATTTTTCTTACTCAACGAGCTTTTTGTCACTGTAGCCTGGGGTGCTTTTGTTGACACTCAACATGACTTAACTTCAACTATCAATAGTCGGGAGCAGTGAAAGTAATTCGCGACTGCTTTACACACTGAGCTGTGTGGTTTATTGAAATACTGGCGCCACTTTTTCGACCAATCAGAAGTAAAACCAAACCAACCGTGATTATCTCAATTCTCGCACGCATTTTCCCGCGCTTGACGCCTGTTGCATGTATTCGCTTCCAGTTCTCATTGGTTCATGTTGTGTTTTACGTCTCTTTTGACTGGACACGGCAATTACCATGGATTTCTGTCGTATGACACTCAATCAGTCCTAACTCTAATTACTGTAGTTCGGGATGACATTAAACCACGCCCGGTCTGTTTGAGATAGCGCAAGTAACCGAATTTGATATAACTTCTAGTACATGTCTAAAAGTAGCATACAATTCAAGTTGTCAGTTCAAGATAGTATGGGGTTTGAAATATAAGGGTTCTTGCTGACTGACATTGTTCGCTGCGCTGCTTTTAATACCTGAAGAAACGAAGAGAAAAAGAAATAATAGTAAGACCAAGTAGTCAGCCACTAATAATGCATTTATTTTTTCTCTTTTGCCTTTCAGTGAAACAGCAATGGAGAAATTAAAGTTCCCTAGGGAAATAGGGGAATGTGCGAAGCTTATAGGTAACCAAAATTTGAATCCCATTCCGAATCATAATCGCTTATTTCGTCTCCATTCTAATCTTTTCTGTTAACAATAGTCTTGTGTTTCCAAACGACGGACGCCATGACCACTTAGCTTTCCATTGTCATAACTGGAGAAAATCTGCCTCGTTCCCAGGGTTCCCTCCTTATTATATGATGGTGCGCGTGGCGTTGTGAGATAGGTGCACTTCGCATCCTTCCCACGACGCCCCGCGCTCCCTGTTTGCCCGCGCTAAACCGGCGCCTGGGGATAAAGCAGAGAGAAAATTACATGGAAGTAATATGAAATGTGATTTGCATGGAACTGAAGCAGATAACTACTCAAAGGAAAACAAATTTCACCATCTTATGTTTAATAGATGTTCCTTCTTTTAATGTCTGTTTTGATGCTTTTTTTTCGTTTGTTACAGGATTTCCCGGCCAGATCAAGCCCCGATGAATCCCGTTTTTTTTTTACTGTAAATGAAATTTTAACAATCAATAGATTTAGCGATCATAGCTCATATACGAAACACATTTTTGCTACCCGAAAGTAACAACTCTTCCCTAAATCCGAAAGTAACGAGGGTCGTTGTTTTCGGAACTGAACGATAAAATGGAACATATGTAATAGTTACAGTATTTTCAAGTTTATGTGTTAAAAACTAAAATTATTATTTGCTTATTGCACATAATTGTAATAACAATTTTCAGCATCTTGTCATGTAGCTAACGCAACTTCGCTGCCTTAAAATATTGAAGCAAAGAATCTAAAAATGTTCCTTTGATGGTAAAATGTTGGCCAATTAGCGTACCAGTGGTTTAATCTATGTAAAAGTGAAAAAGAGTAATGGCTTTGGCCAGGAAAAGATTATTACGGTGAGCTGTTTTAATAATAATAATAATAATAAATAAACATATTTATGCAGGATGACCATTTCAGTTATAAAAACTGCTATCAACATGGGTCCTGCGTTAAAAATAAATAAATGAATAGTTAATAAAATAAAATATTAAAACAGTTAAAAAGCTATATAAGAAAATCTAAGAAAAGACATATAAAAAGCGATAAAAAGACTAAAACTAGGTTCATATACAATTATTAAAAATATCGGCCCCGAGGGAGTCACTTTAAGATGCTCGACCTAGCAAATCTAAGATCCACATAAAATGAAAAAATGCAAGAAAATAGAAAAAAGTTATTACATGGTATGCTATTGAGTTATGTGCATTCGACTCGTTAAATTATTTAAGAATACATGTCTGCCTTGTTTTTTGCGTTTGTATTGTACCAACCTGTTCAATAAATTATGTTGTTGCTAACAAAAGCCTTTGTTTTGTGTTTTCTAGATTAATTACTCCTTTTAAATAACCAAGATGTGATTTACCCTGAGATGCGTTAAGGCGCCTTAACATTCTAGACAAAAGCTTACAAAAATGGTATTCTCCAACTCAAGCTCGCTTGTGTGAACGTTGACGAAGAATTAAATACGTTCCTATCATAACAACTTTTTTGGTGTTCGTAGACTCCTATTTGACGTAACGGAAAGTTTGAAAAACACCTACTGCCTACTTTTTATGCCAGAGAGAAAGTTACGGAAAATGCTCTTTATATCAGGGTAGGGACTTGTCATGTAACAACATCAGTTTCTCAACGTTAAGGCACCGTTAGTCGATACTATCCCCTCTCTTGGTGGCAAACCCTACAATTAAAAGCCCACCCAAAACCCCTTACGAAGTTGTATAAGGCCTTTAGTTTTCCAAACTGAAAAAAATATAACAAGAAATCTGTGGTTTATCAAAGACGGGCCCTTCCAAGCTGGAGTTAAACGCCTACATTTGTGAACACCTTGTTAGTTACAGGTTCACAAACTACATGAATTCTTAACATTTTGAAAACTTCGTCCAAGTTGAGAAATGTAATGTAATATGAAGTGATGTAATATAACAGAGAAATGGAGGATGAAAAGAGATTGACTGACTCACTGATTGATTGATTGATTGATTGATTGATTGATTGTACGACTACAGGTGACTAACTATCTATTGAGCAGTACTTTTTTTGTCGTGCTGTTTACTATGTTGTACGAGGTGGTTCTAAGTTTTCAGTCAATGGAAGGAAGTCCGCAAATCAAAGCTACTGAGCAGTGCTATCCTGTGGTGTTATTTATTACACTGGCTCCACTTTTCGAGATTGTGGGTGAAATCCTGTTCAACTCCTAGATTTAAGACATCGAGCGAAAGAGGGGGATACCCGGAAGGCGGCGAATTAGACGAAAATGGCGAATTTGGCGAAAGTGACGATTTGACGACAATTTGCCGTTAAATCTTTGATTTGAGACAGCTAGCGAAAGAGGGGGTATCCGGAAAGCGGCGAATCCGACGAAAATGGCGAATTTGGCGAAACTGACGATTTGTCACATTCGTCAAAATCCCCAGATTCGCCAAAATGGTAGGCCTCCCTGCGTTTAGCTTATTTGTATAAGTTTGGCAATTTGGCGAAGTTTCGCCGTATGCGTCACGTTTGCCAAAATCGCCAGATTCGGCAACATCTTAGCTCTCTCTGTGTTTAACTAATTTGCATAACTTTAGCAATTTGGCAAAATTTCGCCACATTCGCCACAATCGCCAAAATCGCCAGATTCGCCAACATGACAGGCTTCCCTGTGTTTAGACTATTTGCCCAAGTTTGGCAATTTGACGAAAGTTCGCCAAATTCCGCACATTCGCCAAAATCGCCGGATTCGTCAAATTTGCCAACATGGTAGGCTTCCCTGTTTTTAGCTAATTTGCATACGTTTGGCAATTTGGCAAAATTTCGCCATATTCGCCACAATCACCATATTCGCCAGAAAAGAGGGGGTATCCGTAAAGCGGTGAATCCGACGAAAATGGCGAATTTGGCGAAACTGACGATTTGTCAAATTCGCCAAAATCCCCAGATTCGCCAACATGGTAGGCTTCCCTGTGTTTAGCTAATTTGCGTAAGTTTGGAAATTTGGCAAAATTTCGCCATATTCGCCACAATCGCCAACATGGTAAGCCTCTCAGTGTTTAGCTAATTTGCATAAGCTTGACAATTTGAAGCAAATTTCACCGTATTTGTCATTTGCCAAAATCAAATGCTGTGACGAAGGGTGCTTACCATTATGACAGACCGACCGGTCAGAGACCAGTGGAACTAACCAAGGGAAAATGTTCGAAAGAAACAAAAATTCCAACCGGACCGAAGCATTCCATTTGCTTTTCCACCAAAATTTTGATTACTCCTCAGTGAAGTGGGACTGGAAACGAGACTTTTTGAAAATGGAACGGCAGGTTTCCGTCGGACCGGACCAACCGGTCAAAGAGGACCTCCCCTAGCAAAGGTGTGGTCACACGAAAGTATTTTTTTTTTCGGTGTGTTTGAGCATGTTATTTTCGTACAGTTCTTTATTAGGGTTTTCCGATTTAGCGGAAATGGAACGACTTTTTCCGCCTCTTAAGCTAATTGATGCAAATTAGTGTTGCTGTCAATTTTCATAATGCAATTTCACTTGATATCATTGTCTACGAGTTGATTGAATTTAGACTTCTTGGAATAAATAGGGTGTCACGTGGTGGAATTTATTTTGCTTTCAGTAAACAGAACAACAGGACAATATTCTCGCATCACAATCTTTTTCGCAAACATTAATGGACGACTTAGTAAAAACTTTTTTCTTGAAAGCGACATAAGACTGCTTACTGAAAAAAAACAAAAGATAATGTTCTCGCATCACAATAAATGTACGGATTAGTTAAACCTTTATTCTTATTTTATTTTTGAAAGCGGCAGTAGACCGCATTCTATGGCGTGCAAAACAGGTGAGTATTTTTTGCTATTTTCTGTGGGCGCCGCAAAACGCGAGGGCGACCATAAAGTTCGAAGGGAAAAATCGAAAAATAACCAGTTTATTTTTCGCTTCGCGCTTCAAGCCCTCAGCAAAAAATAGCACAAATAAACCGTGTTCCTTCAATTTTAATACAGTTTAACGTAAAACTCTGCGAATGATGTGCTTTCTTCTGTTTGAAAGAAATCCACAGGTACACACTACAAAAGGTAAAAATGGTCTCTGATGTCTAAATATACTAGAAATGGAAGAATAGATTTTTTGAAATCCAATCGAGTGTTCTATCCTTACTCGCAATGATCTCAAAGCACGATTGGCCGATCGCTGTCTCGCGTTGCGTGGATTTCGTGTTGGAACAATGAGTGGAAGTCTGGCTGGATAGCCGCCATCGGCCAGCAGGCGGGCACGTCGAGGTAGATCTCTGTTTCGGTGTCTACCGATGCGAGGTATCCTCTGATAGCAGCTCGCATCGTTAAGGTGCCCAGGAAACCTAGCCAAAAAAAAAGTAAATCACAAAATTAGCTGGTTAATCCTAACCATTAAGGGAAGTTAAGATACATTCACTGCATTGGAATAATGGCCACATATAATTGCAAACTTGTGTTTAAAAGGAGAGAGGAGCACTCACCCTGCTACCAGCAAGACAATCATGCCGTCCGCATCAACCACCATTTGAGAGGACATAAAATGGCACCTTTTATCTCCACGATAGAAGTCAGCCTGTCTCGGCCCTGAAGGTCTTCTCACTTGGTGAATTGTGCCATCTATTGCGCCAACTGCATTGGGAAAATGGGGTAGAGTGTTTAAGAAGTCTCGCCATTGGTTCAGTCCATGCCACGATATGTAGTGTCTATAGCGAACATAAAGTATTGGTACAATGTGGTATATTTCCTCTGCCACTGTGCTTTTAGAAATACCAAAAATGTAGGCTAGGACGTGGATCTTTAGATATTGTCTCAGCCAAATGAAGCCGAGTAGCACTCGGTTTCTTACATCCAGTAGACAACGGCGCCTTCGATTGCTGGTGGGTACTCTTGGCAGATGCCTTGGCGATGTTACATCGGCGAAGATATTTTCGACAACAGTTTCCAAAGATTCCGGCGTTTCACCCGTACAGTACCAGAAAATGTGAGGATTCCTTTCAAGCACTGCCCAGACATCTCTCCCATGGTTTCTTATGCCCCGAAAATGTGGGAAAAGTCTTCCTATCAATGCATAGTTCCGTTGATTGAAAAGAGCTAACAGGGGCAGCAATATCAGAAACGTGTTCATAACTGTAGCGAGAAAAAGCGGCGGTGGTGGAATTTCATCATTTTCACTTTCCAAAAGGTTGTTTGCCAATGCAAAGAAAGACAGCAAAAAGGAAAGGATCCCAGATAAAAATGCCGGAGGAGGTGGCAGAGTATCCATGTTGCTGAAAAGTAGATATCCTCTGAGAAAAACTGATAGTTTTCATAGCATAAATAAAGCTTTTTAACAACTTGTTTTCAACGCACAAATTGCTATTTGTCAGAACACTTGTGAAAAGTGTTTTCTTCGCACCTTAACGTTGCACGAGTGACACTCGCACATCAGGTTTTTGTCACACCTTCGCGCTAAATCAGCAAAACATCACATGTCTTCTTCCTCTCCTATTGTTTCGGAACTAAACACCCACGTGCTTCACTCCTTATATATTTATTTTCCTTCAGAAACTGTGGTCAATAAACGGACAACATTCAAACATGTCTTTTGACGATAATATTTTTATGAGAGCGGCCCTACATGGCGATTTTACAATGCCCTCGACAAGCAGTGTACATCGCACAGAAGACGAGAGCCTTAGAAAAAAACTACCAAAGCGTAAAACACAAAATCATCGATACACAGCGGTCGAAGATATGATGATCGTTCAGGCCGTGGAAAAATGTGGCCGCGAGTGGCGCAGCGTGGCGCAGTTCATGAAGAAACACGCAGACGTTCTTGGCAATACGGGGGATCTTTATAGGGATATGGATGTTAATGACAAGAAAGCCATTGAACGCCTCAGGAAGAGAGCCAATAAGATTTTAAAAGGTGAAACGCTAGCACAAAGCCAAAGGTAAGCCCTCTTGTACGGATGAAGAATTCCGGCGCTGAAATATTCTGAAACAAAGTATTTAATAGTAACATTTTCTTCTTTCCATTTTTTTTTTCAAGCTTCAAGCGGAGTAACATAGAGGAAGAATATTACAGCGAAGATCCTAGCAGTTGCTCTGAAGATGCTGAAGAAAATTCGACACAAAATTCTATCGAGGAGAAAGTGAAAAAAGTTTGTAAAAAAATTGATGAGCGAGACACGAAGTATGTCATAGACCCAAACAAGGAAGTGGTCAACTTGGACGAGCCTTCATCAGTCCTGCAAGCCGTGAAGAGAAAGCGAGATGAAGAGCGAAGAGAAGACAAGTGAGTATATATTTCTTTTTTTAATAATCTTCGGCTCAATTAGCAATAAAATGTAAAACTGAGAAATAGTGATATCTGGAAGACGAAAGTCTCACCTGAAGAAGCGATAAGATTCTTTCCACGCAACGCATAAAACACTTTCTCTTACTAGCACGTGCTATCATTCGGGCTAAGTCTTCCAGTCGTGAAACATCCATGCTTTCTCCTAGCCAACATCAGCAATTTTATCTTTATGGATTTTGTCGCAAAATACTCTTCAATAAATCGATTCTGTCAGAATACGGAGATACGACGAATTATGAGCCTTCCGGTCAATGCTTATTTTATTTGTTTCAATTAAATACTTGCAATTTACACGGATTCCGTTCTTGCCTTACGAATTTCAACCGCGTTTGATACAGAATTTAGCTTTTTTTTTTTTGTAAGTAGAGGAAGGATATTACAAGGCCGCGCGGAGATACGAAATTTCTCTTCAAGCGTGAAAAAAAAAATTTCACGAGTGAGCGTACAAATGAGTTAGATATTTTCTAGAAGTGATTTTTGTATCTCCAAGCGGTCATTTAATATTCTATTTATTATATGAAACACCAGTGAAATAACAAAGTTTTTCACTTTTGCTGCCAAAAGCGCGATTTGTTATGTAACTATAGCAACGGTGATCACTTCACGAGTCAAGATATCATGTTTTCGCGCAAAAGCTCACCAGGTATCTCACTGGTGTGTATTTATTTTATTAATATGCATCGCTTGTTGTCAGTAGTAGTTGCACTTCGCGTATACTTTTCCAAAGCAAAAATGCATACTGATGAGAGTATCCTTTCCACGCGACCTTAAGAGAACTAAAACATTTCGGCAACATTTCAGTGTAGCCGTATTGCTTTCAATCTGAAAACTTTGAAGTAGGAGGAAGTAATAATGAAACTTTGTTTGATTTATTAATTTAATGTAGAAATAATGGTTTCTCCAGCTTTTGAAAGGCAAAATTGAATTTCAAACATGAGATGGGAAGATGTTGTGATATTATTTTGTTATGTTTTCAGGAAGCGAGGAAAGAGGGCTAAAACTGCAAAAAAGAAAAGTCCCAAGCAGTCAGTAAATGACAAACTTGATGCTCTCCTAGATAAGCTCCCTGCATTCCTTGACAATGCCAACAAAGCGGCTGCAGCTCACCAGAAAGCTCTCGTTAAATTTGAGAGAAAGCAGGGTCTCGTCGACAGCGACGACACCAGTTCCGAAGATTAATGATGAATTAGGACGTAAAACGAAAGACCATATCGAAGAAATGTACAGAACCAAACGAATAAAGTTATTTGTCCTTATTTAATCTGCAAGATTGTTATCCCTCTATTTACCCTGAAACACTCTATTGGTATTCATTTCCAAACAGGGACAAAATTCAGACGGATCAACTCGGATCGCTGATTTTAAATAGAAAAGCATAACTGTTCTATATTGCCTTCTCGGATAGCTGCTATTCCGAGTCATTCCAATCAGCTTTTTGGATTGATCCGGTAGACTTTTGTACCTTCCTCTCGCTTCCACATTCTTGACTTGCGGTGCAACATACACCTGCTAATAGACATACACACCTGCATACACCCATTAATTATGCAAACACACTTTTGATAGTAAGTCCATTTTCAAAGCCAGGTTAACATTATTACGCAAATACGGCGGGGAACACAGAAAGCCCCCATTTGAATTACTTACTTGACGGCAATATTGCTTTCATCTCGCAGTATTTGTTAACGTTATAGACTACTTTAGCTTCATGTTTTCTATGTGATAGTTGAAATGAAAAGAATAAGAGAGAAAATAAGTGTACTCAGCTAACTGAGTTCGCTAACATTTTAAATAGGCGGAAAAATGTGTTCCATTTAAGTGAATTTTCCGCTAAATCGGAAAACCCTATTACGTTCAAACTGCACGAGAAACAAGAAACCCAAGAAACCTGTGTGCCACATATCGCATTGTTTTCTGTTGAGTTCAATTAGCACATTACACATGTAAGGTAATCATTAGCATATCGCACATGTAAGTTAATTAGTATGCAAGCGGGAGTCGGACAAGACTGCCGAGTGGAAATGAAGTTCATCGTTAAGCTTTACATGGTGGCAGCGGTTAGTTAAACCCTAGAAGAAGCGAAATATGGCAGTATCGGCACCCTTCACGTCGCCACAGATGAACTGGGACGCCCCTGACCCGGTGAATGCTTTCGGAAAATTCAAACAGAAATGTCAGCTTATGTTCAAAAGCGTGCTCAAAGACACCGACGACGAAGAGAAAGTTAGCTATATTCTTCTCTGGTCGGGAGAAAAAGGGCTTGATATGTACAACAGCTGGACATTCGAAAAAGAAGACGATAGGAAAAAGCCTGCCGTTGTTCTCGGAAAATTCGAGAACCAACTGGAGCCAAAGACGAGTCACCGTATCCATAGATATACACTAAAGGGGATGCGACAAGAACTACACGAGCCAGTCGATGATTTTATCTCAAGGCTAAAAAACCTGGCAGTAAAATGCCAATTCCGCGACAACGCTGAAGTCAAAGATAGAGTATTGGATCAACTTATCTGGGGTTCAAAAAAACCCTGATGTTCAAAAAGCTCTTATTACACGAGACAAAACACTAACCCTTGCGGCCGCTATCGAAATCGCAAGAAGCCATGAAGCCACGAGCAAACACATGAGGGCGCTGACCGAGCAAAGTACAAGCTATCAAGAAAACAAGAATATCGACTCTATTCAAAAAGAGCAAGAGAGAGGATTTTGTAATAATTGCGGTAAACAACACTCGCCTCATCCGCGAAATAAATGCCCAGCATACGGATCAACGTGTCTAAAATGTGGCAAAGCCAACCACTGGAAATCAGTCTGTAGATCTAGCAAAAGAAAACTACCCAATCAAGGAACAAAACCACCCTTCAAGAAACCTATCCACACTATTGAGGAAACGTTTCACGATGACGAGGACGAAGTTTTAACAATTAGTACCATCGAAATTAGCGCTATGGAAGGTGTATCTGACGACACGCGTGACGAAGCCTTCGCAATACTCGAGATAAGTCAGCCTGAAAGAAAGCGAAAAATCAACCTTCAGTGCAAGGTGGACACAGGCGCGCAGAGCAATGTGTTGCCCGTCCGATTGCTTCGTATTATTGCTCCAGGGAAGTTTGACGACGATGAAAACCTTAAACCAGAAGCTTTAGAAAAGAATGAAGCCATCCTGTCAGCATATGGTGGCTCCATAATTAAGCGGCTTGGCACTGTAAACATGCCTTGCAAGTACAAAGAAAAGAAAATTAACTGCATCTTCTACGTTACAGACACCACTGGGCCAGCTATCCTCGGTTTAAAAGCATGTAGTGTACTGAAACTAGTCTCGCTACATTGCACGCTCAAAACAAAGCAACCAGACCAGGATAATGCAATTGGCAGCTCCAGCGCCTCAAATCAACATTCAGACACCAACAAAAGAAACCCGAATTACATCAGAAGCCATGTACCACTCGAAGAACGTCCCCCAATCAGAAATAAACAAGAGCTGATGGAAATGTACCCAGAATGCTTTAACTGTACAGTGGGATGTTTCGAAGATTACACGTACCACATCACGCTGGATCCTAAAGTGCCACCCGTGGTTCATGCACCCCGGAAAGTCCCCATTGAGCTAAAAGACAAGTTACAAGCAGAATTAGGTGAAATGGAAAATCAAGGTATTATCGCAAGAGTAACACAACCCACGGAATGGGTAAATTCCCTGGTTATTAGAGAGAAAGAAAATGGACGACTCCGGTTATGCCTCGATCCCAAAGACCTGAACAACGCAATCAAGAGAGAGCACCATCCGATCCCTACCCTTGAGGAGATAACACCTAAGTTAACGGGAGCAAAACTGTTTAGCAAGCTTGATGCTCCAAACGGTTACTGGAATGTCAAACTGGATGAAGAATCCTCGTATGTAACAACTTTTAACACACCATTCGGCCGGTTCCGATCCCTTAGAATGCTTTTTGGCCTACGTATGAGTCAACATGAGAACCCTCAGGCCTAGAAACGGAAAGTTCGGTCATCTGAAATGACCGAACTTTGATCCCAACCCGCTAGAAGACAATAGGAGCCGTTGACAGAGCACACAGTCGGGTGCTCCTCTGGCCTCTAGTAAACGAATGTTAATCGCCAGTCACACGTCAACACTTGACGAGGCACACAATTGGACTCTCGTGTGTTCTCTGGTAAAACGAATGTGAACCATCAGTCACACGTCAACTTTTCACGGTGCTTGCGAAATATCGAAACATCCGAGCGCAAGAACCGCTTCGCTTCGTTCTTTTTACTTGCTGTTCAGCTTTTCGATAGTTCGCCTCCGCTTCTTCAGACATGCCGTACTGAGCCGAATAATTAATAGTCAGGCGAGGCGAGTAAACGTGACAGACAATACGACACGCGGTCAGTCCACTTTTTTCAGTGCAAGATTCGGGAGGGGGAGGCTAGGTGGGAGGTGTTATAATTTGAAATTGTTGTACATGCAAACATTAGAAGACCTGGACTTGATGTTATCGGTCATTTACTGCAATATTCTAGTAATGAATGGGTGAATTGGAAAATATGTATATTCTCATACCTATTATAATTATGCTTCATTCACTTTTGTTTATCATTAGAAATTAGCAAGGGTAGGGTGAGTTAACATTTTTTGTTGTCAGCAAGTAAGATATGTTCTTCACTTCCGTTTACAATTCCGCTCAGTGAGTCTATGATTAGTACTGTTTGTGTTACATTGAACTGTATGAGGTGCAACACCCGCCAGTTCAGATGGATAAAAAATATTAAGTGCGATCTTAAATTTTGTGATCAGGACTGTTTGTTACTCGAACTGTATGAGGCGCAACACCCGCCAGTTCAGATGGATAAAAATATTAAGTGCGATCTTAAATTTTGTGATCAGTACTGTTTATGTTACTCGAACTGTATGAGGCGCAACACCCGCCAGTTCAGACGGATAAAAATATTAAGTGCGATCTTACATTTTGTGATCAGTACTGTTTATGTTACATCGAACTGTATGAGACGCAACACCCGCCAGTTCAAATGGATAAAAATATTGAGTGCGATCTTAAATTTTGTGATCAGTACTGTTTATGTTACATCGAACTGTATGAGGCGCCACCCGCAAGTTCAGGTAAACGAAAATATTAAGTGTGATCTTAAATACTGTGATTAGCACTGTTTATAAAATTTAAGTCATACCTTGGTTCTGTAAAGTGTTCTTCTTTTATTCTCTTCGGCTAGTTCCTTCCATTTGGCATAGTAAACACGAGCCAGTTATTTAGCATGCGAATACGTTTCTCTTTCTTTCTGTTTTCGAATTTTCTTGGCCTGTCTTTCCATAATCCGAGACAATCGTTTTCTTTTGTTTCTTTCATTTCTTATCCTGCGTTTCTCATCGATTGAATTTTCACGAGAGCATCGTGACATGACCGTTCTTTCGAAAGCGCGCGCTTTCCCTTCAATTCCCGCTTTCAAGGCTTGTAACGCGATCGCTGGCTTGCGTGTGTGCCCGCTATTCCATAATCCGATATACCAAATTCGAATGGGCAGCGGCTTATCGCAAAACAATAGCGAAAAATGCTTACTACAGGTAAAGTACAGCAAAGGAATTTTGAAGAAATTGATCTCTGTGGTGGAAATTACCGAAATACATCACAATGATTTAATACGTTAGGGATGACACGTTGTTTTCGATGATGTGGAGCTTATTTTTTTAAATCAAAAAAGCATTCGTGATTATTATATATCATCATCGCTTCTGCACTCGACAAAAATCACACAGGTAGCGCGACCACTGAAAGATCCTACGAAAGTTCGAAAAACAACTCAAGAGGCTTGAATATTTCCCCATTTTCAGGTTTCCATTGCGGCGAAAACCCTGCGGTTTCAAATTCGACGGGTGAAACGTGCCAGATGTACGTTTTCGGCCGCAAATCAAACACCAACTGCGAGCGTTGAAAACGGCAATAAAGATCAAATTCCCTTACACTCTATGATTGGCTTAAACGATGGGTTCACTTAATTAGATTTTCGAGCATTTAATTAGATCAATGTTAGCGTCCATAGCAACTAAGGCTTCCAACAGCGAGCCACAAAATCCTCTATGAGGGTTCTGATGACATCTTTCAATTCAAGATTGATGAAACATATCGTAACTGTGATGGAGCCATCGGCATCGCAGATGACATTACCGTCTATGGAAAGAATGACAAAGAGCATGACTTACACCTACATGAAACTATGGAACGTACCAGAAAAGCCGGCATTAAGCTCAATGACGAGAAATGTGTCATCAAGACAAAGGAGTGCAATTTCTTCGGTATGCTCTACACACCAGACGGCGTAAAGCCTAGCCCACATAAAATCAAAGCCATAGAAGAAATGGAAACACCCAAAGACAAGAAGGAGCTTCACACCTTCTTGGGAATGGCAACCTACATGAGCTCATTCATCCTCAAGTTAGCTGACCACACTGCACCACTGAGAGACCTCCTAAAAGAGAACGTTGAATTTGTATGGAATTCATCACACTCGAAAGCTTTTCAGAAGGTGAAGTCCACGATTTGTACAACAACGACCCTGGCGTACTATGACAGAAATGTGCCCGTCGTCCTTCACGTCGATGCATCGATCAAGGGCCTGGGTGCAGCTTTGTTCCAGAACAACCGGCCGATAGCGTTTGCATAGAAAGCACTTACCCCTGCGGAGACCCGATACGCCAATATTGAGCGAGAGCTATTAGCAGTGGTCTATGGCTGTGAAAAGTTCCACTCCTATCTCTACGGAAGATCGTTTGTGGTGAAAACTGACCATCGGCCTTTAGAGCAAATCCACAAGAAGAACCTTATGCAGGCACCTCCACGCCTTCAAAGAATGCTGTTGCGTCTACAACCCTATGATTGTGAAATCAAATATCTTCCGGGAAAAGAAATGGTCACAGCCGACGCCCTGTCCCGCCTCTCACCACTGGATGAATTTGAAGTACCAGACATGAAAGTGAAAGTTCACCATCTAATCAGAATCACTCCGGCAAAAATGCAAGAGTTTAAAGACGAAACTGCAAAAGATCAAACCTTACAGCTGCTATCCCGTCTGGTTGTGCAAGGTTGTCCGGACAGTATTAAGAAAGTTGAGTCAGTAGTAAAACCGTACTGGTCCATGCGAGATGACATCAGTGGAAGACGGGATATTACTCCTGGGCAGCCGAGTCATAGTGCCTGAATCCCTTAGAGGTAGTATCTTGCAGCAAATTCATGAAGGACATTTGGGCATTGAAAAATGCAAACTGCGAGCCAAGTCATGTGTCTACTGGCCGAACATCTACAGAGAAATAGAAACTCTCATAGACTCGTGCACTGTTTGCCAGAAGTACCAAAACTCCCAGCAAAAGGAACCCATGATACCTTCGGAAATCCCTTCGAGACCGTGGCAAACTGTGAGTGCAGATTTGTTTTACACCCAGCAGTCCTGGTTCTTGATAGTTGTTGACTACTATTCCAAATTTCCAGCTTCACAACCTCACAGCTCGAGCCTTTGTCAATGAAACCAAGATGCTGTTCGCAGAAAATGGAATTCCCAAAACCCTACAGTGCGACAACGGTACCCAATTCACCTCTGTCGAGTTCCAGCAACTAGCAAGACAAAACGGCTTCGAAATCGTGAGGTCATCCCCTCGCTATCCACGTGGCTACGGATTTGTTGAACGTCATGTCCAAACTGTGAAAAAGACTATCCTAAAATGCGGAGAGACTGGGGAGGACATAGACCTAGCCCTGTTGGCACTGCGAACAACGCCACTGAGTTCCAATGTAGCATCATCGGCTGAACTCCTAAATGGCCGAATTTTCAAATCCACACTCCCTGGGAAGATCTATCCATCAAGAAACCAAGAGGATTTCAGAAACTGGCTCAAGGAGAGACAGGTCAAGCAGAGCCATTATTACAACAGACACGCCAAGGAACCCCCTGAGCTACATAAAGACCAAGCGATCCACGTACAAGACCCCGTGGGAAAGACGTGGAATCCCGCCAAGGTCATTAGTCAGGGAGATACACCCCAGTCCTATATCGTGGAAACCAAGACCGGCGCCCAGTTACGAAGAAACAGGATCCATCTAAGACCAAGCAGATCACCCAACAATCCAACAAGTATATCGGCATGCGATACTCCACAAGGCAGAACAACCATAACCGAGATTCAATTACCTTCAAGTAGCGACCATGTTGACCCACAAGATCTCGCCCTAGCGGACAAGCCACGAACGAGAGGAACCGAAAGTCGTGCAACAAAATCTCGTGTTGGCCGTGAAATCCGGGCACCGGAAAGGCTTAACTTATGAGTGAACATTATTTAAGCAACTAATAGTTGAAAAACGTGAACTTTGACTACTATTGACAATACATTTATAATAAATATTTATAGCCTATAGTTATTTAATAATATATAGATTTAGCCGAGCCTAAAAGCGGAGCCCCCTTTTTGTTTTGTTTGTTTGTTTGTTTGTTTTTTTGCTGGCAGTTATTAATTTGTGAAAATACTCTCATTCAAGTCGTTAAATTTAGAAAAAAAAGAAAAGAAAAAACAAAAGAAAAAAATTCCTACCCTTGCTGAGAGCCGAACCGGGTCGTCGGCATATGTGGCTGGATACTAGTCCACTTGGCCATGAACGCTTATTGACATATTACAGGTTAATTTTAATACTTATTTCTTTCTTCGTGACAAGCTTGCCTATCAGCATGAAAATGCTGGTGTTTTTCCTGGCAAAATGTGTTTGGAACGCCGTAAAAACCATGGTTGTGGACAAAAAAAAAACAAAAAGCACTAGCTCTGCTATATTTGGCGTCGAAACCGCTGCGAAAAGCTGCGAACTCAAGCGGTGTGCCGGCCGAGTTCGAACAGAACCGACAAGGCAAATTTGAACTTTTCGCCTGAGCTTTATCGCCAATTTTTTTTTCGCCTAAATTGAACTTTTCCCCTTCCACCAAAAAGACAACTGAGTATTCCTTTCAACTTTTTTTTTCCATTAACAAATTTGTTTTTGACTTTTGTTGTCTTTGCTTGTTTTGCTACGACGCGGGTCAACATGCGATTTCGAGCCAAAAACACATGGGATTCAGCACAGGGTTATATCCAGTGTATGAAGTGTGTTGGTATCCCTGTGGTATGGACGGACGTACGGACGGACGGTCACGTGACTATTACGTCACTCCAAAATTTCTTGGCTTGATAGGTTACCAAATTTCCTTAGCAATGGAGCTCCGCTGACGCGCAAGCGCGCTGGCTCCGCTATAATTGTTTTTTCCTTTCCTTAGTATGTTATTAGTTAAGAGAAAGGGATGTAACATATCGCATAGTTTTCTGTTGAGTTCAATTAGCACATTACACATGTAAGGTCATCATTAGCATATCGCACATGTAAGTTAATTAGTATGCAAGCGGGAGTCGGACAAGACTGCCGAATGGAAAATAATAAAGTTCATCGTTAAGCTTTACACCGTGGTTTATCAAAGACGGCCCTTACAAGCTGGAGTTAATTATATGGCAAACAATTCTAACGGCTAAATCGAGCACTCTGGTCTTCGGTCGGGATTTTACAGTATAGACCATTTCCATGGAAACGGTCCTTTTGGATATTTTTTTTCCTCGCGCTCCCGCAGAATTCAAAATGCGAAAACGCAAGAAGATGAAAAGGTAAAGGTTTGGGGTTGGTACAAAACAAATGAACGAGGTAAACACGTCTGTTTAGAAAAGCGCTCTTCAATCAACTTTACCGACTTTTTGACATAAGCAAAAAGGTCGTCAGCAGTGAATCAAACTGAAGCATGGCAAACTTTCTTTAGTGTGTGTTTATTGTTTTATGTACGGCTATAGACTGTAAGCTGTAAAGAGCCGAGTAAATCGGCCAAGACTTGAACAATAACCATTAAAATTCAGCATTAACCAAAGAGTTCGTTTCTATATATATACTAGTACGTTTTTACATCTCCCTTTTTCATTCCTCCCGTGCCAATATACATCATTAACATACCAATCAATCGTCCGTGACCTTCAAGAACCTTCCACGACTAAAGGAATTTCAATTGGTAATACTATAGACGGCGCCGGACTACGCGGGCCGTCTAACAATTCCATTGGTTGATCATTGCTTGGATAAACAATGAAAGGAATGTTGCCTCTTTACTGTCCCGGTTATTTCGCATGTGTTCTCTGTAGTTAATGGGTGCAAGGCCTCCGGATAATTCTATAAAGTTCTGCCCTTGATAGGCACCAGTAATCACATAGCCAAAAACACGCAGCGTAAAATCACTTCTCTGCTGCATGACAAGAGGAAACCCCTTAACAACGCGTTCAGGGAGAGTGCTTAACACATCGTTTGATGCCGACAAATGCCGATGTCTAGTCACTACATTTCTTTGCAAACTTTTTGCTGCATTCATAGAACACCAGTACCAGAATAACATTTCCGTTTATGTTGTACATCAATCCTAGGTTTCTTGGATTTGCGGGTAATCAGAAAAATGGGTCCATTGTCAGACTTTTAGAGGACAGCCATGAAAAGGACATAAAATAGTTATACCACGATGTCTTATCGGACAGATAAAAATTAAGATTTTTGGTATTAATGTTGCCGGTATTTATTCGGATACAAAGACAAATCAGTGTTCGGTATCAATGTGACACAATGAGGAACCTTACGAATTTTGCTTATTCCTTGTGAAACTTAAATATTCAATATACAATATTCCATTGTATTCTTCTTGGTAAAAGGGAAGGAGAGTACATCCTCAAAGAGTTTGAGTCTGCACCGAAGGATGGAAGGTACGATCGAATCATTGAAGCTCAACACGCACGGGATAGACATGAACTGATAAAACATCAACCCCACTAGGTTAGGGGCGGGAAGTGATGAGATTCTGGACTACATTTTTTAACAAAAAGGCATAGAGAAAAGTTTGCGTTATATTTTTGCAATTTTCTTCTCTTAGCTGTGCCTCAGGAGTTTCGTACCCTTTGGGAGTTTAAAAATATTGTATTGGTTTTCAAGAAAGCGTTTTTATGTTCAAATGCATACGTTTTTTACAGTCCTCCCGGTGACTAGTAAACGGTCCTATAGGTTTCTCATGTATGTGTGGATCAGGCAAACAAAATAGTCCACGAGCCAAACGGCAAAACCTGGCACTGCCAACCAGCGAATTACTAAGATGCAGTATGGAAGAACTCTCTACGGAATAAAGAAGTGCCAACTCCAGTGGGCCAGGTCTGGTTTTTCGAAACCAATGTACATGGTGAAAGACTTGAAATAGGCCATTTCCGAGTTCCAAAACCCTCATTTTCAAAACGAGGCCAAGTGCAAAACCTTTCATGTGAAAATGAGTTTTACTTGCATTTGCATGAGAAATAAAAATTACTTTCATATCAAGGACGTCGCACTTGGCCTCGTTTTGCAAAGGAGGCAACTTGGAAATGGCCTATTGACTAAATGGATGAACCACCTGCACCAAGGGAAGTGATCGAGCTAATAGCATGCACTTGCAAGAACACGTGCGATTAGAACACACGTGATTGTACCCTTAAGGTGGCTCGAAACAGTTTTGCTGGGCGCGTGCAGACTGGGTTCCAATTTACCCGTGAGACTCAAAAAAGGAATAAACAAAAAAAATGGCGTCGCGCTCTCATCTGGATTTTTAAATATTTTGCGCCGGTCTTTTAAAAGCTGCGTGTACGCAAGGCTCACTTACTTGGTTCCGTCAGGAAGAACTGAAAACGACTGGAACTTAGGTGACGACAATTCACTTGAATCATGTCCTCTTCAATGTTATCAACTCGATCGTCAACTCAGCCGCAGATGAAGCGCAGTAAGCTTATATTCAGAGGCTGTGCAACTGAACCGTGCTAGAGAGGACGGTGACTTCAAAACTCTATCATCTCCAGGGAAATCGTATAAAGGCCCTAGAATAGTCGCCTTTTTACCAAGTTTCTTTCACTGGCTGTTTTGACCAGGGAAGCCTTTTCTACGTCCAGGTCGTAGGAAAAAAGTCTGGCACCGTTTCTGTGCCAGGGCACACTTTTCGCGAACAATGATTCGTGTTTCTGAGAAAACATTCCCATTTAGAAAAAAGACAAAAACACACACACACACGTTTATGGTGTTGTTAGCAAAAACAATGTAGACTACAGTGAAAGGTTATTATTGTCTTCACATCATTAAATAACAGGGAAAGAATGTAAAAGAAAAATTAGTGTAGCAAAACTTGCAGTGAGCGAAAGAAATACCTTGTGAAACAGAAAGATTTTGACTCAATAAAGAGACTTATTCATGTCGAAATGTTGACTAACCAGCCGCTACAAAGAAAATGTTACAAACGATCAGGTGAAAGATTCGCTCTATTTTGCTGAAGTGGTAGTTTCAACCTCAGTTTCACTGTAAATCAATTTTATACTTGCGAAACAAAATATTAAAAAGCGTACAAGAGAATTTCAAAACAATTCACCGCGTTATATTTTTATCAGCAGACGGCTCGCTAAAAACAAGTCAGTTTTTTTCAAGTTAGTTTTCTGGGAAATACTCCACATTTCCGGATAAAAGAAGTGTTCTCTTATTTGCTTAATTAAGTGATAGTGCGATAGTTTGGTGGTAATACGTTTTTTTTCCGTAATGCAAAGAAAAACCAACCTGTAGAATAATTTCAAAACATTTACCGCGCGCAATGTTTTGTAGATTGGTTTGGTACGAAATACTCCAAATGTTCGGATAAAAGAAATAGTTTCTATCTTGCCGAACTGGTAATATTGATAATTTGACTTTTACTGGTTTTTCCTGAGGCGAAAACAATTCTTCAAACCTTCAAAGCAGTTCTTTAAATTGAGTTTTGATCGACAGCGAAAGGAAATCAGTCGAATAAGTTTCATCAACAGAAAATTCTTGACAACATTGACTCAACGATCATCAATGATAGTTTTGTCCTCGTTTGAATACATACCTCTACATAGGGGACTTCTTCAAGGTATTGTTTTTATAGTCGGAAATTAATGTTGTCTTTTTGTTAATTCTGTCCTTGTGCTCCTGCAAAACACGACATATAATCCCAAAGTGGTGTCCATGTACTCGTTGCTCAATCCTGAACTCCGTTGAAGGAAAACCTTGCCTGATTGCAGTATTTTCGAAACTCCGTTGTTTTTAATAAAGATTTTCAAGCACATTCCACTTTGGTAGAAGTTCTTGCTCTCCATCGCATACGTTTCCAATCCTCGTTTACGTTAAGAATCGTTGACTTGTAAATACTTGTACAGTGGTATAAATAGTAAGCTAAAATCCACCACCGCTTTCGAAAACATGATATTTGTGAACGAACCGGCTGCGAACGTTTGCAAACATTTAAAGATAAGTTGTTCTCACGGAGTTCAAATCTAAGGCTCTTCAGGCAGATGATAAATCAAAACAAGTACAGAAAGCGGCCTGTCTTACCAGGATTAAGACAATCTTTGTTCCCAAGGTGTAAAAGAAGCGTTAGTCGCCATTCTGAACGAAGTGCCGACGAATTCACTTGAGAAAAAATCAATCTGCACGAGGAGGAAAACATTCCGCTATATTTGGTGCCAATGATCCAAAGATTTGAAAACAAATGAAGTAATGTTCTTCGACAAGCACCGATCTACCCAAAACGTCACCTTTTCAAACGTAAAGAAAGTCATTAGGGTGAAAGAAACGCCCAACGAAATAAACCTGGAATAAACAGACTTGAAACCGCGTGCCGAGAGTGGCGTGACAATCTCTGCACATGCGCAATTGCCTATCTTGTCGTGTCGAAATTTTCAAAATTTTGTAACTTGGGAAGAACATAATTCCGCTTCCCCTCGGTAAACTTCTTTGATTTTTTGCATACAAACTCTTATATGCCCAGAGAGTTTTTCAAGCGAGATTAAAAAAATTCTGTCGGACGGGAGAAAAATTAAAGGTAAATTCGGAAAAAAGCGTTTTTTGCTGAAAGTTTTCGACAGAATTTTCTTAAACTTCATCCTTAGGTAGCTTATTAGAATCAAAGGCCGTATGCAAAGTTAAAAGAAATTTCACCATCACATTTTCAAGCAAACTCAGGATATCTCTATTTTATGGTCATACTTCGAAACCCAACTGCGTTGCCATGGCAACAAATTTCTTAAGGAATCTACAAAAAATTGACACTTTGATATTATCATTATTTTGTGGCAAAATTTGATCATGATTGGTCAACTCTAACCTAAATATTTTAACTCCCAAAATAATGCATCGAAAAAAACAAGAACCCTTTCGAGCCACCTTAATGGTATAAATTTTACCCAAATGGCCACTTTTTTACGTGACGCTCAAGTCCGCGGAATCATGCTCTGTGAGGGAAACACAAAAACAGCGAGAGGAGATGAGCCTCAACTCTGACTTCCGTTCATTTGAGTTTGTCGCGCCCGCATCTTCCAAGTTTATTTTAAAATATGGCTTCGTGGCGCACTCTCTAACGAACACTGACTTCGACTTGACCCCTACTGAAGGAGGGCTAAGCCCGAAACGTCTAGGGTTATTAAACTTTTTCATTCCATTATTTAAACAACTCTTGAATACGCACAATTAATACTTCCTGTAAAGAATTAATTGAATAAACGAAATCGTAAATTTAACACCTTCAGACATCTTTGGATTGTGGTACATGTGTTGACTTGTTTTAAATGCTAACATTCTGAACATTAGGCAATGAATAGGAAATAAAATGAGCACCAGGATCAGCTTATAGCGTTATTGGCTCAGCTAGCGGAAATAGTTTTTGACACGTGTTATTAATTATAAGAAGTATTAGTTCTCAGGCAACATGCAGTACAATTATAAACAGCATCTGGAGGTTGTAGTAGAAGTATTACACCGTTATTTTCTCTTGATTGTACAAAAAATGTCAAATTCGCAACATGTAGCTACCTTAGTGGTACCACACAGAGCGGTGACTTTAAGGTCACGTGACAGCGTCAAGCTGCCAATGCAACCCTACTATCACATATTTTGTTACTCTGCATCAAGAGAGCTTTAAGAAATATATGATAACCTTTGCCACCTCAGGTGGTAGCAAAATTTGCTTTGACTCATGGAGTAAAAGACATGTGCGTTTCAAGAGTCCAGCCGAGACTCATAGTTCGCCTATGACGTGTAAAAGATAGCCCTATGATCGCTACGATCGCTGTAAAAAACGTTCAGGAATCGTTGCGATCATATGGAAACCACACCTCAATAATCGTAGTGATCAAAGCATTTCACAACGATCGTTGAAGAAGTGGTTTCCATATGATCGCAACGATTGCTGAACGTTTTTTGCAGCGATAGCAGCGATCGTAATGATCATATGGAAACAAGCCTTTACAATGATTTTAAAACGTTCAGCACAGCTCACGAATAAAAATAGAGCAAGGCGTGCACACAGGCATGAGTCGACAAACGCGTTTGCAACAATTTTCCGCAATGCGTGTTGTTGTAAACTATGCAAATACATGGAAGACTCTGAGAATAGAAAAAGCCCAAGGAAAGCAAACTGTTCTATATCGCCTGACCGCGGCTAAATGAGAGATATTTGCAAAAGCTAAGCAAAATTCTTTAAAGCTAAGGTTGTCATTTTCATCGTCATTTTCAGAGACAGGAGGTCTTTTAACTCAGCTTTTAGGTTTCATCCATGACCTTGTCAATTCTATGCACGATGGCTTCCAAACAGACATCTTGATTATGGATTTCAACAAAGCGTTTGACAAAGTTAGTCACATTCGCCTTATTTCACAACTGGGATCTTAGGGCATAAGTGGGCCAAACAACTCAGTGGATCCATTCCTTCCTATCTGAAGGAAAACAGAATATAGTTCTAGAAGAGATTTCCTCAGATGTCGCCTGTTTTCTCTCTGGTGTACCACAGGGCTCTGTCCTGGGGCCAAGTCTTTCTCTTTTGTATATCAATGACGTGCCCAATTCCCTAGTCTCCAACGTCCGATTGTTCGCCGATGACACTGTTGTGTACCTAACTATCCACTCAGATGGTGACACCCATGTACTTCTGAATGACTTAGACAAACTTGCTGACTGGGGAAAGCTTTGGAAAATGCAATTCCATCCAGAAAAGTGCCAGGTTCTCAGAGCTGGGCGTAAGAGAAATCTAGTGCAAAACAATTGTCCTCCATGGAAAAACACTGGCTTCTTCCAAATATCTCGGTGCTACTATAACTCATAATCTACGCTGAAAAAGTCATATCGACAACATCGGCAGCAAAGCAAATAATACCCTGACTTTTCTGAGAAGGAATCAGTGGATCAGCTCCACTTCACTTAAGACTTCTGCCTATAACACACTCGTCCGCTCTACCCTGGACCCTTACACCCAGTGTAACATCGACAAACTCGAGATGGTCTTACGCAGGGCTGCAAGCTTTGCCCTCAACCAGCAAAACAACACATCCAGCGTTAGAAGCATGCTAACACAACTCGGTTGGTACCCGCTTCTAACCAGAAGATAAGCCCTGAGACTGTGCATGATTTACAAAATTCACAACGGCATGACAGACTAAAGTACTCAACAGCTCATGTGTCCACAAAAGAGACCATCAAGACACGTAAACTGTATGGGCTATAAAGTCCCATTCTCTGGTACGAATTACCATCAAATGTCATTCGTGCCAAGAACTATTCGTGAATGGAATTCCCTCCTAGACTCTGTGGTACTAGTGCCTAGCCTGGAAGTCTTTAAGGACCGGCTTTGGTGCCACTTTGCCAATAGCCACTGACCATACCCTAAGTTTTTATTTTTAAGCACGTGCAGAGTTCTGACCTTTTGGTTAACAGCACCTGCACTGATGCTCACGAGAATCTTCTTGAGAAGGAGGTGGGTTATCCGAGAAAAAGAAGAAGAAGAAGAAGAAGAAGGAGGAGGAGGAGGAGGAGGAGGAGGAGGAGGAGGAGGAGGAGGAGATCGTTCCCAAAATTCTGTTCCTTTTTATCGAAGCAACTTGTTTTCAGATTTCCACAACAACACTATTCCGTTGTAATTGATATTCGAGGAAATGTCTAAAAAACTATCGATTTGTCATGATGTTTCCCGAAACAATCTCTCCTCGGCACTGCAATCGCTAGTATTTTGCGCGCAGGGTCCAACTGGTTAGGAACAGCAAATATAGGAACTAAGTGTTCCTATGTTTGTTGGGCAACATTGGGATCGCCATGAACCAACGGATCTGGGTATCCTGTGTAAGGGAAACGGATATTTTTACAAGTTGTCATAATTTATATAAATTCGACGGAAACTACGGATTTCACGGAGTAGACGGATTTCTTTATGCTAATCATAAGATGATAATGAAATTCATGAAATCCGTCTTGACCGTCAATACCGTCGAATCCGTTCACTTTCACCAAGTCTTTTGACGAGGGGATATGTAATGACCACCCCTCCCCTTCATATTTTTTAACGGACATCGAGCTTGAAACATTTTTCTCTTAATTCAACGGATTCTACGGATTTCACGGAGTAAGCGGATTCCTTGATGCTAATTTTTAAATGACATTACAATCAGATTGAATTATTATTATAATAATTATTATCTTTATTATAATAATAATAATAATAATGATAATAATAATAATATTATTATTATTATTATTATTGCATAATGAATAATGAATAATAATAATAATAATAATAATATTATTATTATTATTATTATTATTATCATTATTATTATTATTATAATAAAGATAATAATTACTATAATAATAATTCAATCTGATTGTAATGTCATTTAAAAATTAGCATCAAGGAATCCGCTTACTCCGTGAAATCCGTAGAATCCGTTGAATTAAGAGAAAAATGTTTAAAGCCCGTTGTCCGTTAAAAAATATGAAGGGGAGGGGTGGTCAATACATTTTCCCTCGTTAAAAGACTTGGTGAAAGTGAACGGATTCGACGGTATTGACGGTCAATACGGATTTCATGAATTTCATTATCATCTTATGATTAGCATAAAGAAATCCGTCTACTCCGTGAAATCCGTAGTTTCCGTCGAATAAAGAGAAAACTGTTCGTCGCTATATACCCGTCTTCAATCAAGTGTAGCATTTGTTGATTTAGGTCATACAGAGAATGCAAGTTACGTATCTCGACATCATAATAGTCAATTTATTACTTGCGTGGTTCTACAAGGGAATTTTCGCTGAACCGTTAAAGGAATGGAATTTAAGGTATTAGACCTTACAAACAACAGCAGTATCACTGTGTGCAACATTAGATGTCAATGGAATCAGTTAATTATCGTGCCATCATATATGCTCAATTGTTGCTTTACGTGGTCCTAAACAGGAATTTTTTACTGAGACGTTAAAGGAATGACAATTTAAGGTATTAGACCTTACAAACAACAGCATCATCACATTGATTGTTTACCTTACGTAATCCTCCAAAGGATGCGAGGCAGTGGTATTCGGCTAAGACTTAATAAACAATAACTGTCTCACATTGACTGTTTACCTTAATACGTAATCCACAGTAGTGGTATTCGGTAAGACAAAAGACGCTTGAAGTAAGTCCGTGCGAGCGTAAACTCCAGGCAAGATCTTACTGGTCAGAAATACCGTGGCCCTCCAAGCATCCATAACTTAAGTAAACTCTATAAAAAGAAAGCGGTCAAGTTCGTATTACTCATTCACAAGCAGGATGCCATAAGAGGACCAGAGTATAGCGATGTAAGTACGCCAATATATTTTCCTAATTTGAAGACCCCTTTCTTTTCAAACCATTATTGAACAACATTTTATGCGTAAAATCGTTCAGGCGAAATGGCCCGAAATCCTGCACGGCAGCTTAACAGTAAGTCCATCAGAGACGCCATTTTGTCATACATTGTCCCTTCAGTGGAAAAGAAATTCTGCATTGTAAGCGGAAAATGCACATGGCGAGTCACAGGAAACGAAGAACTAGCAGAAGCGTGGAAGCTAATTAGTCAAAAAAGACACCAGTGTGATGCAGCTCTAAGCAAGCTCACCAACGTTGGATTCTATTTTTCGGCGATTGCCTCATGCGAACCGAAAGCAAAATCGGGCACGAAAAAGGCTTCAGAAGAGGACGAAGAGGAAGCGGTTGTACAGCCCTCACAAAATCAGTCAGGGCATTCCTGTATCGATATAGCTGTGGAAAAAAGGCGTCTACCAGCAATTTTGTACTGGATAGCCTTCGAGTCAACCAATGGTTCTCAAGTAAGTGTCGTGCCGCTGAGGAAGGCCTGGTTTGAGTGTGACGTTGAGGTAGATGTAAAGGTTCTAAAAGGAAAACAGCTACAAAACATTGCAAAAACACTGTGCACCGTATGCAAAGATCACAGCTCCACCCACATGGCTAAGATCGCTCAGCTGTCCTATGAATACGTTGAAAGGGAAGTGCTACTTGAAATCGAAGACCAGCTATTTGAACCTGAAGAGCGAGATTACTTTGTCCTCCAGTTTTACCTGGCCAAGCAAGTTTACTGGCAAGACCTGAGAGAGGGCGTGGCGGCCTTGCAGAGGGCAGGATTGCAACTACAACTTAATAATACTCCCGGGAATGAGGAATTGGTCAAAGGTATCAGCATGGCACCAGAAATCACGGCAAACCCTATTACCCAGTTGATAAACGACGTGGAGAGGGTGATGCGCACGAACAAGTACGGGCTGTGCAAAGGTGAGGTGTTGAAACTGGCGCCGGGTTCACGTTATACGTTTCAACCGAAGACTACCGTTGATGAGTTCATTGGCACTTTAGAAGGACACCCGAAGTTAAGAGCTGCTCTCGTTCAGCACGCCGAGCGGATCAAAGAAAAGCTTAAAAAGCCAGACACTCAAGTCATCCAGCAGCTTGAGATCGATCATGACCTGGTAGAAGTGAGTGACGGCTGGTGTCTCTCGTTGTCACAACGACAGTTTGTACACGCCCCTATACAAGCAGCCGACGAAGGGAAAATTTCACCCCGTGCATTCGTGCAGTATGACCACCAAAAACGCCCTGAGCCTAAATTCTTCAAAGAGATCCTGGAGAATAGCCTTACCGACGACAAGATACGAGCGTTTTGCAGTGACTACTTGGGGCTTTTGCGCTTCCAACAAAAGAAACACAAAGAAAAGGTAAGGCATTTTGAGAAACTCCGTGACATGACAAACCGATTTTTTTTTTGGTCATATAGCAAATGATATCTTTTCCTTTGTTGTCTGGTGGTGAAAAGGGATTGTTCGAACTGTCTTGGCCCATGGCCCATTATGACACTAAACATTAATGCGTGATTAATGTATTTTTCCCTAGGTTCCCTGCCTAATCGGTGCGGCAGACAGTGGGAAAACCAGCTTGTTTGCTCCGATCTTGGGCGTTGTTCCAGCCAACCGGATTGCAAGAGTGACAAAGCAGAGAGCGTTCAACAAGGCGATGATAAACAAAGACACACAGTGTATCTTTATTGACGAGGCGTGCGTTTCCACCATGGACGTAGATGATTGGAAGTTATTAACACAAGGGGGGTGGACTGCCATAGACACAAAATACTCGACTGCCCGATGATCATCGCTTGTCAAGAAGAAATGCAATTTCCAGAGGCTGACCGTGAAGCAATGGACTCGCGCCTAAACAAGTATGTATTCAAACCACTGCCAACCAAGGACCCATCTGCATACGCATGGCTCAAGAACCACCCCATTGATGTTATCCTGTGGGCCATGGAAATGGCAGACCAGCCTTGCATAACCCCGCAAAGCAACGATGATGCACAAGGCCTTTCTAAAGAGGAAAAGGCGGCGCTGCTTTCATGCGAACTGGACGACTCACAAGATACGGCAGAGGACGTTGATCAAGTGGATGAGGAGGAACAGCCAGTGCCAGGTCCGTTAGCAGAGGCGTTGCGAATGGCTCAGCAAAACTATGATGCAAACTCCATACAGTACCAAATAGTGACGGAGAGGTTGAGTAATGTCGAAGCATGGACCAGAGAGAGCATTGCAAGGGCAGAAATTCAGTGGCAAGAACGAGTAGACGGTTTGGTTCATCGCGGTGTTCCTATCGACGTAGCCAAGTTGCTCCCGAAGTATGGCCAGCCGGTACCTGAAACCGTGCTCCGACACATAAGGCGAGTGGACGAGCAAGACGCAAGAGAACAAGCATTACAAAGGGAAGTGCAGGCAAAAGAGGCGTTTGACAATGCTTGGGTAAAGAAAATGGAGTTTGAGTTGAGCAACATGACGAAGCGTCTGGAGGTAGTCGCCCGTAGTGAGATTCCCGACCTCAAAAGCTACATCGAGATTCTCGTGTACAAGCTCAAAATGCATCATGAAAATGCCGGCAACCTAAAGTGCACCACAATCGTAGAAGAGAGACGAAAGGCATGCATAGAATGGGGTCTCATAGAACAGAAACACGCCTATTTAGTGACGAGTGCCTTTGAGCCCTTGCCTTTGTGCGAAACGGAGGACGAAGAGGATCCCGAAAAAGACGATGAACTGGGTAAGCCACCGGGGATATGTTGCGTGTCGCAAACAATTTTCTTTCAGCCCGTGTTATGTTACTAATTGTGTTACTGTTCAATTTGTGAGTGCGTTGAAATTTTTGCTTTTCGCCTGCGCTGTTTGTCTAAACAAATCGTGTTTTTTTTCTTTTTTCCATTATACAGAACACGCGCCGGGTACCGAGGATGAAGGCGATCTGCATCAGCCACCGATCATGAGCAGCGAGAAAGAAATGGGTGAGTCCCGTTAATGTCATGCCAAACAATTTCTCGATTTTCTAACCTTTCATAGAAGTCCCTGTGTTAAATTGTTTTAATTTGTTGTCATTTGATTATCATCAGAACTATCGGAGTCTCTTTTCTCAAGTGGGTTCGCCGAAGGGGATGTGGTGGAAACGCCTTCAAGTCAGTCTGTTTTAACAGCTGATGGTTTACTGCGCGAGTCGCCTACCAGAAAAAGACAAGCGCCGTTCGAGGACTACACGTCGTCGCAGGCCTGGGGTGGGCTCAAAGTTCGCTCCCAACCAATTTAAAAGGCGATGAAAACAAGGCCTTCAAACAAGCTGCCCCGGGGACAAACTCAAATCAGAAAGTTTTTCCATAAAGCAATGTAAACTGAAATGTGACTGTAACGAATTAAAGTAAATTGAGCTTAGCATTGAATACGTTTAATTGAGTTGTTCTTACATACAGTGAGATATCAAAGTCCTATCATGTCGTAGTATTCCACGGGGTCTCCAATTCACTGATTCCAGTACTGTAAGCTCCTCTTCTACGATATCTGTTTTTGGCACCGGTGTAGGATCTGCGTCGATGCTGCATTAAGCGTTGCTTAGAGCCCGATCATGTCACAATGTTCCAAGGGCCTCCAGTTAACCGATTCCAGAACATTTAGCTCTTCCTCTATGATTACATGCCTCGGTACCGGTGTTGAGATAACGTCCATAAACGAGGAATTTCTTGCAATGTCACTGCTTTCCAGTTTAATGGCTATGAATAGGCACGCCAAGATTAGCTCCCCAAGTGTAGCCCTTTCCCTTTGCGTTGTTCTGTTCAAATGCCTCCAAAGAAGGCTTTCTGCCAACATGGCCGTCGATTTTGGAAAACCAAATTGCTCGCAAATGCCATGAATAAACTCTCCAGCAAACTTGATGTCTTGCAACGACAAAGCGGGATGTTTATCTACAATGGTGTCCATGATCTTAGGGGGTCTGTGTTCAGCAGGAAAAGAGGCCCGGCTTATAAGGTGTGCTCTCTTAATAGTGACACGCAACATTCCGAAATGCTTTGGGAAATGCACACACAAAGAAGGCCTTTTGGATTGGCACATAAGCAAGCGCGGTTGCCAGGGCCTCATTTTAAATTCCAGTTCTATAGTAGCAGTAAGTTTTTAGCTAGCGCGGTTCCTTGCAAAACTTGGCCACTGCTCGTTTCTTCAGTGAGTCAGAAGACCTTCCTTTCTGGAAATGAAACTCAGAATCCCTCAGAATGGCTGTCCACTGACCATAGCCGTACCTTTTGAGACCGGCCTTGAGATACCTGTCCTCGTCCGGTGTGAACAAGAGGGCTTTTTTTCTATTGCATGTACTACCGATGTTCGCCACTTTGAAAGCGCGCTGGCGTGTACGCCTTGGCATTTCAACCAAATTGGACTCGCGTTTTAGTGGCAACGCCTCTTCTGCACTTTCTACTTCTTCTGTAGAGCCGCTGGACAGCTGGTGCGCATCCTGTTCTTGAGAGGAGGCGGACGAGATGTCTGACAGTCTTGAAATCACATCTTCTTCCAGCTTTGTCCCCTTGTCGCCATGTAGTTTATCCAAGCATTGGCGGGCCTTTGTTGCGACCTCTCTGGATCGTTGCTTTTGATAATGCACTCTTGCTACAACCGAGCTGTGTTTCTGGTCCTCGGAAATTGTGCCTTGCTCTTTAGGACTAAGTTGATTGGAGCTTGCTGTCTCGATGATCTGTCGGTAGCGCGTGGGATGAACGTACTTTCCGATGGAATCAAAAACCAATTTACTCATCAGCTCTCCGATCTTGTTGTGCTGCCCTCCATTTCTAGTCACAAGCACGTAGTCGCAAACTGGTTTCTGCAGAGGGCGAATGTGATGTATATATCCATCCAAAACTTTCATATTAGTGTCGGTTAAAAGGAGAGAGTCAAATCCGTATTTACCTGCCGTTTTAAACATTTTCTGGTCTATGAATCCCCCGTTTGTTTTCGCTGCACGAACCATCTCAATTGTGAGGTATTGGTACGTCATGGGTCGGGAGCCCTTCACCTTTATGAACAAGTAGACGGCTAGAAATTTGGTGGCAAACGACAAATCCCCCGAGCAAACACTACCTGGATTGTCCCTGCATTTCTTAAGCACTTCTTCATATCGAGGCAGGTAATGAGACACAACTTCCAGTAGTTCGTCGAGCGATGCCCAGTGACCCTTGGCTTCCAAAACATCAATGTCCAAATCGCTGGTCCACTGCAATCTCATCATCTTAGACACTGTTCGCCGAACTCTTTTCAAGTAAGTCTCGGTCACAGTTAATCCTCTAGCCACTGTATCTGACAATCCTTCGCTCACTTTTCGGAATTGCACTAGCTCCCCAATGGCGTCCAGGTATCCTAAACGTCCAGCATGTCCAAGATTCCACGATTCCTGCATCGTATCAGCAAATTTAAAGAGAAGGTTAGGAGAGCATAAGCTATAGTCGACATTTTTCCAAGTCAGTTCGTCTTCGTCTTCACAGCAAAATTGGAGAAACTTAAGGCATTTGCTGACAATTTGTGGAGCTTTGTGATCGCTCTTGCCCCCGCCACTCCCTGTGAGCCAAGAAAGGAATTCTTTAGCGATTGCACCTGATGGTTCAAAGGTTGGAATCTGTTTGCTCGCGCTGGTGGGCTTGGATTTTTTTGTCCTTTCATTACAATCATTTGCTTGACTAGCCTCAATTTCTGCATTGCTTGGTTTCTGATCAAAGTAAAAGAACCAACCGTGTTTTCGAGTTACGTGTTTCCTGCAGCCTCTCTGAGTCCCAAATCCATCGTGATCGCACGCCAGTACTGGACAGTGAAAAAGACCATCGGATTCATCTTTCTCCAAGTGAAGTCTTTTCGGTTTTGTCAAAGCATTTGTAACTTTAGCCCAGTCAACTTGCTTGAACGTTTTACTCATCTTTCTTGGGTGGAGAGTTGGCGAGAAATGAGCATACACTTACCTGCCAGTTGTTTTATACGATCCGTGCGTCCCTAGAGTACGGAACTCCTTATTGACCAATAGTAAAGCGAATATGCTAAGCTTGTTCAAACGTGCCCTGGACATGTTGTAGCCCCTTTGGGAACCCAAGTGCATTTTGTCCAACAGAAAGGCGAAGGCGAGCTTAATCCAAAAAGTGTGCTCAAACTTGCCCTAGCATGTTTAGGCAGAATGAAGTTCAATGCAATATCCCCCCTCCCCAAGCACTAAAGTGGCTTTCAAGTAAATGGGACTTCTTTGTTTCAATTAATCATCAAACGAACAGACCGTTCCTTTTAATATCGGAACACTTTGTTCCAATTAAGGATGTGTAGGACCAAAATGTTCTTTTAATGAAAAGGAACCTTTTGTTCCAAAGGAACCTTTTGTTCTTAATTGTGTTGAGGTGGAACAAAACGTTCCTATTACTATAGGAACAATATGATCCCATTTGTTCATATAGGAACAAAACGTGACCTTTTATTTAGGGCCACATTGTTCCTAATTCCTTTTTGTTTGGGAACTACACGTTCCTAATTTCCAAACAAAGGAACTTCACGTTCCCCTTTTGTTAGGTCCAATTAAGACATGCGAACGAAATGTTCCTAACTGAGATGGAATAAGGAACAAGGAGTTCCTTGTTGAGCTATGTAAACTCGGTAGATAGGAACAGGTGTTCCCAATTGTCTTAAAGAAGAACTTAACTGGAAATAGGAACTGAGTAATATAGGAACTGTTGGTTCCTTAATCCTGTTAATAGGAACAATGGTTCCGATTAAATTTCATTATTGGGAACGATACGTTCCCTTTATGTGAAAAGGAACGAAATTATTAGGAACTCAAGTTCCTAATTACTCAATAAAGGCCCAACAGATTTGCCCGATTAGGAACAATGCGTTCCTTTGTCATTACAAGGGACCTTTTCGTTCCTAATCAGTAATTTTTTGTTCCGAATAGTGCAAAATGCGTTCCTTTGTACAATTTAAGAGCTCTTCCTTTGTTTCAGAAAAGGAACAGCTGGTTTGTTCCTAATTCAATTATAGGAACAAAGGAACAAAAATAGAGGAACGGACCCCTTTTATTCGGCCGATCGTAGCGCTCGTTTAACTCGGTTTTCATCCAAATAAACCATCAATTTAAGCGATTTATTAGTTAAACTAGTTTTTGTCGAAGTTTTGCAGTAAAACTCAAAGCACGTTGACAGAATTTTGCGGTTCTCTCAATTTGGGAAACGTATAAGATCGTTTCCCAAAATTCTTGTTCCTTTTCTCTTTGAAGCCACGATGCGACTTGTTTTCTGTACTGGTTACTTGTTCTGTTCTGGCATGATGTGTCTGTCTTCATATTGATGTTGAAATGGCAAATCGACCAGAAAAACACAACTGGCTTCAAGATATTGCTCATAATATAGAACACCAAAGGGAACAGGCATAATTCGGTCCTCTTTGTTCCTCAACGTGACCAAATTATACTTTCAAAGTACGTTTTCCACGCTAAATCCGCTAAACCCTTGGGAGAAAAGACTATGGCATCACAGGCCAGAACAAAAAGATAAACTTAACCTTTGTTGTTTTACGAAATAACTGTGACTTACCATACGCCGTGCATGCACTTTATATTCGTTGTAAACTTGGCAATGGAATACAATGAAGCCTACTATAGCGTTCATAGACTGAAAAAGGCGGTCACTAGGTCACCAAGACTACACACGAGTGCTACAAGAACTTTTCCCTGATGTTAAAGTGTTTAACGGTCTCAGCGTATACCACGTATTTCAACTGAATCTATCATTAGTACTTCTAGCTCCAGCTACTTTCTCTATGATGATAAAGTGTGTAACGATTGTAACGTATACTACGGATATGAACTGAATTAATTAAGTGATGAAATAATATTTTAATTCATTCAGTTCATATCCGTAGTATACGTTAAAATCGTTAAACACTTTATCATCATAGAGAAAGTAGTAGTAGTAGTAGTAGTAGTAGTAGTAGTAGTAATAGTAGTAGTAGTTGAAGTAGTAGTAGTAGTAGTAGTAAGAGTAGTAGTGGTAATTGTAGTAGTAGTATTACTACAAGTTAACTTTCTCTATGATGCTAAAGTGTTTAACGAGTTTAACGTATACTACGGATATGAACTGAATTAACTAAAATAATAACAATAATAATAATATTATTATTAATAATATAATAATAATAATAGCGGAACTCCTTTGCGGCCGAAGGCCGCAAGAGTGGAGCCCCATACCCATACTAAGAGGCGTCCTAAAAGGCATGCAGGCAATTTTTTATGGTCATTGGCAAGCGGAATGACTCGCGGGCGCGTCCGTACGTACGTCGCATTTCATGACATTCTTACATGTAGCAATTTTTGCGCAGCTGCTAGCCAAGGGCGTGCGAGGAATCGCGTAAGTCTTTTGACACGTGTTGCACAAGCGACTCGCGTAGAGGTAAAGTAACTCTTGAAAACAGTGGATAATTTTACAGTAAAATGGTATCCAGCGGCCATAACATGATGAAAAACAGGATTCTACATTCAAGGATGTAAGGTTAGAGCAAAATCAAGCTTATAAGTCGAGCAGAAAAGTACTAATTTGCGAACAAATAATTCTGACCTAAAGCATGACCTTTGCATTTTAAAACGAATGAAGCGTATCCGTTTGCCAAACAGAATTAGAAGAACATAGCTTTCCAATTGACAGTTGTAAAACAGAATCAAAGTTATTCACAATAAAAAGGTTGAATTTACGACAAAATGTGTCAAATGTGTGCAACACTGTGCAATAATCTGTAAACAAAACCAAAAGAGAATTTCTAGTAGTTTCAAAGCGAACACGCGTCTCCAATTACAAAATACAAAGCGACAAATAAAATAACAGCAATCAGAACAAACGAAAAATGCCGATAAACGACTGAATGAATTTGCCTAGCGAACTTAAAGTGAAAGCACAAATAGACAAACTAGATTTGCTTGAATCACGAAACAGAATTATAACTCTAAGTTTATACTAAAATGATACGCTTAATAAAACTACACAGTAATTAACGAGGTCAAGTACCTAGGTTAATAACAGTAAACAAGATTAATTCTGAAGAATTTATAGGCGGCCGATTGGAACCGGTAGATATGGAGTTCCGCTTTTAGGCTTGGCTAAATCTATATATTAAAAATAATCATAATATTCTTCTTATTATTATTACATTAATAATAATAATAATAATAATATTATACGTTAAAATCGTTAAACACTTTATCATCATAGAGAAAGTAGTAGTAGTAGTAGTAGTAGTAGTAGTAGTAGTAATAGTAGTAGTAGTTGAAGAAGTAGTAGTAGTAGTAGTAAGAGTAGTAGTGGTAATTGTAGGAGTAGTATTACTACAAGTTAACTTTCTCTATGATGATAAAGTGTTTAACGAGTTTAACGTATACTACGGATATGAACTGAATTAATTAAAATAATAACAATAATAATAATATTATTATTATATTAATAATAATAATAATAATAATATTATTATATTATTAATAATAATAATAATATTATTATTATTATTATTAATAATGTAATAATAAGAATATTATTATTATTTTTATTATTATTATTATATTATTAATAATAATATTATTATTATTGTTATTATTTTAGTTAATTCAGTTCATATCCGTAGTATACGTTAAACTCGTTAAACACTTTATCATCATAGAGAAAGTTAACTTGTAGTAATACTACTACTACAATTACCACTACTACTCTTACTACTACTACTACTACTACTTCAACTACTACTACTATTACTACTACTACTACTACTACTACTACTACTACTACTACTACTTTCTCTATGATGATAAAGTGTTTAACGATTTTAACGTATACTACGGATATGAACTGAATGAATTAAAATATTATTTCATCGCGTTTGCAACAATTTTCCGCAATGCGTGTTGTTGTAAACTATGCAAATACATGGAAGACTCTGAGAATAGAAAAAGCTCAAGGAAAGCAAACTGTTCTATATCGCCTGACCGCGGCTAAATGAGAGATATTTGCAAAAGCTAAGCAAAATTCTTCAAAGCTAAGGTTGTCATTTTCATCGTCATTTTCAGAGACAGGAGGTCTTTTAACTCAGCTTTTAGGTTTCATCCATGACCTTGTCAATTCTATGCACGATGGCTTCCAAACAGACATCTTGATTATGGATTTCAACAAAGCGTTTGACAAAGTTAGTCACATTCGCCTTATTTCACAACTGGGATCTTAGGGCATAAGTGGGCCAAACAACTCAGTGGATCAGTGGATTAATTAAAATAATAACAATAATAATAATATTATTATTATATTAATAATAATAATAATAATAATAATAATAATAATATTATTATTATTATTATTATATTATTATTAATAATAATAATATTATTATTATTATTATTATTATTAATGTAATAATAATAATAAGAATATTATTATTATTTTTATTATTATTAATATAATAATAATATTATTATTATTATATTATTAATAATAATATTATTATTATTATTATTATATTATTAATAATAATATTATTATTATTCTTGTTATTATTTTAATTAATTCAGTTCATATCCGTAGTATACGTTAAACTCGTTAAACACTTTATCATCATAGAGAAAGTTAACTTGTAGTAATACTACTACTACAATTACCACTACTACTCTTACTACTACTACTACTACTTCAACTACTACTACTATTACTACTACTAGTACTACTACTACTACTACTACTACTTTCTCTATGATGATAAAGTGTTTAACGATTTTAACGTATACTACGGATATGAACTGAATGAATTAAAATATTATTTCATCACTTAATTAATTCAGTTCATATCCGTAGTATACGTTACAATCGTTAAACGCTTTATCATCACAGAGAAAGTTGTAGTAGTGGTATTATTTATTATTAAATTAATTCAGCTCATATACGTTGTATACGTTAAAAGCGTTAAGCACTTTATCCTCACAGAGAAAGCTGTACTATTAGCAGCTGTAGTACACATAGTAGAAGGAGAAGTTAATAAATTCAATTAATGTACGTAGCGTACAAGCTAAGAACTCTACCGGTGATGTTAAGGTGTATACCGGTTTTAACGTGTTCTCCGTCTATGAACGGAATAAATTAAAACACAACAATATTTAATGAATTCATCGTGCTGAACTGTAATTGGTGGTTTAGTTCCCAAATGGTCTTACACGTTTCTATAAGAACAAGCTTAGGCCAATCCAAAGTGAGTTCCTATTCCCTTTGGCCTGCTTTCGAACTGTAATTGGTTACGATCATCTTGGGGCCGCATTAAATAGAGGGAAACATGAGCCGAGTACTTTAGTGCGTTGCTTAATTTTAAAATGAGCAAGCCGTGCCCCCAGCTTAATAGTAAGCTTATTCGTGATAAAGCGGAATGTAGTATCATCGCAAAAGTTGAGAAACAGTGTTCTGTTGTCGGATTTAAGTGTGTATGGCGTGTAAAAGACCAGGAAATAGAGAATGCATGGAACTGGATCTGCGAAAAACGAGACGAGTGCGATTTGAAGTTATCAAAAGTCAACGGAGTCTGTTTCTTCTTTTCCTCGATAAGTACGTCAAAATTAGACACCAAACGCCACAAGAGATCACAAGCACTAAGAGAAAGCGACGATTCAGGTGACGAGTCTGCAATTAGTGCTTCGCAACTGTCATCGCCTGGCAAGAAAGTATTTCCAGCCATTTCGTATTGGGTGGCATGCCAAACGCCAAACGGATCAGCAATGAACCCGCTAAGACTACAAAGCACGCGAGAAAAGACCTCGCCTTGCCGAAAGCCAGTCATCCATTGGACAGCAGAAGAAAATAACCAGTTTTTTCCTGTCGCAGCAACGCCCTCGAAATTAGTATTTTGTTCAAGTGACTATTTTCAGTCAGTGTTATTCGATGTAATTTGTTAAGTGAAAGCGTAGAAGACACAAACAGTAGGAAAAAAAACACGAGTGTGAATATCAAGTTGTTTCTTTGACATTGTGCGAGATGAAATCAAATGTATTTCTCAGTTGAAATGATGAATGTCATTTATGTTTTCTTAGAATGGTTTAGACAGTCAACAAGAATGAACCAGTAGAATTTGTCAGTTGAGATTTATTTTGTCATCTCGTCGATTGAAAGTTAACGTATCGATTAAGTAATACATGTAAGGGAAGGAAAGGAAAGGAAAACGTCAAACTTGATTAAAAGAAAGTCACTTTTCGAGTGCAACTTCCCTTACTTTACTTCGACTATCTCTTACACGATAAAGGGTGGGTCGGGTCGGTCCCATATTTTATTAGACGAGTCTTGGCACATTACTTTGTTTCTAAACATTATGTCAAGCTATAGCTGCATTTTCATTCCAGCCCTTTTCTTGAGAGAGTCCGCCGTTCTTCCGTCTTGAAATTTGAGATCGGGATCCCTCAGAATTGCCGTCCACTGCCCAAACCCGTGCCGATCGATTCCCTTCTTGAGAAAATCGTCCTCGTCTGCCGTGAATTTCAACACCCGACGATAATTTCTTTGAACTCGCAATTGGTTTGTGGGCGGGAATCCTTTTCTTTAGGGGGCGCGCTCTTTGTTTCTGCTGTTTCGACTGGAGCTGCAAGACTTGAAGTTGAGCCGCTAAACCTCGTTTGCACTTCCCTATCCACCTCCGAGCCTTTCGTGCCTTGTAGCTTTTGTAGACACTCGTGAGCTTTGACAGCAACTTCGCGCGATCTTTGCTTTTGATAGTGAACTTTTGCAACGGCAGAACTGTGTTTTTGGTCTTCGGACAAAATTTGTTGCTCCTTGCTTGTGAGCAGATTGAGGCTTTGCGTCTCGACAATTTGATGATAGCGCGTCGGATGAATGAACTTTCCGATTGCATCAAACACTAGTTTACTCATGACGTCGCCCAATTTGCTGTGCTGGCCTCCATTTCTCGTGACCAGAACGAACTCGCACTGGGGTTTTAGCAATGGCCTTACGAAATGTATGTAGCTATCGAGCACCTGCATGCTTGCATCGGTCAGAATTAAGGAGTCAAATCCATATTTGCTAGCAGTCTTGAACTTTTTCTGGTCGATGAATCCCCCGTTCTCCTTAGCTGCTCTGACCATGTCCACTGTCAAATACTGATAAGTCATAGGGCGAGACCCCTTCACCTTGATGAACAAATACACCGCGACAAATTTCGTGGCAAATGTTAAGTCTGAAGGATTAACTTGACCTGGAATAGTTTTGCACGTCTTCACAGTGTTCTCGTAACGAGGCAAATGAAATGTCACCACTTCTAACAGTTCTTCCATGGTTGCCCAGTGCCCCCTAGCATCCAAAGTTTCAATGTCTAGATCTTGTGTGCACTGCAGTCTCATCATCTTTGCCACCGTCTTGCGCGCTCGTTTAAGGTACAGCTCCGTTGAGGACAAATTTCGAAGAACTGTGTCTGATGCGCCGTTTATTTTTCTGAAGTCGATTAATTCGGAGATCGCGTCAATGTAGCCCAATCGGCCACCGTGTCCGAGTTTGCATTCATCTTGCAAGTAGTCGATAAACTTGAACAACAGACTATGAGAACACAGGCTAAAGTCCAGCACTTCAAAACTCAATTCCTCTTCATCTTCGCAGCAAAATTTGAGAAATTTAAAGCATCTCTTGGCTATCTGCTGAGCTGCACGATCTTTCTTGCAACCCCCACCACTTCCAGTCAACCATTTCGTGAATAACTCGTCAATTTGGCTGGAAACTGAAAACGAAGGCATTACCCTGGCAGTTTGTTTTGTGATTTCACCCGATGTATCATCATCGGCAAGTTATTTGGTACTTGAAACGTCGGGTTTTTCGTCAAAGAAAAAGAACCAACTGTGCTTGGTGTTCACATGTTTCCTGCAGCCACGTTGACTTTTAAATCCATCGTGATCACACGCTTGTATTGGACAGTGATACAAGCTATCTGTTTCTTCTTTTTCCAAGTGAAGCCGTTTTGGTTTTGGTGATGAGCCATCAATTTTCGACCAGTCAACCTTACCCTTTTTGTTCATGTCGGACATCTGAGTGATTCACACAATTTGTTCCACTTACATAAATAGTGAACAAAACACAAAGGCGACAAAAAAAAACAATGGCTGCATTGTGCAAATTTAAACTTGCCCCAACCTGCCCCCAACTTGCCCCTGCTTGCTCAGGCATGTGTCTGCTTGCCACTGTTCATTATTCTTAAGTAAGCTTACAAAATTGAGGTGATATATGGCGCTGGTGCGATTATATTCAACCTTGCCCGGGCAAGTCTATAAGGGCCTCGAAAAGTCTTTAAAAATCTGCTATTGACTCTGCTTCGTGTGGTTTGAAACTTAAAACACTACACCAAATGTTTTGCCAATTAAAAAGCGATAAAATTATAGATGGCAAGAAAAGAAGAATGTTTCTGTTGAACAAGATGTACAAAGGAACTATCATTTCTAAATAGGAACCATTTTACATAAATAGGAACTAATGGTTAGGAACAAACTGTTCCACGTGCCAATAAAAAGGAACATTTCGTTCAAAACGGAACCGTTAATGGGAACAATTGTTCCTCAAGTGAATAAAAAGGAACCAATTTTTCAAAGCAGGAACAATGTTAGAAAGGAACAAACGTTCCTTTACAAAAAAAGGAACGTAATTAATTGGGAACCAAAGTTCCTCGTGTCAGCATAAAGGAACAACCACTCTAAAAAGGAAAGCATTAATAGGAACAATTGTTCCTCAAGCGATTAAAAAGGACCAAAATGATAAAAGAGGAACAATACCATTGGGAACACCTGTTCCTTGGCCACTCATTTAGGAACAAAAAGTTCCTTTCAATGTTAAAAATTCGGAACAAAAGGTTCTTTTTAGCTCTAAATGAACACTTTGTTCCTATTTTTAACAGCAATTTGTTCCTTTTGAACTTAAAAGGACCACTCCAAAGAGGAACAATCATCTCTAAATCGGAACGTTCCCAAAGCAAAAATGGGAACAGGGCTCAAAAATAAAAGTAAGTTAAAAAGCCACTTAAAGGATGAATAAAATATGCCAAAGCATCTTGTGACTCTCTATACTGAACAGATACAACAGCCAAAATTTGATTGATAAAATCATGCTAGAACATGTTCAAATTTGGAATTAAAAATTTTGGGAAACGTAGAAGATCGTTTCCCAAAAATTCAGTTCCCTTTTTTGAAGCCTTAAAACAACACTAAGTACTGCGAAAATCTTTCTAAAACTACATCTCTTCGTAGTCTTATACAGGAAAAAGCTAAAAAGCACATTCTCAGATCTTTTACTAAGAACTACAAATAAATCTGGACGAATTTCCGCAAAAGCATTCCTCGTAAGGGGAACGGCCATGGAAAGACACGCTTGTTCCTATACTGTAGCCTTAAATTTATATCAGCAAACAAGGGTTTACCCAGAGCGATTTTGTTTCATGATATCTACGTGAGTTTGTCTCCGGCATATCCGTTATATCCGTTGAGTTTATACAATCAGTGTTGGATTGCAGAAATTGTATTAAAGCAAAGGTTGATCACCATCTTTGGTGGTTCACCGTTAAATCCGTAGAATCCATCTTTTCCGTGTGTGGGGAAAAGATCTTTGAAATGGAAAAGAAATGCATTAAGCATTGACTGCTAGTGAAATTCATACACGGTAAAACTCTTAAAAAGAGTACCGGAGAATACGGATTTCACGGATTTCCCGGAGACATGAATGTTTAATAAGATAACTTGCTTATTATTCAATGTTAATTTAATACAATACTTCTCTTTTTTACTGTAAGTATCTTTATACTATTATTAATATATAAATATATATATATATATATATATATATATATATAATTGTATTAAGATACTTACAGTAAAAAAGAGAAGTATTATATCAAATTAATTTTGAATAATATTAAATACTCATATTTCCGGGAAATCCGTGAAATCCGTATTTTCCGCTACTCTTTTAACAGTATTTTTCAGTTAGCAGTCAGTCAGGACTGCAAGTTATCTTATTAAACATTCATGTCTCCGGGAAATCCGTGAAATCCGTGAAATCCGTCTTTTCCACTACTCTTTTTAAGAGTTTTACTGTCTATGAATTTCACCAGCAGTCAATGCTTAATGCATTTCTTTTCCATTTCAAAGAACTTTTCACCACACACGGAAAAGATGGATTTTACGGATTTTGTGGAGCCATGGAGCTTCGAGTTCATACATTTTCATACATTTTTTGTTTTCGTTTTAGACAATTGTTTTTTACAGATTTTCCAGAGACTTGAAGCTTCGGTTGAGTTTAAGTTCCACCTTGAGCATTACAGAAACTTCTTTTAAAAAAGGTCCGTTGTGAAAAGGCATGAGAAAGACAATCATTTCTTGCATTTCATTACCAAGTTTGCTCCTAAATGGTGGCACTAAATGCATCATACCTTTTCGGTCGTTCCTTTGAACCACTGTTTGAGAAAAGGCACCGGCTGCTACCTGGATTGAATGACAGTTTTGATTGCATTGTTTGAGCGTCCGAGAAAACAAGTCAGAGAACAAGTCTAATGATCCTATGGTTATTGTATTTCACCAAAAAGGGTAGGTTTTTTTGCTTCGATTTTTCCTGGGGAGCACTATCATAATGAAGCGATTGCACTTTTTGCGTTGAACTTGCCCTCTAAATTACATCAGAGCGTCGTTATTGTCCTGCGCTAACAACAGCGACTCATGCTTTAAAGAAACTTGCAAAAAAAAGGAACGCCCTTTATAACGCTCATTTCATAGATACATCATCTCCGACACGTCCTCGTCAACAAATTTGACTTCAAAACATGACAAACAAACTAATGAATCATCTTTCACAGTTATTCATCAGCACGTCGAAAACATAGCCAACAAAAGCCTAAACGTTCAAATTTATTCGTCAAAATTTCACAGCGCTGATCCACTATATAAACACCGCACCCATGCCACAACATTTGTGCTACGAAAGAAGAATGCAGCGAACAAGACAACCATGTCGACAGCTCAACAGTGAGGATATAAACAGTACGGCCCTGTGCTACCTTACGCCAGTAATAAGCGGAACCTGTAGCATTATCAGTACTAAATGTGTTTGCAAAGTCAAAGATAAGGCCTTGCCAAAGGCGTGGGCAACTGTTTGTGGAAAACGAGATTTGTGCGACCGTGCAATATCAGGTTAGTATTTGTTGCAATACGCCGATTTCAGATGAGATTTCAAAGAACAGTTTAGTGCATAAGTTCGACGCATGTTATCTTTCAATACTGCAGGTATCCACAACGTAGCATTTTTCTTTAGCACCATAGCAAGCCAAGAGAAAAAAGTGGAAGTATCAACGAGAACACAGACGAGGAGAGCAGTTCTGGCGATGAAATTGCAAGCTCTATTTCCAACAATGGCTTGAAGGAAACTTAACGAACGTAAACAAATCACTCTGCCCTGCCATCGCATACTGGGTGGCATTGACTACAGTAAACGGTGCACCCGCCAGCCCAATTTCTGTACACAAAACCCTGTTGAATTCAGGACTGGAAGTCACAGCAACACAGGTAATTAAATTATTTTCTTACTTTTCGATAACCCAAGCATTCCCTTAGCCGTGAACATATTAGTCAAAATTGAGAACTAAACAAAATGAAGAATCCGAGTAAGGAAAAGCCAAAGCCAAAAAGAGGTTTTGTCCAAATCGGTTTGCTCGAAATTCGGGAATCAAAAACAAACAGGCAATTAATGACCCTCTCTTGATTTATCTAATTCTTTCCTAGCATTTAAGATGTTTCCTCTTCTCAGTTGCTTTGAAAGAAAACCTAACAACAAAGACTGTACTTTTTTCTTGTGACACTGCTATTATCAACTTGAATTTTGTGACTGGGAATGAACTCAGTTTTCAATTGTTTCTGTTATTTTCTGATTGAAAATGTGCTTGTCCCACAGAAAAGTCATGTCAAAGGTTTACATGTCCAAACTGAATTTCTACCTGTCCCGGACAATCGGACGTGGGTTTTGGTGCACCCTGATTGCTGTTAATAATAGTAATGATGATAATAATAAACGATACAAGCGGTCAGTTAGTAAAGAAAAAGGAAACGTAGAACCGTGTTTGGTAAAATGCTTCAATTTGACATCCTTCAGGTACAGTTTCAAGAGGGAAAAGTATCCCCAGCCACAGCAGAACTCTAGAAAGTGTTGAAAGATCACAAAAATCCTTTCATGCAAGACCTCGTTAGCTGTTCCTTCAAACACTGTTACCAAAACGAAGCGAGGAAGGTGGTCGGCCATGATGGCTTATGCACCCACCGCAAAGCAAGAACGGCACTGACGACGACGAAGAAGACGAACAGGAGATGTACATCACGCAAAAACCCAAAACGCCTTCCTACATGCCTTCCTACGACACTTCATTCGACTTTCCGTGTCCACCGTCGCCCTTCTCGTTGGCCAGAACCCCGAGAAAAAAGACCTCGCCTTGCCGAAAGCCAGTCGTTCATCGGACAGCAGAAGAAAATAACCAGTTTTTTCCTGTCGCAGCAACGCCCTCGAAATTAGTATTTTGTTCAAGTGACTATTTTCAGTCAGTGTTATTCGATGTAATTTGTTAACTGAAAGCGTATAAGACACAAACAGTAGGAGAAAAAAAACACGAGCGTGAATATTGACATTGTGCGAGATGAAATCAAATGTATTTCTCAGTTGAAATGATGAATGTCATTTATGTTTTCTCAGAATGGTTTAGACAGTCCACAAGAATGAACCAGTAGAATTTGTCAGTTGCGATTTATTTTGTTACCTCGTCGATTGAAAGTTAGCGTATCGATTAAGTAATGCATGTGAGGAAAGGAAAGGAAAACGTCAACTTTGATTAAAAGAAAGTCACTTTTCGAGTGCAACTTTGCTTACTTTACTTCAACTATCTCTTACACGATGAAGGGTGCGTCGGGTCGGTCCCATATTTTATTAGACGAGTTTTGCCACATTAGTTTGTTTCTAAACATTATGTCAAGCTATAGCTGCAGTTTCATTCCAGCCCTTTTCTTGAGAGAGTCCGCCGTTCTTCCGTCTTGAAATTTGAGATCAGGATCCCTCAGAATTGCCGTCCACTGCCCAAACCCGTGCCGATCGATTCCCTTCTTGAGAAAATCGTCCTCGTCTGCCGTGAATTTCAACACCCGACGATAATTTCTTTGAACTCGGAATTGGCTTGCGGGCGGGGAATCCTTTTCTTTAGGGGGGGCGCTCTTTGTTTCTGCTGTTTCGACTGGAGCTGCAAGACTTGAAGTTGAGCCGCTAAACCTCGTTTGCACTTCCCTATCCACCTCCGAGCCTTTCGTGCCTTGTAGACACTCGTGAGCCTTGACAGCAACTTCGCGCGATCTTTGCTTTTGATAGTGAACTTTAGCAACGGCAGAACTGTGTTTTTGGTCTTCTGACAAAATTTGTTGCTCCTTGCTTGTGAGCAGATTGAGGCTTTGCGTCTCGACAATTTGACGATAGCGCGTCGGATGAATGAACTTTCCCATTGCATCAAACACTAGTTTACTCATGACGTCGCCCAATTTGCTGTGCTGGCCTCCATTTCTCGTGACCAGAACGAACTCGCACTGGGGGTTTAGCAATGGCCTTACGAAATTTATGTAGCTATCGAGCACCTGCATGCTTGCATCGGTCAGAATTAAGGAGTCAAATCCATATTTGCTAGCAGTCTTGAACTTTTTCTGGTCGATGAATCCCCCGTTCTCCTTAGCTGCTCTGACCATGTCCACTGTCAAATACTGATAAGTCATAGGCCGAGATCACTTCACCTTGATGAACAGATACACTGCAACAAATTTCGTGGCAAATGTCACGTCCGAAGGATTAACTTGACCTAGTAGTTTTGCACGTCTTCACAGTGTTCTCGTAACGAGGCAAATGAAATGTCACCACTTCTAACAGTTCTTCCATGGTTGCCCAGTGCCCCCTAGCATCCAAAGTTTCAATGTCTAGATCTTGTGTCCACTGCAGTCTCATCATCTTTGCCACTGTCTTGGGCGCTCGTTTAAGGTACAACTCCGTTGAGGACAAATTTCGAAGAACTGTGTCTGATGCGCCGTTTATTTTTCTGAAGTCGATTAATTCGGAGATCGCATCAATGTAGCCCAATCGGCCACCGTGTCCGAGTTTGCATTAATCTTGCAAGTAGTCGATAAAATTGAACAACAGACTATGAGAACACAGGCTAAAGTCCAGCACTTCAAAACTCAATTCCTCTTCATCTTCGCAGCAAAATTTGAGAAATTTAAAGCATCTCTTGGCTATCTGCTGAGCTGCACGATCTTTCTTGTAACCCCCACAACTTCCAGTCAACCACTTCGTGAATAACACGCCAATTTGGCTGGAAACTAAAAATGAAGGCATTACCCTGGCAGTTTGTTTTGTGATTTCACCCGATGTATCATCATCGGCAAGTTCTTTGGTACTTGAACGTCGGGTTTTTCGTCAAAGAAAAAGAACCAACTGTGCTTGGTGTTCACATGTTTCCTGCAGCCACGTTGACTTTTACATCCATCGTGAGTGATACAAGCTATCTGTTTCTTCTTTTTCCAAGTGAAGCCGTTTTGGTTTCGGTGATGAGCCATCAATTTTCGACCAGTCAACCTTACCCTTTTTGTTCATGTCGGACATCTGAGTGATTCACACAACTTGTTCCACTTACATAAATAGTGAACAAAACTCAAAGGCGACAAAAAAAACAATGGCTGCATTGTGCAAGTTTAAACTTGCCCCAACCTGCCCAGGCATGTGTCTGCTTGCCACTGTTCATTATTCTTAAGTAAGTTTACAAATTTAAGGTGATATATGGCGTTGGTGCGATTGTATTCAACCTTGCCCGGGCAAGTCTATAAGGGCCTCGAAAAGTCTTTAAAAACCTGCTATTGACTCTGCTTCGTGTTGTTTGAAACTTAAAACACTACTCCAAATGTTTTTGCCAATTAAAAAGCGATAAAATCATAGATGGCAAGAAAAGAAGAATGTTTCTGTTGAACAAGATGTACAAAGGAAGTGTCATTTCTAAATAGGAACCATTTTACATAGATAGGAACTAATGGTTAGGACCGAACTGTTCCACGTGCCAATAAAAAGGAACATTTCGTTCAAAACGGAACCGTTAATGGGAACAATTGTTCCTCAAGTAAATAAAAAGGAACCAATTTTTCAAAGCAGGAACAATGTTAGAAAGGAACAATCGTTCCCTTACAAAAAAAAAGGAACGTAATTAATTGGGAACCAAAGTTCCTCATGTCAGCATAAAGGAACAGCCACTCTAAAAGGGAACGCATTAATAGGAACAATTGTTCCTCAAGCGATTAAAAAGGACCAAAATGATAAAAGAGGAACAATACCATTCCACTTGTTCCTAGGCCACTCATTTAGGAACAAAAAGTTCCTTTCAATGTTAAAAATTCGGAAGAAAAGGTTCTTTTTAGCTCTAAATGAACACTTTGTTCCTATTTTTAACAGCAATTTGTTCCCTTTGATCTTAAAAGGACCACTCCAAAGAGGAACAATCACCTCTTAATCGGAACGTCTCCAAAGCAAAAATGGGAACAGTGCACAAAAATAAAAGTAAGTTAAAAAGCCACTTAAAGGATGAATAAAACATGCCAAAGCATCTTATGACTCTGTATACTGAACAGATACAACAACCAAAATTTGATTGATAAAATCATGCTAGAACATGTCCAAATTTGGAAGTAAAAATTTTGGGAAAAGTAGAAGATCGTTTCCCAAAGTTCTTGTTCCCTTTGCTTTCCCGCGTGAAATCCGTTGAATTTTTAAATATCATTTTACATTTCTGTCTCAACACAGTGTAAAAGCCTTTAGAGGTTGACATGCAAGTTGCAATTCAGCATAAAATCAAAAACGTTGTTCTTTTTGTGGAAATTCAAGAAATTGAATCTAAAAATTTCCTCAAAATCCGTGAAATCCGTCATTTCCAACACAATTAGAAAAGGCCTTTAGTCAACTTCCTTGCAGCACTGGAAGTTTTCACTGAAGGTCTTTTCTAATAATTGCGGAAATGATAGATTTCACAGGTATTGCGGAAATTTTTAGATTTAATTTAATTCTTCTCTTCAAAACTGTAAGTATGTTTATAAACTGTAATTATGTTGGAAATGACAGATTTCACGGATTTTGCGGAAATTCTTAGATTTAATTTACTGCTCTCGTGTAAATATTATTCTATTGTATACTTACAGTTTGAAAGAGAAGAATTGAATTATATTAAATCTTAAAATTTCCGCGAAATCCGTAATTTCCGCCATTATTAGAAAAGACCTTCAGTGAAAACTTCCAGTGCTGCAAGGCAGCTGACTAAAGGTCCTTTCTAATTATGTTGAAAGTGACGGATTTCACGGACTTTGCGGAAATTCTTAGATTTAATTTTATTATTTTCTTGCTTCTCTCAATCTCTTTGTGAACAGTTTATACCTTTTAGCTTCATTCTCTTTGAATTTCCTCAAAAAAGAACGTTTTTAATTTTTTTACTCAACTCTTTTGCAGCACTAGAAGGTTTTTTCTAAATACAACTCTCTTAAACCAATTTCTTTTAACCCGTAACGTTTTGCATCAATTCGGTTTTTGTTTGGCGACGAAATTATCCAACTGCAAATTGATATCAATTGTTGATAAGTAGGACTTCACACACGTTTGAAATAAACCATTTCACAAATTCCACTCAAACGTTTATATTTGTTATTTTGGCTTCGTTATCGAGTTTATTGTTTGGGGTAAAATAGCTGTTCATTGCTAAATTGCTGTTTTTGCATTTTATGACTTTCCTGTTCTTTGTATCTTTTGTTATGTGATGTATTCCGTTGCGGTGGCACAGGAGATGAAGATTATGCTGTATTCCGCTTGTCAATCGAGTGCTGAATGAGCTGGTGCAATTAAAATGATTCAACTGGAAATTCGGGCTGTTCGTGTTTATCCCACGTGCGTGAGATTGGTTCGGCTTGTTCGTTCGATTTACTCCACATTTCCTTAAAATTTCGTGGATTTATGATTTGGATTGTGGTCAACTGTGGAATGTGTTGGATGATTGTTTGTACAGAAGAACATTGAGAAGCGATTCCAGGAATTTCGCTTGAAGGTACATTTTATTACTGTTGTTATTGTCATTGAAATCGGAGCAATCTCAGAATACCCGGCCACTTCATTTACATTTGTCGGAATGCTTTAAAGAACGAGGCATAACACAATAGGCACTATTGTTATTCAAAGAGATGGAAATAAGTGGCCGGGTATTCTGAAATTTAGCCAAATACAATATGGCGGACCGTGGTTTGCCTGGTGTTGAGAACGATATGAATGAAACTGTGCCTTTTTTATCGGGTACGGACGATGAGGATGATCGTACTACTATCTCTAGCCGCCCTAGCTTGTCTACTTCAGCGGCTCAGGCAGCTAAAACGAATTCTGTCCGATAAAAAACTTGAACAATTATGAAGGGCAAAAGCAAGGAAAATAAAGGAAGAATTGCTAAGGTTAGACAATGAAATTGCAGCGGTTGAGGATACTGTCGAATTAGCTAAGATTAAAGATCGTTTTTATGGGGAACAGTTAGGGGGTGTTCCTGCTGTTGATGTTGGTAATTTGCAAGATTTTGAGGGTGATGAGTCCCCTAAACAGAGTGATCCTAAAGTGATAAACACTGAGTCAACTACTCAAGTGAAAGAACAGAATGTTGTTGATCCTGTATCCAAAGGGGTTAGTGATGAGCATTTCATATTACGGGAATCAGTCAGGAGTGATGCATCAGTTGTAAAGGTTCCATTGTCTGCATCAACACCAAATCAGCCAGTGGCACCAGTGTTAAATCGTAAGGAGTCTAGTTTGAATGCAAATGCAGTCCCGTAAGTGCAGACTTCAGTGCCCAAGCAAGAATATCTCTCTGGGGATCCACGTTTTCCTACCAGTGCTACTGAAAGTATGGTGTCGAGGCTAACAACTAGCACAGATTCAGTAGTAACTCGGACCAGCCTCCCCCCTTTGGATGTAGTCAAGTTCTCTGGTGATCCGGGTGAATGCTTTAGATTCAAGGTTCGCTTCCATGAAATGGTTGACTCCTAGAACATTTCTGAAGTTCAGAAAATGCCTCGATTATTGCAGTTCTTCGATGGCCAAGCTAAGCGTGCTGTGGTTGGATTTGAAGGAGTGCCTGGTGGTTTATCAAAGACCCTCAAAATGTTGGAGCAGCGCTTTGGACAACCACATGTTGTAGCAAAGGGGTGTGTTGATGCTTTGGTCGAAGGAGCGAATCGAATATCTCAAGCAGTGATAGACAAGGCCTGCGTGAATTTGCTGATCGTTCAAGAACCTTGTACAAGACTTTGCAATCCATGAACGCTCTCTCTGAAATGAACATGACCAATTTGGCGAACATGTCTGGAAGGTTACCAGTTGCACTTCAGGTTAAGTGGAGAGACGAAGCTCACCGTATCAGAGAGAAAGGAAAGTGCCCAAGCCTCAAAGAGCTAGTAGAATGCATAGAAAGGCGGGCTGAAGCAGCCAATGACCCCATATTTGGCAAAGTTGGTGAAGTAAACAGGAACTGTGTGAAACGACCAGCAAAGGGCAACACACGAGCCCCACCCTCAGAACCCACAGCAGGAGGTGGATCCAGAGTGACAACATTTGCAACGCAGCTTGGATCACATATCCAAGAAAGCCAGAACACCCAAGGCAGGGGTTTAAACGTTTCAACGCCAAGAGGTTCCCTTCCAGCTGGAAAATGCTACAGCTGCGAGGCCTCCCATAAAAAAGAACATTGTCCTGATTTCACCAGCAAGTCTGTAAGACAGAGAATGATCCTTGCAAGATACAAGGGACTTTGTTTGAACTGTTTGTGAAGAGGGCATTTTGCTGGTGAATGTAAATCAGCCTTTCGATGCAAACACTGTCAGCAACCGCATCACACTTTACTGCACAAATCAGTAGAAGACTACGTGGATACAGGCACGGGTGATGGTGGAGACCAAGCGGTTAAAGAGCCAGCTTATGTAAATGCAGTAGCTACAGCTGCGGGTGATGAGATGCCAATTCACACATACTCAATGACATCAAAGGCAAATATTGCATTGCAAGTTGTGCCGATTGAAATACTGAGTAAGGAGGGACGCTCTGTTAGTACGGACGCGGTACTAGACACCATAAATGAGGAAACGTTTCTCTCGAAGTCCATATCAGAGAAACTTGGGATTCAGATTGACAACTATGATACCTTAGCTGTATGTACATTGTCAGGAGAGTCTGCAGTAAGGGTTGGCCAAGTCTACGTTGAAGTACGAGCGGCTGGTAACCGTGAGAGTGGCACTGTGACAATAAAAAACGTTAAGGTTGAAGACAATCTCAATATCACTGCAACAAAGGTAAAGGATTTATCAAGATGGCCCCATTTAAAGAACATTGTGATTCCTGAAGTAGATGAGACACAGGTGACCATGCTGATTGGCGCAAATGTTCCTGAGGCTCAGGTGCATGAAGAATGTCACAAAGGGAAAGCAGGAGAACCGTATGCTGTGCGCACTATGCTGGGACGGGCTGTGCTTGGACCAGTAGATGCTGTAAGCTCCTTAAAACCACAGAAAGTGAACGTGAATTTTGTGAATTATGGCAGTGAACTGTCAGATCAGCAGATGGAGCAGTTTCTTAGGCTTGAGGATATTGACATGAACAAGAGTTCAAAGAAGGGAATGTCAATTGAAGACCAAGAGTCGTTGAATAAGATGAACAACTCTGTTCGTCTAGTAAATGGACACTATTCAGTTGGAATGTTGTGGAAGAGTGAAGACCCTCAGTTGCCAGAAAACAGACAAATGGCTGAAGCACGGTTGTAGTCTCTGAAGAGAAAGCTCGAACGTGATGAGAATTTTCATCGGAAGTACAGAAACTTTTTGGATAACCTTGTCAGCAAAGAATATGCCAGGAAGCTGACTGCGGAAGAATCCAAGCGTCGAAGCAGAAGGACATGGTACTTACCTCACCATGGGGTGTTCCAGCCGCAGAAGAAAGACAAAATTCGTGTTGTGTTTGATGTGGCAGCCCTGCATGATGGAGTGTCACTCAACATCCAGCTGCACCAAGACCCTGACCTAACGAACAGTTTGCTTGGTGTTTTGCTGAGATTCAGACAGGATCCAGTTGCACTTGTTGCTGATATTGAGGGAATGTTCAATCAGGTCAAAGTACCGCCTGAAGACGCTGATGCCCTGAGATTCCTGTGGTGGGAGGACAGCAATCTAGAGCGACCGTCTGAATTCCAGATGACCAGTCACATCTTCGGTGCAGAAGACTCGCCAAGTTGTGCAAATTTCTGCCTAAAAAGAGTTGCAGAAGATAACAAAGGAAACTTCAGTGAAGACTTAACTTTATTGAGTTTTATATTGCGCAAACATCAATGTGGCATTTTCGAATGCGCATTACAATACATTTGAAATAAAAATTAAAAAACTGGGTAAAATTACATATTAACATATCGTGAAAAAAATCAGGTAAATATATGTAAGACAAATTTGAATAAAACAGCTAAGAGAAGCAGCCCCCCCTTCGAACTCCCTACCCCGTGCCCTCCTTCTATCCATTAAAATCTATATAATTTATAATTTAAAAGCTATCTTAAATAAATATGTTTTCAGTTGAGTCTTAAAAATTCCAACGCTAGTGCTATTGCGTATTTGTTCGGGTAATGCGTTCCATTATTTAGGGGCAGCATACATAAATGCTCTGTCTCCGAGGGTTGTGTACGACTTCGCAGGTGGGAGTGTTAGGAGCAGAGAGTTATTTGATCTTAAGACGCTGTAAATTCTGTCAGAAACAACTTCTATGTAGATGACTTTATCAAGCCAGTGAAGACAGTGGAAGAGGCAAGGTCGTTAGCGAGTGAAGTAACAAGCCTACTTGCTGAAGCCGGATTCAGACTGACAAAAGGGATGAGCGACAGTCGAGATGTTCTGTCCGTGATACCTGAGAAAGGGCGGGCAAGACCAAACCTGGACTTGGATCTCCACAACCTCCCAGTAGAGAGAACATTAGGAGTTCAGTGGGACGTGGAAAAGGACGTCCTCCTACTCACGGTTCGCGAGCCAAACCAACCACCCACAAAGCGTGGAATTCTGTCAGCAGTAAGCTCTCTGTATGACCCCATGGGATTTGTCTGCCCAGTAGTACTGGAAGCTAAGAAGATCTTAAAGAAACTTTGGAAGCTGAAACTGGAATAGGATGATGAGATACCTGAAGATTTGCAGTGCCATTGGAACAAGTGGAAGAGCGAGTTGCCCGCCTGGTCACAATAGCACCACCACGATTATGGCGTGCCTTTCCAGTCAATATTCAAACAAATTAATGTAATGCAACTATTAAATTTTTGTGCCATATTTTTTATTTCCTTTCTGTATGTTTTTATATTGCTTTTATGTTTTGTTATATATCTTTCTTTTATTTTATATATAAATGCTAAGCCCACTGTGTTTTTTCTTTATCTTTATGTGTGCGTTGTATATTTTTTGTAGTTGTTCCACATTTTTTTTGCGCTCCAAGTTCGATTATTTATTTTTATTCTAATTAGTATGCAAACACGTGATCACATTACCGTGATTCATGAGGCTCACTATCCGCCATTTTGGATTCCGCTCACATGGAGCAAGAACTGTCTTGTGCATGTCGTGCGGCCGCGGATGCCTTGGAAGTTTTAAGTCATTTGAGACCTGGTTTTACAAGAAACGTTGTCCCTCGGTTGAATTCAACGTCAGTCTCTCCCAGACAGGCGAACAACGGGGAACATCTAACTGTTAACAGCGAGGAACCTGGAGAACGTCAGACTATCAACGAGGAAAGTGCCGTTCAATCTACGTCTTCGCCAGTGTTTACAAACAGTTCTATTCAAACGCGGCTAACAACATTATTTCCAACACTTGGCTCGAACCGAGCTAGCAGGAAGAGTAGTATTAGTAGGAGAACAGCAAGGCCAGAGCAGCCCACCAGAGGTCGGCCATCCAAGACAGTCGTTTACAAAGATCTTGTTATCATTCCAAGTCCCAAGATAAACAAAGTGCCTACTCACAAAACCGGTCTAAATTTAGAAGAAAGAGATCTTGTCTGCCACGAGTTTCCTTTTGACAAATGCTGGGATGCAAATTCCCTTAAAAGTGCCATTTTAAATCGCTTCCCAAAGCTTTTACTTTTTGAATATGGTTTACTTTGTGTTTTAAGTTTTCTGTCAACTTTATTTCTTTTCAGTGTTAATGGAACACAAAGGAACCCTGTGTTGCTTGCATGTGAGGAGAGCGAGGAAAAGCAAGCCACAGCTGTGGATGAGTTTTTGCACCACCCGTTCCAGGCAGAGGCAGAGTTAAATAATGTAGAGAGCAGTAACTCTGATACTGTTTTGGTAACACCTGAGTCAGCTGTATCAGTAATTTCGCCTGTTTTAAGCAATAACTCTGCATCATCTGATGTTTTAGGCAATAAGTTTGTACCATACGAGTTGCCTGTACCAGTAATTGAACCTGTACCTGTACCTGTACCTCAACAAAAACGTACCATCTATGTCCACAGGTTAAACATTAAAAGAGATATGATTGACTTATTCCGAGATCCTTTAATTATGGGTCAAGACATAGAAATAATTGTTATTAACGCTAGGGGAGTCGAAGAAGTAGGCAGAGGTGTTGGGGTACTTAGAGATGTTTTCTCTCTTTTTTTTGGAAAGAAACACATGATTCTCTGTTTATAGGAGAAAATGAGCGTGTACCATGTGTTAGGCATGACTACCAAAGAGAAGAATGGGTTGCTGTTGGTAGAATTTTGGTAAAGGGATATTTAACTTGTCAATACCTACCAGTCCTTCTTGGGGGGAATCTGCTGTAAGTAGCTACATGCTAATCCCAATTACATTTCAGCTGATGAAAAACGTGTGATTGACCAGTGCCTAGCTGGTGATATGCAGTGGGATGATAAAGATGAAATGGACCAGCTTTTAGAAGTGCTGAGTAATTATGACTGTCGAAGTAAGGTTAACTCTGAAAATATTGTTCACATCATTGAAGAAATAGCCCATAAGGAGCTTCTGCAGAAGCTGCAATATATTGTGGACTGCTGGAAGGATATAGTTTGCACCCTGCTTCCTAGTTTCCCTGATTTGACAGCACTTTCCACAAGGTACGAATTGTTAATTCCATCCACCAGTAAGCTTCTTAGTTGTCTACAGACAAACCCTGAGAGTGATGGGGAAAGGGATAGCCTTACGTTTCTCAAAAGAAATATTAAAGGCCTTGACACTCCTCAGAAATTATCAAAATTTGTAAGATTTATCAGTGGGTCATGAGTAAGGGAGCTGCTCATGTCACTGGATCGTTGACTTTAGAGGAACTTGATCAGGCAACCCATGTTATTGTCCGCAGTTCCAGAATGAATGCTTTCCTGAAGACGTCAACGAATGAAGAAGAATAAAGAAGTCAAGAAATCAAACAAGCTAGCCAACCTGAGGCCAGTGTTACTGGATGGAACCTTGCGAGTGAGCGGTCGATTGCAGGAAGCAGCGGCGCTGTCCTGGGATGAAAAACACCCAATGATTCTGCCAAAGGGCCATCATGTCAGCCAATTGCTTGTTCGCCATTATCACGAGAGTGCTGCTCATAGTGGAAGGGAGCAAACGTTGTGTGAGCTGAGAAGAATGTTTTGGATCGTTGCTGAAAGAAGTCTAGTAAAAGGAACGGTAAGGAATTGTGTGAAAAGACGAAGACTGAATGCCAAACCAGAAGAGCAGGTCATGGTACCCTTGCCCAGGGTAAGGTTAGAAGCGTATCACCCTCCATTTACCTTCACAAGTGTTGACCTTTTTGGACCGCTAACAGTTAAGTGGGGCCGTGGAACCGCAAAGAGATGGAGATGTCTATTTACGTGCCTCACAGTTCGTGCTGTTTACCTTAAAGTGACTCCATTGCTTGAGGCAGATAATTTTATCATGATCCTTCGACAGTTTATCAGTAGAAGAGGACCGCCTAAAGAAATTTGGTCTGATCGAGGAACTAACTTTATTGGAGCCAACAGAGAGTTGAAGGAGTCCATTGCGGAGTGGAATGAAGAAAAGATTGAACGACAGCTGCAGCAAAAGGGCATCAAGTGGATCTTGCAACCACCTGCTTCACCTCATTTGTCCAGAGTATGGGAACGCCTAGTGCAAACTACAAAGAAGCACTTGAAGAACATTGTTGGAGATGGGCTTCTTAATGATCTTGAGATGAGAACATTGCTTGCTGAAATCGAGTCGATTATCAATAACCGCTGTTTCAGATGATCCTACAGATTTCGCAGCCTTGACATCGTATCGCGTCTTGTTGCAGAGAGCTACGTAACTTCCGCCTGGAGTATTTGTGAGCAAGGACAAGTTTTCCCAAAAGCGATGGAGGAAGGTCCAGTTCCTTCTGGATCGCTATTGGTAGAGATGGATGCGAGAGTATCTGCCGGGTCTCCAAAGAAGACCAAAATAGGTCAAATCGAGAAGAAATGTGCAGCCTGGCGACTTAATACTTATTGCAGAGGATAACCTGGTTCGCAACAGATGGCCACTTGGCCATGTGGTGGAAGTGTTCACCGGACAAGATGGAGGTGTGTGTTCGGCCATGATCATGACAGCTGATGGAGTGTTTCACTGCCCCATTACCAAGATATGCCTCCTGGAGGAAGCTAGTGATGACAAGTAACCAATGACTGTGTAGCAGCACAAGGGACATTCAACTAAAAGACGCTGAAAGGAATGAGAGCCTAAATACTTCGAGGAAATTTTGGAAAGCAGTCTCACAGAAGCCGAGATTAAGATGTTTTGCGAGAGTTTACTCTTAGCACGAGTCAAGTTCGAGCCCGAGTCGAGTTCGAGTCAGGTTAAAAAATCTTTTTTTAATTAATTTCTTTTGGTTGTGATTCTTGCTTTCATGATGATGTGCCAGTAGTAAACAGTAAGATTATTAAGGAGTCTCGTCTGAGATCTCGATCGATCGATCACCGAGCGTCATTCGAGCTACAATTTGAAGCCTGCTTTACAAAGATGTGACATCTCATAGTATTTATAAATTTTCTTGGAGGAATGTGACCTCGTTTTGCATACAGCTGAAGGAGATGTCGTATTTTCACAATACACCGAGCGAGAAAACTGACGTGAACAAATATTACCGTTCGCGCCACTCAAGCACCATCTTGGTGCGTCCACAGGGAACCTAAGACATCATTCAATAGAACCTATTTCTTTCGTGGACAAAATGTTGGAGAACTTATTGTTTCCAGTATTTCAGCAGGATACGAACCTTAATCTTCTCCTTGTCCGTGGGGTTTCGAGGTAAAACTATCTCAAGAGTATTAGAAGTATTTTGTCTGTCTTGGACCATACCTGTGTCTAGAAACGGTGGCAAAAGGGACTCTACGGAAGCTTTTATGATGTTAACGTTTACGTGCCGCTAGGTAAGTTACCCGAAAGGTAAGTTAATATAACCAGGCTTTCGAATCCATGGTGAACAGTTAGATCTTTGAACTTTGGCCACCAACAAAACTGATCAAAACCTTTCAGGAAAATTAATAGGGAGGAATGGGGTTAATTTCCCTCAATAAGTTGGTACCAACACTGGGAATGAACTCTCGCGAGCGCTTGAGAGGAAAATATCTCTTGGACTGTTCATGTTTTGAGCATCAGTTGGCACAACATTATGAAAGCAAGAATCGCAAGCAAAAGAAATTAAAATAAAGTTAAAAAACGGATTTTTGTTAACCTGACTCGAACTTGACTCGTGACTCGAAGATTTCTCGGGCTCGAACTTGACTCTTGCTACGAGTAAACTCGTTTTGCAAGGACTTTGTGAGACTTTTGAATCACAACCAAAAACGACACAAGGACAAAGTACCATGTCTGATTGGCGCTGCTAATAGTGGTAAGACAAGTTTCTTTCAACCACTCCTAGGGCTGGTGCATCACAGCAATATAGAAACAATCACCAAACAGCGAGTCTTCAACAAGGCCATGATCAATCCCTTTACAGAGGTGATATTCATCGACGAAGCATGTCCCCCACGCTAGACATGGAAAATTCTGACCCAGGGAATGTACACCGCAAAGTCATTCATTACCAATTTTCCGATGCTCCTAATAGCGTGGCAAAAGCTTGAATTTAAGCCACAAGATCAGCCCGCAATAAATCGTCGGTTAAGAAAATGCATCTTTAAGAGTCTGCCCAACCCAAAGAAGAAAGCTACAGAGCGGCTTCGGAAGCATCCCATGGAGTGCGTCGTATGGGCTTCAACAAAAGCCCGTCCACCAAGTGAATGAGAAGAAAGCTCCGACTGCGGTTTGGAAGAGGACAAGTTTCGCAAATCAGAGATGGCATCCTTAATGACAAGGAGAAGGACGCTCTGTGAAGGCTGGCGCTCTCAGAGGACTGGACTGACCCACCAAAGGAGACGGGCGAAATGCTCACCACAGTCGAATGACGATGGACTCGACTAGGATGATGAACAGTGCACTAACAACTTGAGGAGAGCGCTCGAGCTATCTTCTCCAGGTTCCCTACGACAATGACAAATTGCCAGCATCTTACAAACGCGCGTCCGCAAGAAGGAAGAACAGATAGCAAGGGAACAGCAACTCCATAAACTCAGGCGAGACGCCTTGGTTGCCAGAGGGGTGCCCAGAGAGCACGCAGGCTTTTTGCCAAGGAACAGCTCAGATCCTTTGCCAACCCACCTCAAGGACGTCTTAGCCACTCCACGTCAGAGAGCTATACAGGAGAAGAAGGAAACAAGGAAACAAGGAAAGGGAAAGCGAAAGAAGCATTCAAGAGCAGGTGGTTGAGAGAAACAAAAAAGGAGCTACACGACTGTGTGGAAAATCCCACCACGCTCGAGAACCCTCTTTCAGCACAAACATATCGAAATACTCTGTGACAAGCTCAAGCTCCACCATCAGTCACTTGAACCTACAACACGGTCGAGGCGATAGAGGAGCGGAGGACGGCATGTGTTAACCTTGGAATTCTTTGCCAGCAGGACCAGCACTTGGTGAAAAGTGTCCTGGCACCGTTGCCGACAAAATCTGAACTAGAGGAAGTGACTCAGATTGGCGCAGCCACAGAAGGCGGACAGACCACACCATCTAGTAGTGACGACGAAAGCATGTTTTGTTACTCCACTTCCCAGTACTGCCCCGTTGGCAGCCAGAGACGTCCGTGCAAGTATCCCAGATGATTGCGCAATACCTGACAAACTACTGCGCGTCCACCGCACAAAGAGGCAAAGATGTCCTTCGCAGAGCTAGAAGCCCAACAAAAGACCAAAATACACAATCTTGAACTATTATCACAGTCAAAAGAATTAGACAGAAAGGGACAAAACCAGAACGTCACACAAAATTACTTAAAAGTAGTTGGCCTTATGAAATTGTTTTAATTGTTACGAAATTGTTTGACTTCGAGAGAAAATAATGTAATTCTAATTGCTTATCTAAGGATTAAAGAAATGAAGTGCAACGACTGGCATTTTTTTTCGTTATTTCCTTCCTGCTTTTAATTAGTTTTTATTAGTTTCTTTTTTTTTCGCAAATCGTTTGATTTGTCGATCTGCTAGTCTTTAGCCTTAAGCTTCAGTTCTGCCCTTTTCTTCAGAGAATCAGCCATTCTTCCTTCCTGAAATTTGTAGTCGGGATCTTTCAAAATAGCAGTCCATTGCCCAATACCCTGCTTATCAATCCCTTTCTTTAGAAAATCGTCCTCGTCTGCCTTAAATTTCAGCACCCAGCGATGACTTCTTTGGATTCGAAATCGGATTGTGAGTGGGACATCCCTCTTTGGGGGCTCGCTTTTCGATTCTGTAGTTTCAGCCAGTGCTGCAAAACTTGAACTTGAATCGCTTAACCTCGTTTACACCTCCTCATCAACCTCAGAGCCTTTGGTACCTTGTAGCTTTTGCAGACACTCGTGAGCCTCCACAGCAACTTCGCACGACCTCTGCTTTTGATAGTGAACTTTGGCCAAGGCTGAGCCGTGTTTCTTATCTTCCTCCAAAAGCCTTTGCTCTTTACTAGTGAGCTGATTGAGGCTTTGCGTTTCGACGATTTGACGAAAGCGCGTCGGGTGAATGTACTTTCCAATTGTGTCAAAGACTAGTTTACTCGTGACGTCACCCAATTTGCTGTGGTGGCCTCCATTTCTCGTGACCAGAACGAACTCACACCGGGGTTTTGGAAATGGCCTTACGAAATTGATGTAGCTATCGAGCACCTGCATGCTTGCATCGGTCAGAATCAAGGAGTCAAATCCATATTTGCTAGCAGTCTTGAACTTTTCCTGGTCAATAAATCCCTCGTTCTCCTTCGCTGTTCCAACCATGTCGACTGTCAAGTACTGATAAGTCATAGGGTAAGACCCCTTCACCTTGATGAACAAATAAACCGCGACAAATTTCGTGGCAAATGTTAAGTCCGAGGGATTGACTTGACCTGGACTTGTTTTGCACATCTTGACCATGAAAGTCATCACTTCTAACAGTTCTTACCTGGTGCTCTCTAGCATCCAGAGTTTGAATGTCTAGATCTTGTGTCCACTGCAATTTCATCATCTTTGCCACTGTCTTGCGTGCTCTATTGAGGTACAACCCTGTCGAGGATAAGTTTCGAAGAACTGTATCTGATGCGCCATTTATTTTTCTGAAGTCGATCAATTCATAGATGGCATCAATGTAGCCCATTCGTCCACCGTTTCCGAGCTTGCATTCATCTTGCAATCAGTCAATAAACTTGAAGAATAGACTATGAGAGCACGGGCTAAAGTCCAGCACTTCAAAACTAAATTCCTCTTCATCTTCGCAGCAAAACTTGAGAAATTTAAAGCACCTCTTGACCATATGCTGAGCTACACAATCTTTATTGCAACCTACCACTTTCAGTCAACCATTTCGTGAATAACTCGCCAATTTGGCTGGAAACTGAAAACGAAGGCAATACTCTGGCAGTTTGCTTTGTGATTTCACTCGATGTATCATCATCGGCAAGTTCTTTGGTACCTGAACCGTCCGGTTTTTCGTCCAAGAAAATGAACCAACTTTGCTGCAGCCACCTTGACTTTTAAATCCATCGTAATCACACACTTGTATTGGACAGTGATACAAGCTATCTGTTTAGTCTTTTTCCAAGTGAAGCTGTTTTGGTTTTGGTGATGAGCCATCATTTTGCGACCAGTCACCCTTTCCCTTCTTGCTCATTCCTGGCATCTGTGTGATTTGCACAGTTTGTTCCACTGAATAAATAGTGAACAAAACACATTGTGCAAGTTCAAACTTGCCCCAGTCTACCCCAACTTGCCCCTGCTTCCCCAACCTGCACCTGCTTGCCCCTACTTGCTCAGGCATGTCCCTCTTTCTGTTGAACAAAATGTGCAAATGAACCATCATTTCTCAATAGCAACCATTTTACATATAGGAACTAACGGTAAGGAAAAAAACTTTTCCACTTGCCAATAAAAAGGAACATTTCATTCAAACCGGAACCATTAATGGGAACAACTGTTCCTCAAATGAATAAGAAGGAACTAATTTTCAAAGCAGGAACAATGATAGCAAGGAACAAACGACAAAGAGTTCCAAATGTTCTTTAGTGTGAGTGGTTAAAAAAACGCACATCTCTGTATGGTATTCCCAAAGAAACAAGAGACAGGGTTTGATTAAAATAAAGAAGGGAGAAACCGCCTTTTCGGACTATGAATGGGATGAATGGGATGAAGACGAGATGGAAGATGTGTTAAACGATACGCTAACAAGAAAAGGAACGTAAGTAATTAGGTACTAAAGTTCCTCGCGTCAGCATATAAAGGAACAGCCAGTCTAAAACAGAACGCATTAATAGGAACAATTGTTCCTCAAGTGAATTAAAAGGCCAAAATGATAAAAGAGGAAAAATACCATTGGGAACACTTCTTCCTAAGCCACTCATTTAGGAACAAAAACTTCCTTCAATGTTAAAAATTTGGAACAGAAGGATCTTTTTAGCTCTAAATGAAACCTTTGTTCCTATTTTTCACAACAATTTGTTCCTTTTGATGCTAAGAGGACCACTGCAAATAGAACCAATCGTCCCATAAAAGGAACGTTCCCAAAGCAAAAACGGGAACAGACAGACAGAAAAGAAAGAAAGAAAGGGAGAGAGAAAGAAAGAAAGAAAGAAAGAAAGAAAGAAAGCAAGAAAGAACGATCGTTTCCCAAAATGTTTGTTTTCTAACACCTTTCTAAAACCATCCCTTCAACTAGCCACATATGTTTGCTCTTAGTTGGCTGTAGTAATAAGGCAAATGGATAGCAACGGATTTGACTGAGTTTTCTTTTACCCGAGCATGCAGACTCATTGTAAGGGCATTTCTCGAAGGAAGATCTTGAAAATCAGGGAACAGAAAAAAGAGGTCTAAAACGATCCATTATTGTTTTCTCGTGGACTCTTAAATAAATGTCCACAAATTCCATGAAATCCGCGAAATCCGAGAAACTTGCCAGCTAGTCAACTGCATAAAACACTGTACATAGGCTGGATTTCACGGATTTCGCTGAAAACGTTTTTTTTTAATATCATTGAATACTTACATTGACATAAGAGCTTCTTAGTTGGTACGGTGCCGTAGAAGACTTTATATGGGTTGGATTTCGCGGATTTTGCGGAAAACACTGTTTGAAATATCATTTACTACTTCTTCTATTGAAGTAGTGGCACTGGAAGTTCATACCCTCTAAAAAACAACTGTAAATAAGCCAGTTTTTCGGATTTTACGGAAATGTACGATACTAAAAACAAATTCATTGTACGCTGTTGACTTGCTATTTTACTGTACAAATGAAGTTGATTTGGTGTATTTTTACGTCGTCTTTGCTTTTCTTTGTGTGACCTACTTGATGAACTACTCTTAGTTCTGTAGGTTAATTGATCAAAAACTTGAAATAAAACAATGGCACATATCTACGTATTTGCCTGCCATTGTCAGAAAAAAATGGTTTCCGAAAATTTATGTCACAGATTTGACAAGATGGTTTGACTATAATTCAGATCTTATCACGGTTCATTATGAAAGCCACCTGAGAGCCCTTGAGTTAGAGCTAATATGTTTGACAGTTTCTGTTCTCAAAAGAGGTAATTTGTGGTTTTGTAAAATGGACTTGAAACAAAAGATGCTCGAAAGATGAATAGGTTAAGTTTTCCCTGCAATCAGTGTCTTTCAAAAAAGAAGTATTCTTCAAGTCTTCTGCACCCCTTGATTAATCCTTTTTTTGTTGTTGTTGTGGGATGTTTCTCTTGAATAGTGTAATGGCGTGACTGTATGCGAGGGCCTGGATAGATATCCGGGACTCACGAGTGGCGGGAACATTATTCACATTAGGTATTCATATCAATATAGATTCGAGAGTTTTCGGAACATGAAGTATGGCTGTGTAATATGTGAAGTATAACTGTGTAATATCGCAATCCGACATTAAATTGGCGACGAGGAAAACTAGGAAATAGCGGTCAACATTGGATACAAGCAATTTCCCGAATTCGACGTTCGAAAAGACCCTGAAACAGTCTACGCGCAATTTGTAAAATACGCTGAGCGGTTTAAGAACAACCACTTGAAAGCCTACAACATCACAGACAAGGCACAACAACGGTCCTTATTCTTAGATTCGATCGGCGAAACCACTCTCGATATATTTGAACAGCTTGGTGATACTGGAACGGACTTGGATGGAGCCATCAACGCGCTACGAAACAAGTTCAAGGAATCACAGGACCGGTTGTTCAATATACACAAGTTTCGTTGCATCAAACAAGGAAAGGACGAAACCTGGGATTCGTTCATCTCCAAGTTGAGAGCAGAAGGCGAACACTGTGATTTCCCGACGGGCTGGTTAGATACCGAGATATTAATGGCCATGATAGAGAACGGTAAATCTAAGAGGGTGAGAAGAAAGTTATTGCAAGACCAGCTAACGTTAGCCGAAGCTCTTAAATACGCCAGAGGTCTGGAAACCGCGGATCAACACGCCACAAAAGTAGAGAATCAAGCTCCAACAGGAGTTACTGTCAAACAAGAAGTCGATAAAATCACAGCGGACAGAAGTAAAGAAAAATCGTGTTTTAATTGCGGAAAACATTGGCCACATCAAGGGGGACCAAGAAAATGTCCGGCTTTCGGAAGGCAGTGTACGCAATGTGGGAGAAGAAACCATTTTGCAAAGTGTTGCAGAAGCAAACAAGAAATTAAAGCCACGAGGGATTTAGCACAGGGAGACGAACAGAAATCTGACACATCTTCTGACAGCAGTGACGAAGAGTCTACGTGCACGCTTCAAGCTGTTAACCCTATGGGACCTTCAGACAACAGGCCCCTGACAACAGTGCTAATTAGTGGCGTTGGCATCACTGTACTTCCGGACAGCGGTGCTACGGTCAGCGCTATGGACGAGGCAACATTCAAGAGATACGGCCTGGACAAGAGAGTAAAGATCAGAAAATCAAGATGCCAAATAAAACCGTACGGGGCTGCTGCAGAAACAAACCTCCTACCTGTGCTGGGGAGTTTTGAAGCGCTAACGGAAAAGACCTTGGAATGATACTAGTGACCAATGCGATTTCAGAAGAAAGCAATCAACCAGAAGAGAAGAGCAATGTAAAGGAAATTTTAGAAGAATACAAGGACCGATTTGAAGGAATTGGAAAGCTCAAAGGAATTCAGGTTGATTTGAATGTAGATCCGATTTCAAGCCGGTCGCACAACCACCACCCCGACAACCATTCAGCGTACGTCAGAAAATGGAAGAGGAAATACAACATCTCCTGGATCAAGACATCATCGAAAAAGTTAGCGAACCAACGGGATGGGTCTCGCCACCTGTTGTTACTCCCAAGAAAGATCAGAGCCAGATACGCCTGAACGTGGACATGCGTGTAGCAAATCAAGCAATACTTCGCAGACACACACAGCACCCCACCATAGATGACGTGGTCAACGAGCTCAGCGGTTCAACTGTGTTTTCACACCTGGATGTGAGCAAGGGATACCATCAACTTGAGCTTAAGGAGAGTTCGAGAAACGTAACGACTTTTTCGACTCACATTGGTTTGTACAGATATAAGAGACTGAACAACGGTACAAGGTCAGCGGCAGAGATATTTCAAGAGACGATCAGAGAAGAATTGACGCAAGACCTTAATGGAGTCTTCAACATAAGTGATGACATCATTGTTCACGGGCATGACGCAAGAGAACATGACGCAAACCTGAAAGCGCTCCTTGAGAAAAGTCGCGAAAAGAATGTCACCTTCAACAAAGCAAAATGTGAATTCAGCAAAGCTCGCGTGGTTTACTACGGCTTGATGTTTTCAAAAGACGGAGTATCCCCAGACCCCTGCAAGGTAAAAGCCATTAAATCTGCGGGGCGCCCCAGGAATGCAGCGGAACTTAACTCGTTCCTTTGCACAGTCAGATATAGTTCACGATTCATGGAAGCCAGCCAGTATCAGAAAGCAGCCTGCAAACTCGGTGAGCTAGTTAAAGGAAAATTCGAATGGAAGCAGGAACTCTCTGTAGCATTTGAAGAACTCAAGAGCATGCTCAGCAGCGACACAGTTCAAGCATACTTCGATCCCCAAGCAGAACACGAGCTACACATCGACGGGTGCCCTATGGGATTGGCTGCAACTCTTACGCAGAGGAAAGCAGGAGAGCAATATGGGCAAGTGGTGCAGTATGCTAGTCGAAGCCTCACAGACCCGGAAAAACGGTACAGCCAGATTGAACTAGAAGCCTTGGTAGGTGATTTTGGTTGCAAGAAATTTCACCTGTTCCTGTACGGACTACCCTTCAAGATTGTGACGGACCACAAACCTCTAGAAAGTGTGTTCAACAAGCCCACCCACACAACCTCAATCCGGGTTCAAAGGATCGTTAACCGCATGATGGATTATGATTTTGTGGTCGAGTATCGTCCCGGAAAAGAAAACATATCTGATTACACCTCACGACACCCTATGCCACTTCACGAGTGCTCCAAGTTTGAACTAAGAACGACTAAGGAGGTACGACACTATGTAAATTATATTGTATCGTGCGCCACGCCTAAAGCTGTCACCAAAGAACAAGTAAAGGAATCTACTGACGAGGATCCTGCACTTCAAGCATTAAAGAGATGCATACACCAGGGCTGGATAGACACAAAGGTAACGAGCATTCAGGAATACAAGCACGTTTTCCATGAACTTACAACAGTGGGCGGGATCATATTGAGAGGGGACAGAATTGTCGTACCGGCAAAACTCAGACAGAAGATGATCGAGATTGCGCACGAGGGGCATCAAGGGCAAGTACGGACAAAGCAGCTTTGGAGGGCACATGTATGGTTCCCTGGAATGGACTCCCAGTGTGACAAGTTTGTATCCACTTGCATCGCTTGCCAGAAACACATCGCGAACCACTCAAGATGACAGAGTTACCAGACGGACCATGGGATAAGCTCAGCGTGGACTTTTGCGGACCAATGGCTAAAGGAGACCTCGCCCTCGTATTCTATTGTCAGTACGCCAGATACCCAGTAGTTGAATTCGTGGCATCCACAAGCGAAAAGGCAACCATCCCGGTATTCAGGAGGGTGTTCGACACATACGGAGTGCCGAAGGAGATCAAATCGGATAATGGACCGCCCTTCAACGGCCATAAATTTGAAGAATACACAAAAGAGGAGGGGTTCAAGCACCGGAAAGTAACACCCGGATGGGCAGAAGCCAATGGTGACGTGGAGAGGTTTATGCAGAGAATAAAGAAGACCGCACGGATCGCCGCATTGGAAGGCAAACCTGTGCGGAATGAAGTGCGCAGAGGAGTCAGAGCATACAGAGCAACCAAACATGCAACTACCAGAGTCAGCCCGAACAATCTCATGTTCGGAAGGGAACTACGTGGAAAATTCCCAGAAGTTAACAGAGAACCTAAGCATCAGAACGACACTATGATCCGTAGTCGCGACAGAGAGCAAAAAGAGAAAATGAAGAAATACGCTGATAAAAGAAGACACAAGCCGTGATGAAAATCAAAGTCGGGGATACGGTATTGTGCAAGCAAGAACGAAAGAACAGCCTAACGCCTCTATATGATCCAGTTCCTATGGTAGTCATTGGTATCAAGGGAAATATGATCACTGCTAAGAACAATCTGAAGATTCGCACCAGGAATTACGCAGATTGGCAGCTGCTTAAAAACGGGTGTAGGGAATCACTTCCTGATAATGAAGACACATTTGACCCGGATGCTGTGCCAGCGGATAATTCAGGTGAATCTCTGCAAGGTCCAGAGCAGTCCAGAGCAGACGGCGACACTGGTGAAGAGCAGTCCAGAGGAGACGGCGACACGGGCGAAGATGAAAGTAGGCAGAGAGCAGAGCAGCCCAGATCAGACGCTGAAAAAGAACAAGGACCTACGTCCGGTGACAGGCCCAGAAGGAAAATAACGTCTACAAAGAACACTAGATATAAAGACTTTATTTGTGATTAGCACTGTGTAGACGGAAACACTGGACACTAAAAGGATAAAGGACACCAAATACAAGGACTTCATTTGTTATTAGCATCACATAGATTATTGCACCGTTGCACGTTGATTATTACACCACAAACTCGAGTGAAAATGGGGGAGAGATGTAATGGCGTGACTGTATGCGAGGGCCTGGATAGATATCCGGGACTCACGAGTGGAGGGAACATTATTCACATTAGGTATTCATATCAATATAGATTCGAGAGTTTTCGGAACATGAAGTATGGCTGTGTAATATGTGAAGTATAACTGTGTAATATCGCAATCCGACATTAAAAATAGAGTGTTTTCCGTTGTGCGATGTATCTGATGAAGGCAGTTACAAGGCATTTCTATAGGCGGTTTGAACTTAAACTTGAAATAAAACAAGTGCATTAATCTTCTCTTTAGGCTGAAATTGTAGGGAAAATAATGGTCTCAGAGAATTAATGTGATGGAGTCCTGTTTAAGTTCGGAGTCTTTTGTGTGTCGACACATTATATCATTAGTACAACTGTTTGTGATCTTATAGTAAACACTTACAGTTTTTCCCTTTGAGGATTATGTAACTTCCCAACTAATTCCCCGTGATATCACAAGGTCATTTCCTATAAATAGGAAGAACGCATTTCTTGCCAAATCAGTTCCACCATGTATAGCACACGACATCCTTGTCGCCAGTTAAACAGCCAAGCGATAAAGACTGCAGCTTTGCGCTACGTGAGTCCAATCCTCGTTTGAAAATGTTTCACAGTCAGTGCAAAGTGTGTATGCAAAGTAAAAGAAGAGGGCTTCGAAAGAGCTTGGAGTTACATTTGTAAGACTTGGGGAGCCTGCGACGAGGCAAATCATGGTAAGCATATTTTAAAGCGTTTTCTCCCTATCTTTCATCGACAAATGGTCCAGTTGCTTACAAACTTACATCTCCTTGTACACTTTTGACAGGAATAAAGAACGTGCCATTTTTCTTTAGCTGGCCACCCAAAAAGCCGAGGAAAAAAGGGAGCAAATGTTTGAGAGGAAGAGAGTGTTGAAAGCAATGACGAAGAAATAAGTTCAAGTCAAGTTGCGAGTACCTCTAATTAAGAATGGCTTTCAAACCACCCGACTGTAACAGACCAAAAACTTCGTCCCACAAGGAACTACTGGATAGGGCTAACAACACCAAATGGTGCCCCAGCAAACCCTATCTACATCCACCACGCTCTTTTAGATTGCGACGTGGAAACCACAACAGATCAGGTACATTGACTATTTTAAATTTAACCTAAAGAGAATAAGAAACAAAATTGCTGAGAAATTAAGCAGGTTGTGCTTGAAAGAAGTGGTATATGGAACACGCTCGGAACCTTGCACAACGTTAAACAAAAAGTGTATTTTATTGTTGATGGCTTAATACCAAACTTCGATGTATGCATGAGAATACAATTTATTTTAAAGAGATTTAATACAATAACAGGTTTTATTTGACTTATTATTTACTTATTTATTTTTATTAGGTATCCTGCTACGAAGAGAAAGTGTCAGGGGCGATGAAAGGACTACACAAGGTGCTGAAAGATCACAAGAACCCGATGATCCAGAAACTGGTTAATTTGTCTTATGAACACTGCTTTCACGATGAAATTGGAAGCTTGCTGGGAGATGTTGATTTGCATTTCGGTACGGAAAATACCGTGGGGGTGTGCCTCGTAAATCCGTCATTCAACTTGGTTCTCCAGGTCGCAGGTCGCTTCGAGACGCAAAGCTGGTGATCGACCAGGTTGGGTTTCACGTTGACAGCGAAAACAATGTGCCCGGCAACAGCCGACAACAGTCCGACAAATTAACTGTGCTCATCAATAACATCAGAATCGCCATGAAGACAATAGAGTACGGTCTGTACCGTGGTAAAATACACCTGATTTAAAAAACGTTGTCGGGAGAAGACCACAAACCATGAACGATGCGACACAGTGGTTTGCTGGGAAACATCTGAACTATTTACTGATTTCCATTGTGAAAGCTGTTCACTCGCTTTGAAGATCGGCATGCCCAAAGCGTACTCTGAAGACTTGCATTTACGAGCCGTATGGCTGCATTTCTTTCTTGGGTATGATACTGAAGAAACGGCAGGTTTGCTCGCAATGTCGGTACGGTCCGTAGAGAGGTATTTGAGCAAGTATGTACGTATGGGCGAAGTAATTGCAAAGAAAACCGGAAGACCTGTTGACCTCGTTGGAATGCATCCACGCGGGGAGCTCGTGATGATGGAGGCAATGCTGAAGCACCTGGAGAAGACTTTAGCCGAAATTGCGCAAGAAATGATGCGAGTATACGGCAGACACTTCCATGTTTCGACTATTTGCCGATATTTTCAAAGGAAAACGGTTAGTTTACACTGATCAATTTAACGTGCGACACGCTATTTCAATATTTTCAGTTCTAAGGGCTGACTCGGAACTGGTTTTCTCTTTTTTAGCTAAGAAAAGTTGCACGACAGCAAAGTGAGATAGCCAACGTCAATTTTCGTGCAGACACCTGTCTTCTAAATGCAGAGATGTTCGTTTTCCTTGATGAAAGTGGGTTTGTAAGTACAATTTTTCTCTCCTACCGCAGTTTGTTTATGGTTATGAATTCATCAGTTGCACTGTTAATTTTTTTTTCATTTCTTAAAAGGATCGCCACATCATGAGACAATTTGGTTACAGCTTTCGTGGCTATCGCGCCGAAGTACTGTACTGAAGGTTTAACAGAAATTGGAATGCATCGCGGGACAACAAATGGAGATGTATTCCCACAGTTTGTAAATGCGGACAAGCTTGTTCCAACCCTTCTACCATTTAATGGTGTCAACCCACGCTCTGTTGTTGTAATGGGTATGACTTCCTTCGTTACGTTTAAAACTTTAAGCAGCATCTAAGTATTAAAAAGTAACTACTCCCTTCTTTTTGGTTTTCAGACAATGCTGCCATACATCATTTGCAATGCGTTATTGACGCAATCAACGCTTCCGGTGCATTACTCGTTTTCCTTCCCCCATACAGTCCACATCTCATGCCTTGTGAAGGAGTAACCGGACAGGCAAAGAGTTGGATTAGAGAAAACGAACTTGTTTGGGAGCAATGCGACGATCTTGGAGGCATGGTATTTGAGGCCTTTATGCAAATACCTGATGAAGACATTTTAAACTACATCCGACATTGTGAATACTTTTAATTGCATCCATAAAGCTCATTTTTTACAACAAATTTGAGGCGACGAAGCCGCGACACTTTGAGCGTTTTCTATTACAACATTAACATTTTATTCGATTTTATTTAGCTCATTAACTAGTTTGCCGTGTTCTTTCTCGAACTGATCTTTGGTTATGATCTCTCCATCAAATAGATCCTTCAGTTGTGCAATCTGTTGATAGATTATGCCCCGTAAACGGAGCTGTGGAACAAAAGTGAATAACATCAGTAATGTCCGTAGTTCTCTCTTGAGGAATCATAGGTCTCGTAAAGCTTGTGCACGAATTTCATTGACAGGTGTTGCAGTCAGGTTCTGGTAGCATTTTTTCAGAGTCTCGTTGTTAGATTTTAAACTTGCTGCCTATTGAAAAGACAGCAGTTAATTACACAACAACAATAACAACAACAACAAACCACTGTCAGGTTGAATTGAGCTCTTTGCTCAGTAACCAAACGGAAAAAAAAGCGAGAGAATTACCTTTTGTTCAGTACTCGGAACTGAGTTCAATACTGTTTCTTGTGTTGAAGTCGTCTGAGAAGAGCATGAAGGTGCTGACTTTGAACAACTGGCTTTGTTTCTCTCAGTGAAGAAAGAAACTTGTGGCATTTCGTCTTCACTGTGATGAGTTTTATTTGCCTGTAATAAAAAAGAAACAGTTTAGTCATAACATGATTTTTAATCCGCGAACAATGAATAGCAAAATTTGTAATTTTAAGGTGGCTCAATTTTGTAGACGTGAAGACAAATATGTCAGGTCGAAGATCGAGTCGAGCACTTCCCAGAATTGTCTCTTGGTGACAAGTAATTAGCTCTCATGTAAAATGGGGGATGACGTCATTACGTTGCTATGGTAACTCCGATTTCAATGAAACGTCCTCATGTAAAACTGTCATCTTTTTCTAGGTCAGCAGCAACGATCGATTTTCTATTGGGTTGTTCACTGTGGTACACTAGTTGCTTAATGTTGAGAGGTATCGTCACTCAAAAACTCGATCGAGCCACCTTACGTAGCAAATTTTGAAATACAAGCACGTGCATTTGAAACATGCACGCACGCTTACCAGCGCGAAATTTAAATATTGATTAAAAAGAACAATTTTGCTTCAGTGTCACAATTGTCTTCTTTTGTCAATCAATAGAGTGTCATGGACTTTAATGCAAAAAAATTTACAAAAAAAAAAGAAACGTTGTTGCGTTGTCTAAGTTTACCAGCATTTTTGCCGAACATTTGAGTCTGCAATCGTTTTTCCATGCTTTTTGCGAAGACGTGCCAGTCTGTTTTCGTAGGAATCCTCATCTTGCTCCTCTTCCTCCACGCCATCTCCGTTGTTGGGGTCGTCCGCATTAAACACTTCAGTAAAACCAAGACATTGTAAACATTAAAAGCTAGAAAGTTTGTTTCTGTAATTTTGGAATGGCAAACATTGTCTTGATAGGTTTCATACCTGAAGTTTTTCTTCTCTTTGCTTGTCCGCGACCTTCCTTCCTTTCTTTCTTATCCTTTTTTCGTTTAAAGGTACTGTGTGGATCTACCCATAGGGTGATCCACCCATTTTTTGCACTTGGGTACGCTTCTTCCAACTGTTTGTCTGTTTTGATATCGCACTTTGTGCGTCCCTCACTCATATAACCGACAGTGAACGAATGGTTGGTGGCAGGGCTTAGTTCTACCGAATAGTTTTCCAGCAAAAAATTGCTTTAACTCAGGTACGGATGCAAACTTTGGCAAATTTCGCACTGTGTAGCGCTCAAATTGGCCCTTGTTGACCAATTTGGCCACTTTCAGGTAGGCTTGCACGCTTTCCATTGCCACATGCAACGCGCTGCGATCAACAAGAGAACAATTTTGTATTTTGAATATGCAAATGATAAGGTACATCTACCCTTAAATCCGTTGGGACTCATTGTCAATGGTTTATGGTTTTCACACGACGTTTTTTCAATTAGGTATATATAAGAAGTGTTCCATGGCGAAGTTCGCATACTCGTATAAGTGCAAAGTGAAAGCGTTCATCAATTCGTTGGAAGCAAACGAGTTCTTCAAAGCGAGACTTTTGAAAAACATCCGTAGGGTCGTAGAAATACTCTCCGATCCAGACTGCAGAGTAATCCACCCGATATGCGTCGATTTCAACATCATGGAAGCAAATTCTGGTGAATGGTGATCAATAGAAGAGAGGTGCTTCTTGAAGGATGCCATCCCAGAAGAGAAAATCGGGCTTGTCACACCGAGGGCATTTACAAAGTATGATCTGCACAAACAACCGGACGGAAAGCATCTCAGAGAAATTCTGCAGAACAGCCCGACGGAGGCCGAAATTGGAGCATTTTGTGACGACTTCCTGAAACTGCTAAAATTCAACAAGAAACGCCACTCCTGCTCAACCCCCCAAAAGAAGAGAAAGTCCACATTCACAAAGGGAAACAAAAGAAAGAAACCTTCCAAGCCAATTAGAAGCTATTTTCTCAGTCAAAAGTAGTTCTATTTCTATGTAATCAGAACTTGAAGATTAAATTACTACAGTGTTAGTCCACTGATAGAACTTTGAAAGAAAGTTGTTAAACAGTCAATTTCTTGTGGCACTTTATTGTCTCTGGTTTTTAATTGGGAAGGAACTTGATTTCAGCCCTTTTCTTCAAAGAATCGGCCACCCTACTGGACTGAAACTTGAAATCAGGACCTCTCAAAATAGCCGTCCATTGTCCAAAACCATACTTGTTAATCCCTTCACTGAGAAATTTGTCCTCGTCAGCCATAAATTTTAAGATCCGACAATGAATCTGTCGAATGTGCAAGGGCATAGTTGAAGAGACAACCTTTTGGGACGCGTGATTGTTGTTTCTACAGTTTCAACTGATGGCGATGAACTTGACGTTGAACAACCAAACCTCGTGTGGACTTCCTTGTCCACTTCCAAACCCTTGGTACCTTGTAGGTTTTGTACACACTCGTGGGCCTTCGCAGCAACTTCGCGCGACCTCTGCTTTTGAACGTGCCCTTTGGCGACGGCTGAGCTGTGTTTCTGATCTTCTGACAAAATCCTTTGCTCTTTACTAGCTAGCAGATTGAGGCTTTGCGTATCGACAGTTTGACAATAGCCCGTCAGGTGGACGTATTTTCCGATTGCATCAAAGACTAGCTTACTCATAACGTCGACCGATTTGCTGTGTTGGCCTTCATTTCTCTTGACCAGAACGAACTCGCATTAGGGTTTAGCAATAGCCTGACGAAATTAATGAAACTATCAAGCACCTGCATGCTTGCATCAGTCAGAATCAAGGAGTCAAAATGATAAATGAAAAGTCACCACCTCTAATAGTTCTTCCATGGTTGCCCAGTGCCCTCTAGCGTCCAGAGTTTCAATGTCTAGATCCTTTGTCCCCTGCAGTCTCATCATCTTTGCCACTGTCTTGCGTGCTCTATTGAGGTACAACTCTATCGAGGGTCAGTTTCGAAGAACTGTGTCTGATGCGCCATTTATTTTTCTGAAGTCGATCAATTCAGAGATGGCATCGATGTAGCCTAATTGTAGACCGTGTCCGAACTTGCATTTATCTTTCAATTGTTCAGTAAACTTAAACAACAGACTATGAGAACACAGGCGAAAGTCCAGCACTTCAAAACTCAATTCCTCTTCTTTGCAGCAAAATTTAAAGCACCTCTTGTCTATCTCCTGAGTTGCAAGATCTTTCTTGAAACCCACACCACTTCCAGTCAATCATTTTGTGAATAATTGGCCAATTTGGCTGGACACTGAAGACGAAGGCATTCCTCTTGCAGTTCCTTTTGTAATTTCACTCGATGTATCATCATCGGCAATTTCTTTGGTACTTAAAACGTCAGGTGTTTCGTCAAAGAAAAAGAACCAACCGTGCTTGGCGTTCACATGTTTCCTGCAGCCACGTTGACTTTTAAATCCATCGTGATCACACACCTATATTGGACAATGATACAAGCTATCTGTTTCGTCTTTTTCCAAGTGAAGCCGTTTTGGTTTTGGTGATGAGGCATCAATTTTTGACCAGACAACCTTAAGCTTGCCCTTCTTGTTTATTTCTGACATCTGTGTGATTTGCACAGTTTGTTTCACTTAGACAAATAGTGAACAAAAAAAAAACAATGGCTGCATTGTGCAAGTTCAAACTTGCCACAACCTTCTCCAACTTGCCCCTGCTTGCTCAGACTTGTCTTTGCTTATCACTGTTCATTATTCTTAACAAGAAAATTTACAAATTCAAGGTGAGATATGGCGTTGGTGCGATTACGTTTAACCTTGCCCGGACAAGTCTCTAGGCGCCTCGAAGTCTTTTACAGTTGATCCACATCACGCGTGAACGGAAACCTGAACATGTGATCCGAATCTTCCAATGAACAAGCTACTTTCAGTGACGTAACGGAGATCACTTTTGAAATATCGAAGTTTTCATTCAAATTTTCGAAAATGGATTCCATCTTTGTGGAGGTGAGGAGTGCGGATGGAAGAAATCGATCTTTTATCGAGAGGCCACGCAATTTTCTGGGTTGTCTTCTCGTCAAGATTAGAAAAGTTTTAGACAAAGAGGTAGGGGACCTGCTTCCCCGGAGTTATAAATTCTGCCGGCGCGGTATTCCTGTTTCAAGTAAACAGGAACAAACCTTGGCGCTAAATGCCTGTGTTAGAACAGTAGCCGCGGTTGAAGTAGACCAAAACCAAGATACCTGTGCAGTCTCAAGCGACTACTCTCTCAAGATTAAAGAGTTCGCAATAGCAGACAGTATGAGATCGACGAAAGTCATGCCAGCACTGATCAATCGTTCTCCGATCGCCGGAGCAGCAGCATGTGTCAAATCAACCCTGCCAACACGGTTGCCAAATGGTATTTGCGAGCGCGTGGAAAACCGAGGAGTTGAAAACTCCCTCCTTAAGATTGCAGAAGACAAAGAGGCCCTGATCTACAAACTGGATATAGCAAAAGCAAAGCTCATAAGCTTAAAGGAAGATGTTCCAGAGCAGAAGCCAATTGGGAGCATTCGATCAGCTGTGTGCTCGAGCTGTCATGTCCGAGGCCACCGAGTAAACAAACCGTGCACTTTGCCACCATGTCGATCTTATTTTGATCGTGGCATGCTGAATCTGCATAGAGAACACAAAGCCAAGATTCAGGAGGTAAACTTAGATTATTTGCCCTGCGAAAAAATGATGTCTTCGTCTAATACGGTTTGCATTATATTTAAGTCAAGCATTCTTCTATATTTGAAAAGAAGAAACACTTACGCTTATAATTCAGGAATAATTAAGCTTATATGTAAGCACTTAAAACCTTACACACATCCAGTATTTCACGGCTCTTAATATTTCCGACCGTTTTGGAAGGTCTCAGCGCAGCACCGGTAGGAACTTTGAATTGCATTTAGCTCATTTGGTTTGGAAATTTGGACACTAGTCCAGTTCTCAATTACACTGTACATGAATGCCTACAGGAGGGCTACTAGTTCTAGTTTCTTGGTAAATACTTCATGCTGGCTCATGCTGGATGTGCATTAATTAATTGTGTTTAGATCCCATGAGGGAAATTACTCTCCTTAACCCCCTGCTCGTTGCATTGTGACTGCAGCTGTAAATTGTTTATATTTAACAGCAAGAAACAGAAGTGAAGGAGCTGCAAAAACTCTGCAAAAAAAAGGAGGAAGAAGAGGAAGCTTTTAAACTGCTGAAGTAAGTTGAGCCCTGGGAGGGGGTACTCCCTAAAGTTATAAGCTGTGAGTTATGTGTATTGTACCATCCCCAAGGGTGTGGTTATCCAGTGAACAATGCTCTAGATTGGACTGGTATTTCGTTAGTATGACCATGACATTGGCCATGACCTTCAAATGGAAGCTCTCATATGCCTCTAAGTTTGGACTGTTAATAATTTTATGCATTTGTTCTTTTCTTTTCCTGCTTCTCCTTGGGAATTGTTTCATGAAAATGAATGTGCAGTATTAATTTTTGTCACTTTATTGTAACCTGAATGTCGAGTTTCACAATAAGGCCAGTTAGTTACAGTTTGTGCTGGTGTTGCATTATATAGGGACAGGACTCAGGGTAATCTCTTCAGAGTTATGAGGGACAGACTAGAACAATGCGACCAAGTCAAGTATTCAAACAGGCCATCTCTTGACAATGACCTCAGAGTTCTTGCTGCTGCCTGCACGCACACTCCACCACCTGCTGAGACTGACCTGTGCGCTGTCATCAGTGGCTACAAGAACGCAGTACATTCGAAGACAGGTATGTTTGTAATCAAACCGGATTCAGATACTCTCTTGTTATAAGGTTTTTTGTGCAGGTTGGGTTGGTTAAGTGTCCTAAGAAGTTCATTTCAAAAGAGGATTCTTCCTTTGGTCTTTTAGTGTCAAGAGAATATTTTATACCTGTTAACCCTGAAATTCTCCCCTGCACTAAAAGGTTTTATGAATACTAATTATTGTTTTTTGGAAGAGATTGTGGAAAATAAATGCCAAATTGATGTGTTTGACTGTCATCTCAAAATTAAATTTACTTGTAGGTTTCTGTTCAAGGTCATGAAATTTATGAATCTGCTGTCTTTGAGGCAAGTCCCATCAGCTTAGAAACTGTTTAAAACAACACCTGTAACCAGTTTCTCTAGTGCGAGCCACACATGTATGTCAGACATTTTTGGAAATGAGTAGAATGCACCACATTTCTGAAGATAATGCCACAAGAAGATGCCAACCTCTGAACATGGCAAACATAAAAGCAATGGAATACTATAGTTTTGCTTGGGAGGTGTTGTAAGGTTCTCACAAAATTTCTGTCTTGTAGCAATATACGAGTTACCTGTTTTATACAATGGAGTCTTCAGTGAGTTCAAATGGGTACACTCAGGCATGTAGTAAGCAATTCTCACTTCAAAACACCAGAAATAGGTCAGATTTACCAGTTTACCAATCTGAATTTTAAGGGAAAACCGGTGTACTTTAGGCACAAAATTTATTTAGTTATACCACACCAGCCATCAATAATATATTTGAAAGACTCTTTGCAGGCATACATTGAAGATGTCAATGGAAAAGATGTTTGTAAATTTTATTGCATGTAGTAAAACAAAGTTAAGTCAAACAAACTACTGGACATGCATGACTGTATGTGCATCTTGGGTCTCTTCTAATAGACCAATATGATATACACATTTTTGTTACTGGTTCAGCACACTAACTGTCAATACAGTTATCAGCGGTTCTCATATACAAATAAGGCTAGTGGGTCATTCTGCCTTGTATCGCATGGTATTGACCCACTAGCCTCGTTTGTGTGCCTCTCTAAACAAAATGCATATTTGACCGCAGCCTCAACTGTTATTACAACAGCTATTGTAAGTACATGCAGTCAACTACTCAGCCTCCCTTGGCGCTGTAGAGATTGTAAAAGCATTTGTGTTTAACTTTTGATGTTTCTAGTGTAATCAGTTAGCATACATGCATGTTGTGTTAAAGAAAAACATTGACATAGTTATTTCACTGATTTATTAAAAGGAAATACCAATGTGTTCAGTAGCAGCAGTCCACGCTACCATCCATACCAAGTTGTGCAGCATCAGACATTTCACCCCGAACGTTTTCCAGCTCCCCTGATGAACCATGCAAATATTCCTGTTGGCATGAGAATGGGAAGCCCCCACTCCCCAAGTTTCACACAGAGGAGTACATGTGGACCGTATCCAAGATTTGGTGACAGTGTCAATACCCAGAGTCCAAATAGTGTAGGCAGTGGATCAAGTATTCAAACAGTTAGTCCTGTTGCCAGTAACAGAAACAGAATGAGCCCTTATCAAGAGAACAGGCCTCCATGGAATTGTAGTCCTGGCCACGCATCACAAGAGAGTTTCCATGGAATGAGGCAACCTCAAAGAGAAGTGCCACAATGGATGGGTACAGATGTTATGTTCTCAAGTAGTCCACCCATCACAAACGTAAGGCCAAACAGTGGCTACTGGGAGCAGTGCAGTCCACAATCACCTGAATATCATTATTACCCCACTCCAAAATCAAGGAGGGGCTTGAACTACAAAAACAGAGGTTCAAAAGGAGAGGCATGGAGACGGTCACTAAACACACATGCAATAAATCTGGAACAACAACCATTGGAGGGTGAACTCAATACTACATCACAACCTCACCCCCTTGCACCCCTAGCAACATCAACACCACGGAATGAAGACTCCGACTCAGATGTGAATGTTGTCGATGATGCAGACAACAAGACATCCAGTGGTTTGGCTGGAAGTGAAAGCACAGCAACTGATCTCAGCGTTAGTGAAGAAGTGCAACAGGAAAACTGACATTGATGATAACTGGCGGTAAATGTTTGTGGGCTTAATATGTTAGTCGTGAAACTACAAGTTTTTGTGTACTCTTTATTAGAAAGATTGGTGTGGAAGTTGGAAGGCCTGGCACTCAAATTGTGCTTTCCTTTAACAATCCTTATGAAGAAGAACATGGTGCTCTGTGACTAATATAAATGTAAAACCATCTTAGAGCATACCATGAGGGAAGCCTTCCTTCATACAAAATCTTAACTTTATTTCTTCAAAATTCAAGTTATTGACATGAAAACACCGTAATAAGAATTTGGCCTTGCACCTTATTTCTACAGATTTATCTTGTTTGACATACATGCCATTTGTGATTTACTCTTACTTTAAAATGTTCTAGCTCATACACCGGTAACCCCTAGCAACCCTGGCAACAGGCATATTCTAACTCATATAGGTACATAAGCTAGGAAGCCTGGGAGGGGGCCGATTTGGAAATCACAAAAAGAAATCAATTCAGCCAAGAACCATTGAGGAAGAAAATGAAAAGAAATTTGGACATTATTTGGCCATGTTGTGTGCAGTTGTATCTCATCTCTGATTCTGAAAAGTTCAACCATCAGGAAAAGGGGGGATGGGGCTCTGATACTCCTTGGAATTTTTGGGAAGGGGTGTGTGGCTCAGAACTCTATTGCAGACCAAAACAGAGAATTTGTCATACTCTAGTTCAGGCCTAACCCCTGAAACCTTTCCTCTTCTGTAGGCAAAGATGGCAAACTTATTTGAGACCAGGAGATAAAACATATCTCATTTCAGTTCCAAATGCTGAAAATCTTTGAGGTTCAGAGGGGCCCATATTCCTATGGTGACTTAAAACATGTTCTGGTTATTCCCATTAGTTTATCATTGAATATAGTTTGCTGTTAACTTCGAATTGAAATTATTTGTGCCATTCCTTTCTGTACCAAAAGGCAGAAGGATTGGGTCAAGTTTGAATACTTAAACGTTTGATGTTGTTATCTCTAAGGTTAAAAATTGCAGGAACTATAGTCCAGCAGAATCAATGCCATAGGTTTTTTTAAAAAAAACATTTGTTAAAAGCGGCCTTGAAAACTAACACGATCAAAGCTTTTATTTGGTCGATGCTATTGGGAACTTGTAACAAAGTTGAAAGTTTCAAAATGTTTCAAAAAATCGGTAAAATACTAGCTCACGTTTATAATTTAAAACCATTACATTGTATACTGTAAGATGGTAATAAAATAATGAACAGTGACTTACAGTGTAAGCCTGAAGACGTTTATGAGTTGTACAACATAAGGGACCAATCATTTACAGGGTTCTATGTAGGATTTATCGTTTGGGGGAGAAGTCCTGAATGGCCGAATGCCACGAGCTTCCTTGTCAGGGTCCGGGAAGGGGGGGAGAGATAAGTTTTTGAAATGAATATGTGCTGAGATGCAGACAGTGCACTTTGAGGCACAATTTTGAGATAATGTTACAGTGGTATTTTATTTTAATTTTTTAAATTTATCCATGCCGTCGCTATCCAACTCATAAGTAGAAAGTACAGCACGATAACCGAGCCTGCTGTAAGGCCAGCAGTTTGTAATACTCCATGTCCCTTGCCATATGGTGTCCTTAGACAGACTTGTTTTTTTATGTGCACTGACCTCGTCACCTCTGGATGATTTTTCCGATATCGTTACTTATGCACTGTAATGATAACAATATTTTGGCGGGGAAGGGGAGCTTCTACCCCTCAAATACCCTAGATAGAACCCTGGTTTATTACATCTTGGGGTAATGTATTGAAATCGTACCAGCAAAATAATTTCTCAAGAAAACTCTGCCCCCTCCTCATTCCCAGAGTTTCCCTCCCTCCCACCCATTTCTTTTCATACAAGCCACACAAGGGTTCTTTTCAATTATAACAATGTTTAACAAATGATTTTTTAGACTTTTGTTGTTGTCTTAAAATTTTACCTTCTTCGCCTTTTGTACAAGGTGAAGAAATCACCTCACCTCTCGTTCCCTGGGACATACTAAAGCACTGTCTTCAAGTTTGTCTGAATACTAAACTATGAAACTATAACATTGTATAACATTGTATAACAGCAAAATTGGGAGACAGCCTTTAAGGACTTGCTGATTATCCTGCTCAACCGTCACAAGAGTTACATGTAGAAAAACTTGCACCCCACATCTAAGTTTCGCTAGACTGACCTAACACTGCTACTACACAGGTTAACGACATGTATTCGTCCCAGCAGGTCGAGGTTCAATTCCTGATACAGGATTTAACATTTTGGTGTTTTTCCTATTCCACCAACTTTGGTCTTCTTTGTGTCAGGTATCATCATATTTTCTTTAATTTCAACACCGTTATATTAATGAAGAACCGTTAAGAACAAAAATGAAGCCACACAAGTATGCATTTGCATTGTCTAGATATTTTTAGAGGAAAAACCTGCCCAAATTGAGACAAACTCTATACCTGTTTTCAGACCCAAACAACTCAATAAAATATCATGCCCTTTGGGGCGGCACGAAGGTATTTATAATATACACATTTATCTAACATACTAAGAGTCACACTGTTTACAGCAGGTAGCCACAGTGCCTAAAGTAATTAATGCAGTGTCTGGTATTTATCCTACCTACTGACTGCATTATAGCAACTTCTGTAAATGATTCAGAAAAGACCTCATTAGACTGCAAATATCTTTTCATTTGCCTGAAAGTGTACTCGCATGGGTTCAAATGGGGCGAATAGGGTGGTTGAAATACAAGTTGAACTCCTACATCTTCCAAAATATCTCTAACTGCCCTGTCAGTTATTCTGGCATGGTGAAACCCACAATTGTCCATGATGACAATAACGTCTGGCATAAGAACTGGCATGCCAAAAGAATCTTCAGTTTCCGTGACAATCAAAACAGCTCACCAGTTCGTCGCCATTCAATGGACCTATCAGTATGTTATAATAGTCGATTCCACGCACACTCTGCAACAGGTTTACAGTATAGTTAGCATTAGATGCATACCGTTGAACTTCTATTGCGGGCTGTCCAACGTAGCTGTGACCATATCGACGATTGCCTGTGGTTTTTATTACAGACGATTCATCAAAGAAGTGAAGTTTAGATGGATCCATTCTTGAGGTGAGATCAAGATATTCCTTGCACTTCTCGACTTGAGTATCACTTTGGCTCTCACTCGGTATGACAGATAGTTTCTTGTAAGACAAACCAAGTTTTTTCCCAATTGCGTGGTTGATTGAAGACAAACACGGCATGCTTCGCCTGTCGCATATCCCATCGCTCAACAACCTTTCGCGAATTTCCCATCCATATATGCTAGGTTTCGCTAGTTTGAACAATTCAATAGACTCTAGAACGTTGTCTGAAAGTTTAGAAGGATAGCTTCGTCCCCCTTGACTGAACACCTCAAATGTACCGAACACTTCATAATGTCGAATGATGTTACAAACTGCGCCAGGAGTTACACGAACTGCCCTAGAGATCGCTGTTGGTCCCTCTCCAGTCAAATAAAGATCAGTTATCCGTCTTCTCGTTTCCTTGTGGAGAGGCCTACCTGGCCGGTACTCCCGACCTAACGCATTAACATAAGCAGGTCTGAACATTTCGAAAACTCCGTGACAGACTCCGCATCTTCTTTCGATTTTTGAAATCCCTCTCTGAATCTCAATAAACACAAGGCGAATGCCCAAATATGGAGAACGTGACTCGTCACGTTGATTTGAATATTGGAGTTTCCGTTCATGCGTGACGTGGATCAACTGTAAAATCTGCTATTGTTGTTGCGTGTTGTTTAAAACTTAAAACACTAAACCAAACGTTTTGCAAATTAAATAGCGATAAAAACATAGATGGCAAGAGTAGAAGTATGTTTCTGTTGAACAAAATGTAGAAAGGAACTGACTTTTCTTAATAGGAGCCATTTAACATAAATAGGAAGTAATGGTTAGGAACAAACTGTTCCACCTTCCAATAAAAAGGAACATTTCATTGAAACCGGAACCATTAATGGGAACAATTGTTCCTCAAATGAATGAAAAGGAACCCGTTTTCAAAGCAGGAACAATGTTAGAAAGGAACAAACGTTCCTCTACAAGAAAAGGAACGTAGGTAACTGGGGACTAAAGTTCCTCGCGCCAGCATAAAAAACAGCCACTCTAAAAGAGAACGCATTAATGGGAACAATTGTTCCTCAAGTGAATAACAAAGACCAAAATGATAAAAGAGGAACAATACCATTGGGAACACTTGTTACTAAGCCACTCATTTAGGAACAAAAAATTCGTTTCAATGTTAAGAATTCGGAACAAAAGGTTTTTTCTCGTTCTAAATGAACACTTTGTTCCTATTTTTCACGACAATTTGTTCCTTTTGATGCTAAAAGGACCACTCCAAATAGGAACAATCGTCCCATAAAGGGAACATTCCCAAAGCAAAAACGGGGACAGTGCACAAGAATAAACGTAAATTGAAAAGCCACCCAAGGGATGAAGAAAACATGCCAAAGCATCTTATGAATCTCTATGCTGAATGCATGCAACAGCCAAAATTTGATGGAGAAAAACATGCTAGAACATGTTCAAATGTGAAAGTCAAAATTTTGGGAAACGTAGACGATCCTTTCCTAAAATTCTTGTTCCTTTTCTATTTGAAGCCACAATGCGACTTGCTTTTTTAAACTGGCTACAGGTTATGTTCTGGCATGATGTGTCACTCTTCAGACTGATATTTAAATGGCAAATCGAGCAGAAAAACACAATTTACTTCAACGCCAAAGGGAATAGACATAATTCGGTACTCCTCGCTCCTCAACACATTTGAACTGAATCGTTTAACTGGTACTTTTACAAATATATTTTTTCTGACGATAAAGTGTTAAACATAAGAAAGTAACTTCAAGACCCTTGCCATCCCACACCCGTGGTTTACGCTTATCTCACTGTACACTGAAACATCAGAAAGCAACTTCAAGATCCTTGTCATTAGTATTTAGATGATACCTGTGGTTTACGCTTTTGCTGACTACACTAAGATCAGAAAGTAGCTTCGAGACCCTTGTCATTAGTATTTAGGCCTATACCCGTGGGCTGGTTGAATCGTGATAACAAAGGTCATGAATTTTTTCTGATGCTAGAGTGTACAGAAAGATAAGCGTAAACTACGGGTATGGTCTGAACACCGATGACAAGGGTCTTCAAATTACATTCTGATCTTAGAGTGTAAAGCGAGGTAAGCGTAGACCACGGGTATGGTCTGAATTACAGTAATTAAATCAAGAAAAAAAAGAAATAAAAAAATAATTTAATAATAATTATTACTATTTTATTTTATATTAATGATTATTATTATTAATGTAATTCAGACCATACCCTTGGTTTACGCTCATCACGCTTTACACTTTAACATCAGAAAGTAACTTCATGACATTTGTTATTAGTATTCAGACCATACCCGTGGTTTACGCTTGTCTCACTGTACACCACGTCAAAACGTCTGCGCATGCGCTCACTTCGGCCATTTCCGGTTTCGAGCTTGTGCTGTTCATTTTCATTCGGTGTGCTTTCGAACTGTCCGGGAACTGAATTCGCAGGGATGGCGTTCAAGTCCAGTAAGACAAGAAAAATTCACCCTCGTGTGTTCCCGTTCTCCAAAAAAAACCCTTAAAACTGGTCATTTCACGTTGTTGTTCTGAAGAGGATGGAAAAGAAATGTACCAGAATGTGTAACGCACGTGCAGAGTCATTCTTTTGCTCATTAAAGCCTATTGTTTTTCGACGTTCTCGTTGCCGTCGCCGTGGTGGTTGCTTAAACTCCCTAATGCCACTACAATGGCGACATGCAAACGTAAACTATCGACTTTCATGATGTTTTTCGCTGTGGGTGCAAGCCCGAAACTACGAGGTGCAAAGGTGTAGAAACAGATAAAACTATATTGAGGCTGCTCTGGATTTTTTAACCTTAAGTTTGATGTCTGGAGCTTAAGTTTTTCAAAACTCGCGGCCGGAACCCGAGTTTGTTATTCTTGCCAATAGTTTTCAATAGGGGAGCATTGACAAGAAGTAAAAATACAGCGCGTGCGCAGTGCATTTTCCCGCGGTGTCGTCTCACTGTACACTTAAACATTACAGCATAACTTCGAGACCCTTGTCATTAGTATTTAGACCATACCCATGGGTTCGCTTGAATACTGATAACAAAGGTCATGGAGATTTTTCTTGATGCTAAAATGTATGGCGAGATAAGCGTAAACATCGGCTATGGTCAGAATCCTAATAACAAAGGTTAGGTCACTTCCTTAATGTTCTCTATGTGCCAAGGGTATACTGGTTTAAGCGTGTCAAGCATATTTGGACTGAATAATTAAGTCGGATTGAGGCCACTTTATGGTCAAATTTTCAGCCAGGTAAATCGGCCGATGAAACAGATTTGTTTTACTCCCCTAAGGTAATGCTATAAAACCGCTTAGAATGCTTGATAAATTGCATTTCACTTTCACGTTCTTGGCCAGTAAAGATGAGCAAGCCTTGTTCGCAGCTACACAGCAAAGTTATAAGGGACAAAGCGGAGTGCCACTAGTAACGGTAATTGAAAAAATTTGTTCTGCTGTAGCCTTTAAGTGTGTGTGGAGGGTAAGCGATAATGAAATTGAACAAGCCTGGAACTGGATCTGCGAAAAGGGGGATGAATGTGATTTGACATCGTCCAAACTGAAGGAGGTTTGCTTTTTCTTTTCGGCAATAAGCACCTCAAAGCTTTACAGCAAAAAGAAAAAAGCAGGAACATCAGAAGAAGCTAGCGACGAATCGACGATAAATCCATCTCAAATTTCATCGCCCGGAAAACAAATTTTCCCAGCAATTTGTTATTGGCCGGCATGCCAAACTCACAATGGCTCAGCTGTGAATCCAATAAAAATTCAACGGGCTCTTAGGAAATGTGACCTCGAGTTCTACCTTTAAAGATCATCAAGAAAAAACAATTCCCATGAACTTAACCAGCTTTGTCAAGTTCTAAAAGATCGTAAAAATCCTTGCCTGATGAATTTCATGGAGGCTTCCTACCAGCATTGTTTCAGGTGAGTGACCAACGTTACTTTACTCTAGTTAGTCATCCATTTGTTAACGCCTTACTGTTGGCGACAATGTTTTTCACAATCAACGCAAAACCTAATCAGCCAAGGAACTAAAGGCATTGCCACGTTTAGCCGTTAAGCCGCATTTTCGTGATTAAGCAGTGTTACAAAATTTTGTTACTGTCTTCACACAAAGTCGCAATGTTTTAACGTTACAATATGTTGTGGTGTAAGTGGCTAATTACGTGCGATTTTTAAGGCGGTCTTGGATTTCAGCACGAAAAAGGGCTTCAATTTAAACTTTAAAGCGCTAGCTAGAGTTAAATCTTTAGAGACTAAATTCCATTCTGTTTCTTTATTGATGTTCCTGATCCTAAATACTTCGAGCAAATGCTTAACAACAGCCCTCCTGAAGAGCACATAAAGCAGTTTTGCGCTGCTTTCCTTGCACTGTTTCGAGAGAAAGAACACAAGCAACCCGTGTCATGTGCCAGTGGGGTTTCAGACAGCGGAAAGACGAGCCTATTCAGTCCAGTTTTTCAGATTGTGCCTTTAACTTGAATAGCCCGCGTCACGAAACAGAAGAGCTTCAACAAATCAATGATTGATAGCTCGTCAGAAGTGATCTCTCTGGATGAGGCGTATGCGAATCTCCTTGACATAGATGACTGGAAGATAATCTGCCAAGGCGCTTCACTTCCCATGATGAAAATGGAAACAAGCGAAAGGATTTCACTGCCGTACCAGTATGTACATCACGTGTCAGCAGGAAATGGACTTTGGCCAGGCACACAACGATGCGATGAACAGAGGACTTCACAAGTATTACTTTAAAAGCCCACCGCACGTTGACCCAGAGGGCAGCCACTGGCTTCGAGAGCATGCAATGTATTGCATTTTGTGGGCACAAAAGATGGCCGCCACCGACTCCAGTGCCACACTGACTGAAAGAGTCTTGGCGGGGTGCGAGGATGGTTTGGAAAGTGAAGACATTCAAAGAAGTTTGTCTGTATCTATATTGGAAGATAACATGCCCGAATTCAGCACAAAAGGTGCCGAAATCTCACCTGCGTGTGAAGAGGAAGACCAAGACACCAGTATAGTCGCCCTCAGGACAGCATTGGGCCAGAGTTCGCTGTCTTCGCTTCGTCACCGTCAGCTCAACCACATCTTGGAAAATCGACTCAAAGAAAAGGAACGTCTAAAGGAACAAGAAGAATGGCGGTACCAAGGGAGACTGGAGCAGCTGATCTCCAGGGGTGTGAACAGCGACCATGCAGCACTGCTACCTCGCAACCCTGAAGAACGCTTTCCCACGCACATAAGAGAAGATGTGGCTGTGATTGAAGAGCAAAACGCAAAGAAGAACTCTAGAAAAGGAAGACAAGAGCTAAAGAAGTGCTTGAATCGCCGTGCTTGCCAAATACTGAAATGGAGCTGAAAGAGTGCGTGGAGGCCCTGCAATCCAGCACAGATCCTGAAACAAGAGCTTCGACGGACGCACTTCGAGAAGTGATACAACGCAAGCTTGCAAATCACCACCGAAACCTCGGCACTCTTGGGTGCTAGGAAGTCTTAAGCGAAGGAAAGAGAGTTTGCAGGGCGCTGGGACTGCTAAGAAAAGAAGATGAAGACTGTGTGGCTAGCTTGACGGAGCCCCTCCCACTTGCAAGCGTGATAACACCTTCGGCGAAGAAGACGAAGGTATTTTTTCACGCTCCAAACGCCGCCGTACGTCCCACACCAAGACGCAGAACAGTAGTGGCCTCCATCACCATTCGTGGTCTCAAGCGTCACAGAAGACCCACCACCTAAAGATGACAGTGAAAACGAGAGGTTGTTTGTGACTCCCGAACCCAGTGGTGCACAGTTAACCACAGGTGTAGCGCGCAGCACCAAGAGACGCCGAGGTCGTTCGTATAGTCAGACTCAAACCACAAAGCGCCAAAACACGCTGTTCAACTACTTTGCACGTCAAAAGTAACAAAACGAAGAAACAATGTATTTCATTTAGTTCGAAAAAAAAAAGCTGTGTGTTTTAGTTTAAAAGATTGAAAGAAACATCTAGTGGAGTTAACGAATCAATTTTTTGATAAATCACATTGACGTTATAATATTGTAATTTGATGTGCGATTCCTATACTTAGCTTATATTTTTATTCCTTACTATAGGAGTTGTAATAATCGCGAAGAAGTTTAAAAGATTGTAAAATCATTTTAAAGCGATGTTTTTCTCCACGTTGCCGTCGTGTCTGCGTAAGCTCCCTCTTATCAACAAGAGTTTTAGGTTCTCTTCACACAGCAGCTCACAGCTGACGCCATAATGCCCTTTTTAGAATTCCAGTATCCGACCAGCAAGAATATTCTGTGGACTTTGAGCTCGCTCAATATTATCTGCTGGTAATAGATAAGACCTCTATGATAAGCAGTGACACCTTCACACTGGTAGCCAGCACATTGAACAAACTTCCGCACAGACCCTTGGTTGTGAATGACAACCACTGGAGACTCATCGAGGTCTAACCAAACAAGTCTCCAGCATACTGATGAAAAAGAGCCTTAGGTACTAGATGCTTCAACAACGCGTGTTGGACTTGTTGCAGAGAAACAGGATCCTATGCAGTCAAGAGGCAGTGAATGATGAGGAACTGTGGAATGCTGTCACTGGTGACAGCATTCACTGTCTCTCGTGAAGCCGCTGGATGGACCAATGAAGTGGTGTTGAGGAATCTGTTTGCAGGGGAACAACCACTCTCTAACATCCCACGCGAGCAAGTAACTGACACGTTTCCCGTCTACCAAAGCATGCCGGTCATCATAACTCAAAATAGGGACAAGCGAGCTGACCTCGTAAGCGTACAAAGAGCCACCATTCTGGGGGCAGAAAGTGACACGATCCTTCTCAGACTACCAAACAGAAGTGTTATCCTCACACATCCCATGACATATATTAACGAGAGTGGAGAACAACAAGTCACCAACAAGTCACCAGTTACGCTGCTACGATCTGCAAGTCACAAGGAACCACGATTACCAAACTGCTCCTGTGGATGGATTGAGCATAGGTACCAGCATGAAACGGATACGTGGGGTTCCCCAGAGTACGTAGAATGGAGGACACCAATTTTGTCACACGTCTCCACCCAATTCCAGCCCATCGAGGACCACATCCACCAGTGATAGTTGATAGTTCGTATCCGTAACTGGTACGTGCAGAGGGCACTATTTGGCAGTCTCGTGTCTGGTTTCCACCGCAAATCTCACGTTCGCAAGCGTCGTCCCAACAATGTACCGCATCGATTTCTTGGCCATCGTCAAGAGCCAGCAACAGTGTGCACCCATATACCGTACGAGCAGAGGGCGCTATTTGGCAGCCACAGCATTCCGGCTGGAACCGACACCCTACATTTTGTCATGCAACAACCAGAGACGGCCTCGATTTCCCAACACCCAGCGGTGCCACCACCCACCAAAACATTTACTTCATACTGGCGACAGCTGTCTTCTTAAAAGATGATCGTGTGAAGTGGCTAGAGACACACAACATCCTATGTGCTGTGAAAAGTCTTCACCATCGCACAAAACGCAATCATAGGGTGCCAAATTAATTGATGATCGTCACCAGCACATCCAAACATCCCAAACCGAAAACCACTCTTTCACTATGACACTGTGACTACCCTGAAAACACCTCCAGGCACTAGTCGTCATATTCAATCAAGAGATAGAGGAAGAAGAGATAACTTCCTTTCACTAGACAAAACACGTGTTAAAAAGGTAATGATCTCTTCTGCTGTGGTTTGTCTCGTATAAACCACTTTTGATAGTTTCGTGTTATCCATAAAACTCTGACTTCTTAAACGATATGTACATCAGAGTGTTTATTTTTATATCGTTTCTACCCATATAACGTAAAGCGTATTTTGGAAACACTTGAAATGAAAAAAATTACTGAAACATTTGTTGTGTTAAAGGAACACTCTTTAAATCATAATCCTTTCGTGAACGTTCTACCCATCTCCACGTTAATACTTCAGTTATTGTAATGTCAAAACATCTGATAATGATGACATTATCCAGACACTCTATTGAGCATCATACATTCGCGGCCACAAACCTTGAAACAGTTTGTGCAAGCGAACTGCCCCTTCCCGTTTTCAATGTTGTTTCTGATACCATAATGTTTTACTCTGATCAACATTGAATGGGGAAGCGTGGTGTTTCAAGGAATTGTGACCCAGATTGTAGCATCAACAGGACACGTAAAAGTAACGCACTAAATGGAGTCCACTCAGACTACAATGAATATTAAGAATTTCATGAAAGAGAAGTGGAGAAACACATCTGTGCAGCATTCATGGAAATTTCATCAATGAGCAAACTGGAAGGTATACAGTCTTTTATTATGAAGAAAGGATCATTGACATTGATAAACTAACACATTTTGGTGACAATATCGCAAAGCACACTATAATAACCAAGCTCATCATTTCACAGGCAAATATAAATTGCATTTAGGCAGGGAAGAACGCTTGAGGTTTTAAAAACAGCATTGCAAATTTCTTTCATCAGTTTAATTGTCCAGGATAAGACTGTTCATTTATATAACATATCTTTTTCAAAATTTTCGTAAATTAATGTACTTGTTTTCCATTACTTTTAATGCCCAGATCAATCTTCATTTGATATCCCCGACAAGTCAATTTATTAAGCAACCAGACAGAAATGGCTTTTAGAGCTTTGTAAGCAACTTGTGGGCAACTACATCTATGGTGAATCAGAAGTGCAAGCCCTTGTTGAACAGACTCAGAGCCTGCAAGATGCTACACACCAACCATTTAGATGTAGAACAGTAGACTGTCAAGCTATGTGCATCACTTAAGGGGAGTTATGTATGGAAAGTGTTACGGCACAACATTGTATTTATTGAGCGGAAGTGTCAACTACTAAACCTCAGTTAACTCTGTGTGGGGAACTTCATCATAAAAGTGATGCTTACAGATGAGATAAACTTTGACTGCATGAGTCCAACGTAGACCACGCGGTTTTAAAAGTGGATGAGGGGAGTGCGAAGTGTTACTTGCTCGCCACAAGAGAAGTACCAAAAAACTATTTCTCGCCCTTTGCAAGAGTTGCTGTCGCAAAAAACCGGCCCATCGGTCTTTCTGTTGGCTAGTGAGCTTGAAGTGTGAATCAGACGAGAGCGAAAGGTTAATAAGGCTCGCACTTTGCAAAATAAATATCGCAAAAAAACTGCCTTGGCCCGTGTGTCTGCGCCGCAAGCCCACTTGTGTCTAGCATGCTTCATCATCATTTAAATGACGCTAGCACATCGCGGTTATTGTATTTTACGCTCGCTCTCTTAGCACCGCTAAACTGCAGTCACAAGTCAACAGCTACGCATCTGAATTCATTTAAAAACTGTAAACAGACTTCTACCTTTTATTATCAATACATTCAGTGCTCTGCACCAATTGCGAATCACAATTGTTGTAGGGCGTTTTCGTTGAAACCCAGAAATTTTTTTTTTTGGGGGGGGGGGCTTAATTCGCAGCTGCTTAAATTCAGTCACCACTGTGATGATCACATCTTCATTTCATTTGTGTTTCCGCAGTTCATGTCATTTCATTCTATTTCTCGATAAAATGGCCTGCTCTCAATGTATGGGTCTTCATGGTTGAAGCCTAGAAAATCTTTTTTCGGCTCAATTTGTAATTGCTTAAATTGCGATCACAACTGAATTGGCATACTTTGCACTTTTGCACCTCAATTTCAATGCTAGATACTGAGCGTGCACACTATTGTCTTCAGTAGCAGAGCTTAGAATACATTAAAGCACTGGCGGGAGATTCAAAAGGTCCCACAGGAATCACCAAAGGAAAAATTTTGAGAGAAAGCGTAAAAGCCCAGTACACGTTTTAGAAATTTGCGTTTTGACAGTATTTGCACCTGTTGAAAATTTCCTAGAAAACTTCCATGAGGATTTCTGAATAGTCAAGTTACCATAACCATGTGTTGACCAGAAATCGAGCAATCATTTAAAGGGAAATTACGCCTCGAACTGCGCCTAAGACCATTTCTTGTACAAACAAAATGCTGAAATAGCAACTTATGAACAGGAGGGCTTTACTCCCCAAGACCATCTTTACAACTATTATTTAGCAAAACTATTATTTGGCTTAATTCTTTTAGAATTTAATGATGCTGTTAAAGAGGGTGACAGGGGATGGTTATTCAAACTGTACAAGTTGGCATTGCTTCTGTTCAAAACAAGGTAAGTATGGCTATGTTGTCAAATCCTCCCTGAAATAAGAATGGAGGGATAGGAAAAATAACACCGTTGATTTGCTTAAAGTGTATATGACAGATTTTATTTCCCTGATCGAAACTAAATGGCATCCTGATATTTTTTTAATAATGCTTTATTTGAACAACACTTGATACTTATAATACAAAAAAATACTACTCTACATACAATACAAGACAAAATAATACAAAGTACATGACAATTACATAAAGTATTTCCTTTCATATTTACCACTATTGGTTTATTAGTTAATCGATCTCTATTTAACAAAAGAAGTCGGGTAATTAATTGAATGTTACATAACAGGACGTACGATATCGCTGCTTGACAAAATAAAATACGGGTGAACAAAAAAAAAAGTGAAACAAGACGAGGCAGAAGCAAGTGGGTTGGGGCTTGACTTAAATGTTCGATTTTCCATTGATCTTGAAGTTTAATTACAAACTGAGAATAATCCAGACGTGCATCAGTAAATTTACATGCATAGAGATATTTTTTGGCAAGGAGGACGAGAAGATTAAGTTGACGCCTTGAGAGTGGAGAAAGGGACGGAGGTACCTCATAATTTTGAAATAGAAGTTTTTTCATTGGACAAGGTTATCTTGGTTTTATTCTTTTGATTGAACCATGATATAATTTCTTCATAAAATTTAATACTAACTGGGCAATCCAAAAAGGCATGTTCCAGTGAATCGGCGCGCCGACATTGAGAGCACACCTGATATGTAAATTTAAAAAAATCGATTTTGATTTTCCTTCCCCAGGCTATTGCCGTTTAAACACGTGAACTTTTACTTCCAGTCAGCTCAAAAACTGCGCAAAGGGAGACCTGGGGATAGCCAGGCTGTGACGTCATTTCAGGAGCGGAGTTGATCTCAAAAGATAAATGATGAGGGACACATTGCGGAGATCTAACACATTCTGCTCTTCTTTACTCCGCTATAGTCAAGTTTGGCATGCATTATGGAAACTTTTAGTGAAATTGATGATATTAAATAATGTAGGCAGCGATTCGGAGTTCTTAGAGTCCATCAAGTGGGAATCTCCAATTTTTTAAGTTGAAAGCGAAGGAAAGCTAGAGACTGAGCAAGAAGACTTCTCAGAACCAGAAGGTCCTCACATGGACGAGCCTCTTGCTAACGAATCTTGGCTTCAGGAGTATTATCAAGAAATAGCGGAGGCCGAACCATGGAATCAGACCCCCGCAAAATCGATTTGACTGAACCGAAGTGTTCGATACTTAGTCAGCGATGGCACGATTTTTCACCTCTCGGACGTGCTACATTGTAGAAATTATAATAGAGCTATGTAAGGGTTATTTTTAGGCAACGAGGGATATGTGATTTATTCACCGAGGGCGCAGCCCTCGGTGAATAAATCATTATTTTTCACATGGGCGAGGTATCAACTGCGAGGTATCAAGGCTTATTTATCACATGGGCGAGGTATCAACTGCAAGGTATCAACTGCGAGGTATCGAGGTGAATAAATCACATATCCCACCGGCTTATTTTTCACATGGGCGAGGTATCAACTGTGGTGTAAAACAATAGGAAACACACTTTTCTTCGTTGTTTTGATGTCGGTACGCTGAAGGAAAACAAATGTTTTTCCGGACTCACACTAAGCAATAGCAAAAAGGTTCCGAAAGACGCACGGGGGTTTCCACATTGTAAAAATTTATGATAAACAGGTCTTTTTTTTCGTTTTGATACGCCGACCAAAACAACCAATGTGCGTGCCAAACAAGCTTTACAATAGATTAAAGATTCCGAAAATACGCACTGGGATTTTGTAATTGCCTAATAGTACTGACAACTTTAACAAATTTGCAACCACTTTTTTCACCACTTTACTACAACGAGGTTAGAAATGAGTGATTCCGAGGAAGACATTTTCCTTACGCAGTTTTAATGGTTCAATAAATCCCGGCAATGACTTAGAGAATTTGGTAGGGGACTACGAAAACGCCCAGTTCAGCATTGAAGAGGCAACAGAAAGGTTGTTTAGCTTCAACCAGGCGGATAAGTATGAAGAAGTCTCAATCAGCAGCGTTGACAAGGAGGCTGAAACAAATGAGAAGAAAACGTCGAAGAGGGATATCGTCGTAGATGACAAAGAGCTCCTGGCCAGGAACAGTGAAAGGATCCCAAAGAACACTAAAAAGGTAACCTTTTGGTGTTTGAATGTTTGGAATGAGTGGGCAACCGAACGGAATGCACTGCTTCAGAATTCTGCTGACTTGTTTACCCAAGTACCCTCGGCCGAGTTGCTACATACCATTTGTGATTTTGAACTGTGCTTTTGGCTCAGCAAATTTGTGTATGAGGTCCGCAGGAAAGGTGGAGAATTGTATCCTCCAAAGACTTTGTATCAAATGTGCGTGGGGATCCAACGGCATCTACAAGATAATGGTTTGGCTGGATTACAAGCTCTTTCAGGATGCTATTGACTCGGAAATGAAAAGGCTGACAAGAAAGGGTGTTGGAGTAGTAACGAAGCAGGCAGAACCAATCACGCCACATGAGGAGGAAATTATGTGGGAGAAGGTAGTGCTAGGAGATCAGGATCCAAAAACGTTGCGTCACACCCTTGTGTTCTTGTTTGGAAAGTTTTTCGCTTTGAGAAGTGGTGAAGAGCATAGGAGCTTGACATTTGAACAGCTGAGTGTAATTGAAGGTGACCACATCGAACGCACACGACTGCAGTATAGAACACATGGGGAGAAGAACCACGGAGGTGGACTAAAGCAACGCAATGTAACTCCGAAAGTAGTAGAACAGCACGAAAATGTGGACAAACCAGAAAGGTGTGTTGTTAGATTGTATAAGAAGTATATTTCAAAATGCCCCAAAGATTTTAAGAAAGATGAAGTGTTCTATCTAACACCAAAGAAAGATGTGAAATTAGAAAGTAACATATGGTATACTAAAATTCCCTTCGGGAATTATACCCTTTGTAATGTTGTTGCGAATTTATGTAAAGAAGGTGAAATTGGTGGGTACAAAACCAACCACTCCTTAAGGGCAACAGCCTGTTCCTTGGGATTAATGATGGGTGTGCCAGATAAATTAATTATGGAAAGAACTGGGCATAAGAGTTTAAGTTCACTTCACACATATCAACGAGTAAGTGCAAAAGATAAAGAAGCTGTTTCGGATATTTTACGAGGAAGCAAGAGATCATTTTTGGATGAGCCAGAAGCAAAGAAAGTTAAAGTCGAGGCCAGTGTTCCAGAGCCTGAACCTGAGAAAGCAAACACAAGAGTTCCGGAACACAATTCTCATGTCTTCAATTTAAGCAACTGCTCAGTAGTATTTAAAATGTAATAACAGTGTAGGCAAAATAAATGTAACGCTGTTGAAGTAAAGATGTGGTTTTGTTTGTCAGTGCTTGTAATGCGATGCATGTGGGTGTGCTGCGAGGGGAATATTACTTTTAATATTCCCCAAGGGGATTATCAACGTTAATATTCCCCTAGGGGAATATTAGAATATCAGCCCCGCTCTCCCCTGTTACAATCAAAGCCGCCCCCAGCTTTTCAGACGGTTGATAATTAGTGGGGTTTATTCAATATAATCAGCCTGGAAGAACAAAGGAAAATGAGCCATGTGAAAAATAAGCTTTCTTGTGGCATAGATTTTATACTTTCTATCTCTTACAGAGAGTGCCTATGTCTCAAACAAATTGAGAAATGTGTAGAATCGCTATAAAGCGATGATGTTTCGTGTGAAGTTGACACCACACCAGCATGTATGACACTGCAACCGGGATTTAGTCCTGTCTGCCTCAGCAGATGGTCGCTAAAATCAGCTGGAGCGAAATATAATACGTTAGATGGAAGAAAGTATTATCAGATTGGTTCGGAAGACAAGTAATTCTCTGCATTCTTGGGGATGCTCTGAAACATTTTTGTTGCTTTATCTCTATGCAAACACTTGAAAATTAGGGTATTGGCCAGTGTTGATCCCGTAATCATGCACAAAACAACCACTGATAATTACAAAAAATAACGTAGACATGTCTGTCTTTGTTTTGAAAGGAATCTACACACTGTTGCCTTCATTTTACCTGTATTTCTTACTAATAATTGGGCAATAATTAGGGTTAAGGCCTGCAGTCCAGGCAGTCTTTTTTACTTACAGTGCCCATGTAGGCTGATCACAAACGGCCATCATTTTCTTATGCAATAACTTAACCCCTTATCGTACTATCCCTTAACAACGCGACATAATTTGAATTGAGTAGCCTACAGGGAGTTAACTCAACTCACCCATGGATTCCTGGGAGGAAAATGAATCTCTCTGCCAGCGTGTGCATACCACGCTATAAGAACTACATTTGCAAAAAGGATGAAGAATTTGTTGGTTTCGAGGACAACGGGAAAGGTCTTGTCCAACATGTTTGGATCAGTAACCCATCTCAGACTGAGGTGCCTAAATTGGAACCTTGTCTCAGACCTGGGAGCTCAAAAATGGGACTCCACCAAGGTGCACATACCTGTCCCCCTTCCCAGTGAAAACGAAATGAAAAAATGCATAAAATTACAAGCAAAAATGCTGGTGCATCCTTTCGGTTTTGTAATTTCAAAGAGGATCCAAACGATCCAAAGAGGAAGAAGGTTGACAGAGGCTCTGCAAAGAAACAAAGTGCAATAATTTTTCTTCAGTTTTAAAGCCACGTGTAATCACTAAGTTCCAATTTCAGCATTACTAAAACTTTGAATTACATATACACGGAGTAGTAGGAGGAACGTTAGCCACTTCCATTTTCTGCCTGGCCTCTCTTCCTTTCACTGCAACCTTTCTCCCCTCCTTGTTAAGCATGCTGTTTATTGGTGGTGGAGATCTGTCCTGCAGTTCTTTTGAAGCAGCATCTAACATTTTTGCCCTTTCAGCTTCCACATTGAACTTACATTGAACTTACTGAACTTAGTTAGTCAATTTTGGAGTGCATTCCAATGCATTTTGGAGTGCATTCCAATGTGGAAATTTCGATCCAGTAGGCGGGTATAAAAGCTGGGAGTTTTCCAGTCTCGCCATTCACATCATGCTGTCAGTTGAGGTAAGGTTTTGGCGCCTAAAATTTTTGTCAGAAGCTCGTCAGCTACTTTTCGTTTTTCAACACTGAAGTTTTGAAGTATGGACGCCTTTTTTTTTTAAGCCTTGTTGTCCATCGCTAGCCGGTTTTTTTCGTTCCATTTTATTTAACTCTGTTCTTTTTTTGTCTTGCAGCATAGTATTGGAAGTAATAAGTGTTGCTGAGTTCTTGCAGTATTGATAAATATTTGTTCAGGTGAGCATTATTGAACGTTTCGTTTGAAACTTTATTTGATTTTCCAACGCCTTTATTTGAAGCCTTGCGATGGCTATGGATATTGCAGGTTTTTTTTCTTGTTTTACGGTTTCTTCAACGGCTTCCCCAATGACAACGAAGCAGCAGACAGTAGCGACGAGCAAGACTGTAACCCTGCTGATCTCGATGAATGTGATAATTCTGCTGCCTCGTCCATTCCTGAAAGTTCCTCTTGTGTCAACGTAGACTGGCGTAAATTCATTCTCCTCCTCAGAAAGCCCAGGAAGGGCAAGACACATGGTTATCCACATGGTTTGCCGAGCCATTCGCGATGATTGAAAGGTGGCCATTGCTGTGCCCACCAGTTTTCGTGCTTCTGTCTACTGTGTCGTCTTTGAAGATCATACTGTATAGACTGCCCATGCCATGTTTCATTGTCCTGTAGAGAGACATGAAATCCTGGAAGTCAATTGGCATCTTTGAGATTATGACCTTTTGCTTGTCGACGTGGTGTCCACGATTTCGAAGCAGATTTTTCATCACGTTATTAGAACACTTCAAGATTTACCTGTTCATCCAGTTGTACTTCTGTCAGGTGACGGTGAACAAAAGCAACCCATCACCGAAAATGATCATAATCGAACTGTTAAGACACAAAGTGTTCTCCATGACGTCTCATTTTACAAACTCGTGTGCCAGCATAAGCTGGTGACTCAGTATCGCTGCGAAGACCAAGAATATTGCGACCTGTTCAATCATTTACGTTACCATCGCCCTCCTGAAAGATTGCTTGATTAGCTACACCGAGGTAGAGTGCTAGTCCATGATGCAACCATCAAAGATGAACACATTATGCTTTCTTTACTGAAGTATCCGCAAGCCGTTTCCGTCACCGTCTCTCAGGAAGCCTGTAACCGAGTGAACCGGGGCGCCCTTGAACGTCTCTTCACGCAACTGCCCACTGATGTCATCAAAATGGTTGTTCCTTTCCTGAGTTACCCTGTTACAAAACAGTGCAAGTCATCGTCACCCAAAATCGTGACAAAACTAATGGTCTCGTCAATGGACAAAAGGCAACAGTTGTGAACATTCAAGGACGTACTATTTTCCTTCGGCTGCCTAACAGCATGATTGTTCAAACCTATACTGTGCCTGTTTACAAGAAAGGCGAACTTCACACCTCACACCTAACCCTTTGTGGCTCCCTCTGCTCTAACAATTTGCAAAGTCCAAGGACAAACTTTGAAGGACACCATCGTCTGGCTTGACAGCGTGTTCGTTCCTGCAGGGGCAGCCTACATGGCGCTGTCTCGAATTAAGCGCAACTTAAGTCAACCTACGTTTTCTAGTGGTCACACGGCGAGACCCATATATGCCAGCCCATGCCATGCCAGCCCGTTTTTTTTTTTTGGTCACTTGCCCCAGACCTCCGCTCAGTCAAAATGATACTTGCCGGTAATCTTGGTTCGTTTAGCGTTATTTCGCCAGAATTTTCAAGAAAGTTGGTGTAGAAAATTACTGTCGATTTAATGGCATGGAAACCCTTCGATGAAAGCAAGAACAAAGGTGCTAGCGAGCTTTGAAGCTTGCATGAATTCGCCTAACTTGCCCTGGCATGTAAACATTACATCACTGAAACACAGAAGTTGGTTTGGGGGAAGTCCCTTGCTTTCGCCAAGTTGAATAACTCAACAGTGAAATGCAAGCATTTTTTTGGCAGTTTTGCTTTGCTTCGCCAAAATCTTTAGGGAAAGTTGTGTAGACAAGTACAAGAAATTCAATGGAGTTGACTTCTCTTCTATGAGAGCAAGGAGGAAGGTGCTAGCGATCTTTGAAGCTGGAATGAATTCTCCTAACTTGCCCTGGCACGTAAACATTACGTCACTGAAACACAGAAGCCGATTCGGGGAAGTCCCTTCCTCTCGCCAAATCATTCATGGAATCATGGCCTAAAAGTAGGCTTAAACATTTCCTTTTTTCGGTAGGTAACCCTTCGTTTAAGATTTTAGGATAATTTTTTTCTTTATCAATAATTCTCATTTCCGTGTCCTCGTTATTTAGAATAACGCTGAGATGTCAGTTCGTTTTTTTAAAAAACGAGACGTGACTGAGTTACGCTATTGTCAAACTATTTCGTCACGTTCTTCTTCGCGATTGCTAGAACAGGTGGAAAATCAAGGAATGAGGGGTGGGAAAGCTGTTTATACTTCTGGGGATTCATGTTATCATAAGAAGGGGGCAGAGAAGACGTTGGGTTGGGGGGGGGGGTGAAAGGTACGATAACTCACTTGTTTTTGTTTTTTTTGTCGTGGTCACTTGCCCCAGACCTCTGCTCAGTCAAAACAATACTTGCCGGTAATCTTGGTTCGTTTAGCGTTATTTCGCCAGAATTTTCATGAAAGTTGGTGTAGAAAATTACTGGCGATTTAATGGCATGAAAACCCCTTCGATGAAAGCAAGAACGAAGGTGCTGGCGAGCTTTGAAGCTGGCATGAATTTGCCTAACTTGCCCTGGCACGTAAACATTACATCACTGAAACACAGAAGCCGATACGGGGAAGTCCCTTCCTTTCGCCAAGTTGAATAATTCAACCGTGAAATGCAAGCATTTTTTTGGCAGTTTTGCCTTGCTTCGCCAAAATCTTTAGGGAAAGTTGTATAGAAAAGTACGAGAAATTCAGTGGAGTTGACTTCTCTTCAATGAGAGCAAGAACGAAGGTGCTAGCGAGCTTTGAGCCTGGCATGAATTCGCCTAACTTGCCCTGGCACGTAAACATTAGATCACTGAAACACAGAAGCCGATTCGGGGAAGTCCCTTACTTTCGCCAAGTTGAATAATTCAGCAGTCAAATGCAAACATTTTTTTGGCAGTTTTGCTTTGCTTCGCCAAAATCTTTAAGGAAAATTGTGTAGAAAAGTACAAGGAATTCAATGGACTTAACTTTTCTTCGACGAGAGCAAGGGCGAATGTACTAGCGAGCTTTAGTTTGAAAGCTGGCATGTACGGCGGCCAACAGTGGCCATCAAAAGTCAAAAACACAAAATCAAAAGTCGATCTGCAAAGTGAAAAGTCAAACTCAAAAATCAAAAGTCGATTTACGAACTAAGAAGTCGCTTTAAAAAGTTAATTTTCAACTTAAAAAGTCGAAATCGAATGTCGATTTCTGAAGTGCGAAAATCGGGTTGCGAATTCTCACTTCTCACTTTCGACTTTCGACTTTGACCACCCCCCCTACCCCCTCCCCTAACATTTTCTTAACGGAGCGGAAGACTGGACAAAGTTTTTGTGTCAGATCATGGACGAAGAAAAGAAGACAAGGAGACATTTTTTTTTCAATGTTGCAATAAATTGGTCAGTACAAAGGTCTGAAACCGTTTGTTTTGTGTTCTATTTCTAGTTCAGAAAACTCGTACATCAACTGTGTAAAACGGGGATGACAGTCCTGCACGACTCCCACGCTCCTGTTTTAGCCGTTCTCATAACTTTGCTTTCACACGTTTGACTGAAGCGGGGTTCAGCCATCCATTACACGTTGCATAGCTATAAAGAAGCTACAACTTCAATTTCATGATGAAGAGGGACTATAGATCACACTCCATGATACGAAACACAACATCCTGCAAAAGAAATTTGTATAAGCCGGGCCCGACGTTACAAACATCAGCGGGGAAACTCATCACGTTGCAGATAATATTTCAAATCCTTTATGGTCACAATACAAACATTAGAGGCTGAAAAAACCTATCAAGTTCCTAAACGAAACAAATTCAACGTACCTAGTATGCCAAAAGCGGCGTAAAAACAACATTAAGTCGCTTAACAAACGCTCAGAGGTCGAATTTAACTGAGAAATATAACAAACAGGCAAGCCACAAGAATCCACGAGTTATCACAATATCAAACAATTGATCAGATTTCACCTTTTCAGCGTTAGATTTTCACGTGTATTGTCACGCGACTTTTGATGTAAACAAACAGCGAAAGTTCGGACATTCGGTTCCCAAACAACCACACGTCTACAAATTACGAGTCACTATTTCAAGTTCCGGTTACTATATAATTCAAAATGTCAAAGTAGAAGAATAAGAGCGACTTCAACGCCATGAATATGGCTGAATTATGTAGGAACGCCGAGTTTCAGAAAGTGGATATTTGAAAACTTCGCTAATGGAAGTCGCCTCTGCAGTCGAAAGAATGGTTTTGCTAGTGGATCCAAACTTCGAAAAAGATGAAACCAATGATGCGAAGAATTTAATAATTCGTGACAGGCTAATTCCCAATCCATTTTCTCTGAAGACCGTGAACAACTTTAACTCGCCGCCGCCGTTGGGTTGTTTGATTTATGTGCCGATCAATTTGAAAAACTTCAACATCCCCCCCCCCCGGGCATACCCAGGGCATTTGACTGTGCATCGTGCCCGGGGAGGGGGGAATTTGAACATTGCGTTGGAGGGGTGGGGAATTTAAACCAGATTTTTCTCTTGATCTGACGTAATACACCCGTGATTTTTTTCGGTTTTTGTCGGGCTTGACGGATTTACAAGATAGAATTTACCTTTGTCAGTGAATAACTCTTTCAAAAGGGTCTTTATAAGGAGTTTGAAGGTGTCATTACGGCATACCTCTCTCTAAAAAGTGTGTTAAGTGTTTGATTGAAGACAACGTTTGTCTTTGAGGAGAAGTAGTTTAGTACTAATTGGTGGGGCATTTGAATGGCTTTTTGGCCCCGAGGGGAGGGAATTTGAACAAGCCAATCTTCAAAAGTTCAAATGCCCAGGGGGTTGCCCGGGGAGGATGTTGAACTTTCGAATTGATCGGCGCATTACCACCGCTGCACTGATTACGACTAGCATGGGCTTGCCGCTTACAAGTCATTTGAAGACTATCGCTTATTCAGTGATGGTTATGTAGAATCTTCAGTAACTGCTATGCAGCCTCTCATGAAAATCAAAACGGATGAAGTAAAGCTGAGGAAAGGAGTACTAAGATCTCTGGTTTATTCTTTAGGGTAGAGGTACAAACCGAGGTAGTGTACTTCAGGCAAGATGCAAGTGTAAAGGTGGTCGAGATGGGGGATGTATGAACATTGCGGCCGCAATGTATGCAGTGGATTGGTAAATTAAATAGTTAAAAATGTCGCACAACCCAAACGGCGGCAAAGAGTTAAAGTTGTTCACGGCCTTCGGGGAAAATGGATGGAGAATTAGCCTATCATGAATTATTAAATTCTCTGCATCATTAACTTGATCTTTTTCGATGTTTGGATCCACTGGCAAAACCATTCTTTCGACTGCATAGGCGATTTCAACTAGCGAAGTTTTCAAACATCCGCTTATTGAAACCGACATTCCTGCAAATATTTTGTAAGTTCTGCGACATTCGTGGCGTTGAAGTCGCTCTTATTCTTCCGCCTTGACATTTTGAACCTAAAACTGTTCGAGTTTCAAAGACTTTAAGTAATGGAAAAATTATATAAGAACATGGCAAAATGACTTTCCTAGGCCTGGTTGCGAAATCTGCTGGACGAGGCTACCAAGTCTTCCAAATTAATAGGGGAGGGGGGTAGGGGGGTGATCAAAGTCGAAAGTCGAAAGTGAGAAGTGAGAATTCGAAGCTCGATTTTCTCGCTTCAGAAATCGACATCTGATTTCAACTTTTCAATTTGCGAATTGACTTTTTATTTCGTAAATTCACATTTGATTTTTGATTTTGACTTTTCACTTTGAAGATCGACTTTTGGTTTTGACTTTTTTACTTTCGATGGCCACCCTCGGCCACGGTAGGCATGAACTCGCGATCACTATGAACTTAGTAATATTATGATGTTAAGTGTATGATAGAGTGCCAAGAAGTGAGCAATACTGCCCTCCATAATTTTTCCCCGGCCACAGGCCTTAAAGACTCTCTGTCGACCACAATGCAACGCGCGCCTAAATGGAGGTTTCGTGGACCACGAAACCCCAAAGTTTTGCATCAGCATTTGAAGGCTGTGGAAATCTGCCTTCATCCAAGTCATCCTTCCGTAGAATGGATAGAGATTTTCTTATGGAGCTATGAAATATCAGGGAACTATTGGAGCAGTGTTGATTTAAAAAATGTTTTGTTCTTCGGGTCACAAAAGCGACATTCAGACACTCGATGTTTCGCACAGCTCTCAACCGACAAGCGAGACCACGCGGAAAGTTTTTTATTTATTATACCTCATGTCAGAATAATGTGACTATGGACGATCAAGTGAGTTGATAGGGAAAAATAACAGAATTCTTATGGTTATGTGGAACTGAACGTGAGTGAATATCAAACTGACTACAGTACAGTAATAAATGTTTCTGTAGATCGGACGTGACTGAGTATTCAACACACCCCGCGGGTGACAAATCGCGGTTTTGTAACCGTTAGAGTAATGTCAATTGCTTTTACTCTACACACCTTTCGACATTTTAAAGTGGGGTATATTAAGGTTTAAGTGCTGTTGAACATAAATGAATGAGCGAACTCATGACCCAATACACTAAATACCAAATGCGCTATGTCAATTTGAAAATATTTCTCTGACTGCGGGACGTGTTATGACAGTCTACGATGGATCGTGTTTTATTACAGTTATCTGCAAGACTTATAAACCATAAAATTTAGCTCTTTCTATTGACAAAACGTCTACACCTGACGAAGTGAACACCTTCATTTCCTTTCTTGGCTGCTAAAGGGCTCAAATCTAGCCATTTTATCACAATGTTCTCTCTCCAAAGGAATCAAAACATAAACAAACGTGCGCATTGCATTGTAGTCGACAGAGAGTCTTTAAAAGAAGAAATTAGAAATGAGAACCAAGATAAAAGAAAAATCTTTGACCCCGGCGGGATTTGAACCCACGACCTCCTGATTAGAACATCGTCGCTCTACCAACTGAGCTACGAGGCCAGGCTGAGTCACGCTATGATCAAAATATTTCATCAAAACTCTTCGTCACGCACGCTAAAACAGGTTGATTAGACAGGTCATGTCTTGATTTATATTATCATTGCAAACATAAAAAATACGACAAATCACCAACTTTTAAAATTTACACCACTTCGGCTTGTATCTTACATGGCCGTAATATATTTTGGACCCCAAGGGCAGTTCGAACAACGGCGGGGTTAATGCCCCTGGGGCTTTTCTTGTTACGTAAGCGACACCATCGTCTCACTTGACACCTTGCAGGTTCGTGCAGAAGCAACCGGAGATGTAACAGAGCCAAAAAAATGACAATATGTTGGCTAACAGGAGGTTGAAAATAAAATGTTTTTAACACCCTACTTTTTTTAGCCAATGACGTCACATTAGTGACGTCATATGGCTACTGTCAGAGCCTAAAAATCAACGATATACGTCTGTCTGTGATGTCTGTCTTACGCTCTGTGAGGCTGGGGGATATTCTGTGACACGGTGGGTGGGGGTGTGCACCAGGACACTGAAACTCTTACCTTATCAGTGGCACATACCCATACAGCTTATACTATGGGAGTACGTCCCCCGGGCTTTGAAGTGTTTTGCATTGGCGAGTCTCGATCAACAGGAACTACTTAATTTTCCTTTGAATGCACTGTTTTTGTATACTTGACATCTGGCAGGGTTTTATTCGCACTGTAGTCCTGCATTTACTTAGCCCTGGTACAAACTTTCACAGCAACAAACACATCAGAAATAATACACAAGACGGATTGCAAAGTAAAATTGGAAATTGCGCGGCTTGTTGCTAGCTATTCTTAAAACTGAAAAAGGTGAATGGAACTAATATTAAATCCAAGTTACACTGGTGATCAAGGAATTAGAGTAACATCTTTAGCTTTAGAACCATTATTTACCGTATAGTTCAAAGCGAGCTTGAACAAATTTGCATGGTTGACAGCTGCTTGTCATTTGAACTTTCGAAATGTAATGCAACGCTTAAAACATCTCGAACTGAACGCAAAATTAACAACAACAGAGACAAAGCATTCTAATAGAGACCTTTTGGACCTACTGGAAAGCGAGCAAGTTTTGTGAGAGCGAGCTGAATTTGAACGTTTTCGTACTGTTCGAAGGCAAAGCAAACAAAATTTATTCGGCTGAAGGTTGAGACCCAAAATAAACACGTGAACTAAAAATAACTTTGCACCATGGGAAATTTACAAATGTCATTGGCTAAAAACAAAGTAAAGCAAGTCGCATGTCACGCAAATCAGGCAGGGCGTCAAAACGGCACCCTATCGAAAGTTGACCGTCCATGAGCTCTGAAACGTATTAGATATTCACCGGTAGAAGTAAGAAATTGAAAGGTTCAACTGCAACTTACATTTTATTTCTGAAGGAAAATTGTTAACTTTTCACTGATTTTTGCCTAAATTATGCAGGCAATATTTTTGGACGGTGAGTGTTTTTGTCTACGTTATCTTTAAAGAACAGTGAAAAAACAGCTTTCTTCGGTTTCTTTACATCACACACGCGCAAATTTTGATGTCACGCTATAATTAACTGTAACGTAGTTACGCTGCTCAATCATCAACCCAGGTTTTATAGTGGATAACCACAAGACTTTTTGGTAGGGGCTTGGGAAGGCGGGGCTGAGGGGTTTAGGGTGGGACTTACCAGAGGTGTAAGAACCCATAGGTTGGCAAGATAAATTTCATCATATTGTAAAAAAAAAACCTCATTGGCATTGCGCACATTGCGCGCCTATGTTTGTAGATGTCTAACAAGCATCCAACTCAAGTTGGGTAAATTTCTTCAAACAATTCCCGAGGAACTTCCTCACTCCCTACGCACAAGTGAAGATGCAAGATGATGAGTCTAGGTACTTGAAATACATCAAACCATTTACATACGGACTGCAGTGCAGGCCCTCATACTTCCCGACACACTCAATGGAAACTAAGACCTGTTGAACGAGGACCAAGAAGACAGAGGCGGATTTCTTAAGGACACGACCGTGATTAGAGATTTGCTGAACAGCGGAATTAACACAAAGCCCAACGGAGGCAGACTCCAAATTTAAAGAAATCTTCAGTGACTACCATGGTACAGTACCTGATTAACAGCTGCCTGAAGAAAATGAAGACATCGTCGATGGAGCCTGAACGCATACGTATGATTGAAGAGCGAAATACCATGTTAGAAGGAGATAGAGCAAAACCTTTCGAGTACCAGCAGCACATTCGACGTAAGTGCGTCCTGTAGCTTCAGTTCCACCAATGGTTTGACCCACTCCACACGATCATCATTCAAGAGAAAAAATGATGGCTCCAAGAAGCACCACTTTGCAGGTGTTCTCCCGTCTCCTCTGGGAAAAAATTGGTATGTGCGCCATTTTAAGGGAAAGCAAGGCAAACTATATCTCGTTGGAAAGCTTCATAAATGTACATTTCCGAAAAATATGAATTGCCAGTTTTTTTTTTACTCTGCAAAATAAAATTGCAGAAATGATTGCGAAAATGACCATGCGTCATTCAATCAGACAAATTAATTAATAGGATACCAAAATTTGGCAGATTTTTGTGAAATTTAGCCTGAACATTTGTGAAACAAAAGTGTCGCGGATTTTTTAAAATTTAAAATATTTCACCTGTGGCGACCTTCAATGCAATGTGCAATGGATATTCCTTGGTGCTCGAACTTGACAGATTAATTAAAAATAACCAGTCAGAATATCGGAAAATGCTGACATATTTTTAATGATTGTTCCTTTGTGAATAACACTGTGCAGTTATTTTGCCACTGCACTTGGATTTGATACCCTATTAATTCAATTGACTGACACATGGTCATTTTAGCAGTTGTTTGCGATTTTCTTTTGCGGAATTGAAGAAACTGGACCACCAAACCTGGTCCAGACGTTTACCTCTTGAAAATATACGTGTGCCCAATTTGGTGTCATTTAAGTAAAAAGTTCGCCAAATCCCGGACATGTCATTTTTATAGATAATGTATGGGATATTAGGACCATGCACACTAGCAAGCCTAGGTTTTACTTAATGACCACCAAACTTAGCACACACATTTACCTCTGCACAGTGTATTTGTGCGCCAAATTGCGTATCATTTGGTTAAAACATACGCCGATAGCAAAAGTGGCCATTTTTATAGAAAATATATGGGAAAATTGCGAACTTCAAGTCGCCATAGCAACCACAGCTTTCGGTACAATTTGATAAAACTTCCCCAGTTTGCATTTGTCGATGAGATCTTTTAAATGAGACCATCTCGGCTCTTCCTATCATTGCAAAGCAGAATTTGCCAAGTGATGGATTGTTCACCCCCCAATAGGGAACGTGAGCTGGGTTTAGACCGTCGTGAGACAGGTTAGTTTTACCCTACTGATGAAGTGTTATTGCAATAGTAATTCGCATTTGCACTTGCCTGAAAAAGGCAATAGTGTGAAGCTAACATCTGTTGGATTATGACGGAAGGCCTTTAAGTCAGAATCCGTGCTAGAGAGCAACGATGATCACCTCCAGAGAACCTTAGGCGAACCAGAATAGAAGGCTTCCGTCTTTGTATGTCCCAAGGTGCCAAGGGGTACAAAAGCCTCAAAGGCACTGCCGATAGCAAACTATAAAGTTTCTGGAGATAAATCCTTTGCGGCGGGCGACTTAAATAAAGATTGGGGAATTGTAAGTTGTAGAGTAGCCTTGTTGCTACGAACGTCTAAGACTAAGCCTTTGTTCTAAGATTTGCATCACAATATCTTTTTTTTTGCCCAAGTTAGAAAGGCTCCTTCCTCGTTGAAGGGAGTTATTCATTTTCTAAGTCAGAAAGGCTCCTCCCTCGAAAGCGTTGGCTCAAATTTTTTCTAAGTCAGAAAGGCTCCTCCCTCCAAAAGGTTGCCTGAAATTTTTTAAGTTAGAAAGGCTTCTCCCTCCAAAAGGTTGTGTGAAATTTTTCTAAGTCAGAAAGGCTTCTCCTTCCAAAAGGGTGCCTGAAATTTTTCTAAATCAAGAAGGCTCCTCCTTCCAAAAGGCTGCCTGAAATTCATAATTGGCAGTAATGGATTTTAGGTCCCCCACCTAATTAATCCAAATTCCAATTATTTCCTATTACCACGAGTTACCAGCTACCAGTGTCTTAGACCCGCCATGACTTCACCATACAGAGACGAGTGTGAAATAGGAACTATCGTTTGTTTGGAAAATGGAAATTAGTCGCCAAACAAACGAAAAAGAAAGAAAAATTGACAAAAAAAATTAAAGAGGGACAGACCACTTCAAATCCGTAGAGAAGTTTTAAAGTCAACTGAATCCCTTTATTTTTAATCGTTAAAAGCATGGTTGACACTAAATCGACAAACCAAGGTTGGGCAATCCAATACTATACCCACTTTCCACGATTCTTTTTGAGACCCTATGGCACCATCGATTACAGCCTGCCCAATCACGATGTCCTACAGAAGGTAGCAGTAATGAACTGTGACTGGATGATGTCACCGCAAGTCGCCACTTCGGAAATAGCCAAAACGGTGGCCAAGAATGCCAATGATCAGGCACGTATTGAATAAATACGATAAGGACGACACTTGCGAACCCATTGAGAGATTAGGCTACCTGATGTTGAGACAGAAAGGGGTACAAATGAACAGGCGTGTACACTTTGTGAAATTCGTCTCAGAACAAGACGACAGCCTGTTTGACCACTTGGAACAGTTAAGTACTTCCCAGAGGTTTGACAGCTCTCACGTGATAACAACATTCTTTCCTCAGTGTACTCATAGTGGACTGTGAAAAATATTTTAAATCATCAGTAGGAGGCAGTAATTTTCCTTTTTTCGAATTTTAATCGAACGATTCACATCGGAAACCACTCCGTGCCTTTATTAATACGACTGTGGAGAGATTATGAAGGTAAGTTCATTATTATTGACGATTTTTGTTGTCTTCGAAAGACTTTTGAAACAGCGGTAGTTTGTTTATGTCTTTTGTATGTGATATTTCCAGCAAGATTTTATCACATTTGCTTTAACTTTTGGTCCTAGTTTAAACTTCGCCTTACAGTGTGATATGTTTTTTTTATTTGTATCGGTGCTGCTGGTTGCCACCGCAAATGTCTTTGAGATATTTCAAGTTTAATCTTGAGACATACAATGGTAAAAATGGCGAGAGCTGTGACATTTTTTGCAGAGTCCATGTTCACACAGTTCAAACATTTCATCATATTCCGATCTATGTTGTGTTTTTTTTCTCTTAACAGAAATTCTGACTCGATTTTCGTTTTATTTGGCATAGATCTAATTATTTATGAGCAACCGCTCAAAGCGGGGGCAAGCACCTTCAAGTGGTGAGACGCCAGGCAAGCCACCGACAGAGCGACCCAAAGTGGTTACTACAACGTCAAGAAAACCTTTCTTTCAATCAGAATTGAAACCTCCGGTGAGTAGTGTATGCAGCGTCAACTCTTGAGGCTTGACCCCTTCACAAAATGTCTGTAGTTAACTTACATTCTAATACCAATGCACTATTCAATTCCCTCCAGAACAATATTAGCTCTCAATGGAAAGAGTCCGAAATTCGTGCTCTGATCCAGTATATTGCATTGCACCATGCTCCTAGTCAGGATGGAACAAATGCTTGGCCTGTCCACAAACGGCAGGACGTTTGGGAGAATTGCACAAAGGCAGTGATGCAGTGCAGTAGGAGATGTACACATAGTTGTAAGTATAAACTTGATAATAATCAAGTCTTTCAACTTCCAGTAATTATATGTGCCAAAAATCCTTGTGATCATTTAAATGGTTTTTATCTAAAAAAAATTTAATTCTTTTTTTTATAATACTACGTTTTAACAACAATATACTCAACACTTTCATCTGACAATCATAACCTGTAAAATGATGCAGAACTTAACTTTTCCTATAAGAAATTCTTATTACATACTAATGGCAAATGTGTATGTTTCATTTACAGGGAATGCTAGCAGAGACAAGGTCCGAAAGTACCTAAAGTTTGCAAACTTAAGTGATGCTGAGGAGTCATACAATATTGACTAATCCAATGACATTGAGTCCCTGGAACCTGAGCAAGGTCATGAAACTGGTGCAATGCCTTGCACCACACCTGCATGCAAACCTCCAGGTCCTGTTGACTCTCCAGGCATATTGGCACTTTCGCCATTGAAAAAGGCAGAGGAAAAAAACTGGCAGGATCAGTTCCGGTTTTCTGGGATTAAAAAGGAGACAGAGAGAGCAACTTCCTTTTCATCTCTTTCATCCGTGGCTTTACTCAGATGTTAGTGACATTTAGCACCAGAGTTCTTAGCAGAAACCTCAAACAGCAAATCGCTAGAGGTCACGTGACCAAGCCCTGCAGTCACTTTCGGAGTTCTCAATGCTGAGAGGTAGGTTTTCACGTAAGTGATTTACTTCAACGTTTTTTATCATGAATTTCTGTTTATTCCACGTACTAATAAGAACGTTATGTAAATCAGTCTTTTTAGTACAAGTTTAGATGTAATTTTTAGCGGACGAGTGAAAATAGGACTGTTGCCATTTGAAAATCAAACACTGCTGTTGTCTGGAACTTCAATATGATGGCCTATTCAAGTGAAATAATTCGGTCGCTAGTGGCCTTGTGTGAGCTCATAAAAGAGGTTTTTCTCACCTTAAAGGTCATTGATTCAAGCAGCTGGACATTTTATCTGACAAAGCTAAAATGTTATGATTCAGGGTATCGTGGCCCCGTTTTGATGTCCAGAAAGCAAGCACGAGCTAGCCCTTGGAAAAGAGGTGGCAAAGTATTTCCCCAAAAAAGCCCCAAGAGTGGGACGAAGAAGCCAAAACGCTCAGCAAAGTTTTTTCTACTGATGGTAAACAAGTAGAACTCAATGGTAGAGGTTGTCGAGAAAAAATGGACAGCAGCTCTGCGAGGACATAATTACCTACAGAAGAGATATAGCGGAGATGAGGAAGACAGAAAAGGAGGCGAAGAAAAAGAAATGAGAGGATGACAGACAGCTTGCCCAAATCATCTGGAAATGAGAAAAGAAGCTGTAAAAAGATTAGCAAGTTAATATACAACATAATTATAGCTGCATTTCCATTAAGTATTAATTATCAAATTGTACCAGTAAGAGATTACACCTATTTCAGGAATAAGGTTGATGCTCCTAATGGTTTCTGAGCTTATAATTTGAAACAGTGAGATTTTAAATAATACAGCGCTGATTTAGAAAGCAATGTCACTAAACACTTTTGCTTGCCCAAATCATCTTGAAAAAATACAGGAGAGTCCAAAAATATTCACCAATCACAGCAAGCTGATTATATAGAATTCATCAAGTGATTTCATCCAATCAGACCCTGAGAAATATTATGATGAATACTTGGTTAAGCAACATTGTACAGTATGATACCAAAAGTACCTCACCTGTGGATCCCAATGAAATTTTCACTGTTGAATGCTGATTCAATGTAAAACTTTTTTTCTTTCAGAGCGTCGCAGTGACACATGTAAGTCTGATGAAGAAGATTCGAGTGGGGATAGTGACCAAAGCACTTCTTCCAAAGGTACATACAATCAGGAACTGCTTTAGTGTAGACATATTTATGGCTGAAACAGACTATGGCCAGCTATTTGCAAACAGTAGCATCTTTGTGACTACCTTAGACATGCATTTCAAAGCCTTTTCATGAAGCAAAAATATTTGTCACTTTTGTGGTTAGATTTTGTGAGGGTTCAAAATTTTTCAAACCAGTTTAATTTTTATTTCCATTTAAGAGTGGAAACAGTAGTTAGATAAATTGTGTAGCGGCTCTTCATGCTTCAGCAATTTTTCAATTGTTCAAAATTTTCAAATTAGTTGTTATGATAAGTTCTTGGAAACTGACACAAAATGGCATAAAGTTGTAAACAGTGTCATGCTTAAACAAGTTTTTTAACTAAGAGCAGAACATTTTGCAAATTTGTTATTTGTATTTCACAGAAATACTGCTTGCACTCTACTCCATTGTTAATTAATATAAGACAAAAGAAAAAACAAACTTCTTTGAAATAATTTTGAAGCAACAATAACTATCGATCATTAAATTAATTGGTATTACATATAGGTCCAAAGAGAAAAAGGGAACAGAAGCGTGCAAGTTAACGTTCAGTAAAGGATATATTGACAGAGAAATACTCTCAGAAAGCCAACTTAAAAAAGGTTTAGCTTGAACTTAAGAGTTCGAGTTTGAAAACGAAAAGTATGGCGTAGAGGCAGAAAAAGAAAGGCAAAGCTACAAATGGAAATGCAAGAAAGGAGGGCAATTCTCAGCCTTTTGAAAGACCGTCTTTAGAAGAAAAAGGAGAGAAAAATATAGCACTTTTGTGTCCATGTTTCACTGCATGTTGTCTTGTATTATTGTGAGCAAATCATTAGGCATTACCTTGGCTTGACTTTTCACTTCACTGATGTCAACTTAATTCACATGGATCAAAATATTGTGAACCATGTTACAAAGAACATTTACTGACCGCTGTTCATTGTCTAGCGCCGTCGGTGTTGATCCAGAAGCTTTTGCAGAAAAAAAGCAGCGAAGTCGTGCTACTGAAAAGTTTCGACAAGAGGCAAGTCTCGTCGGCATGAGACCATATCTCTTAGACCACATCCTGATAAAGAGGCGTGCCACGCAGAGGCATGTAGGACGATAATCATGGAGAGGACTCGTCAAATTGCCCAAGCACATCCCGTAGACAGGGTACTCCTGGGATGGCTAGCAGACGTCAATGGCAGAGTGACGTTCAAGTGCAAAGTCAGGAACATCTGTCGTCAACATCTCCTGTTGACATCGGATGCAAGCGAGATCGGTGATCATTGCTCGTTTCATTCGGGAGAGCAGAAAGTCTTGTTCGGAGAAAAGTTCTCAGAAAGAGCTAGAGGCAGTTGCCAAAGAGCGCAGCCATAGATCAAAGGAAAAGTCACAGGCTTCATCAAGCCATGAAACGGATGAGCTTGTGGAGAGACAGTCCTCAGGAGAAAACCCTGATTCTGGAAAACGTCCGCAGTACGGCAAGTCTGTCGCGAAGAACAAGAGGAAACGCAGTTCCTAACTTGATATAGAAAGTTCGTAAAAGATGCAATGAGAAACGTTCCTATTTTTTGCTTTGTAATGTTCAGACTTTTGGTTTATATTTCACTTAATATATTTCAGCTTTATTAAACAGTTGTTGCTTGAATTGATATGTTGGTGGTTACTAATCATTACTCATTCCTTTGTCAAAACCGGGACACGACTTATTGCACCTTTTCAGACCCTAACGTAATGCATTAATGAGCTCAGCTTTTTCTGCCACTTTGGTTACCCACTTTTTGCGTTTTTACTTCACTCCAAAACTTTCTTTTTTCTAATTGTACACTCAATTATGTTTCTCGCTGAGTGAAAAAAAAAACGGAGGGAGGAACCTTTCTAACTTAGAAAAACTTCACCCAAGGTTTCGGAGGGATGAGCCTTTCTGACTTGGAAAAATGTACCCAACGTTTGGAGGGAGGAACCTTTTCTTCTCCTTTCTTGAATCCCCACCTCCTTCATATGAAGATTCCCGTGAGGGGTCATAAAAAAATAATAAATAAATAAAGCAGTAGGGTCAGCAGTTAGCAGTCAATATGGCAATTGTTTTTTTTTTCTTTTCAGAGTTCAATCTCGGCATTTGAACACTACCTTGGGCAGAATGTTTCATTCCCTTTTGGTACGCGGGAAGAAAGAGTACTTATGACAATTGGTTCTGGAATGGGGTACCTCACATACATGTGAGTTTTGATGCCTGCTCTTTCGCTGCACTGGAGTTAATAGCGACATGCCATCTGTTGCCACGAGACCATAGTGTATCTTATACAACATACAGAGTCTCAACTTTCTCCTGCTTTGGAGTGATTTCCACCCCAGCTGGTCGAGCATATCACTAACACTAGACGTTCAAATATAATTCCTGAGTACAAAGCAAGCAGCACAACACTGGACCATTTCTATTTTACTGTTGCTTGCTTTCGTGTAGGGGTCCCAGACTGTTGCTGCGTATTCTAACAGTGGCCGAACTAGGCCGGGGGAATTCATTTGTAGGTTTCACCTAAGCAAGGCGAGAGTACCATTCACTTTCTTTTTGAGGTAATCACAGAAAATAATTCCCTTTGTTTGCGAGGAGGGGCCTTTTTATATGTTCACGGGAAAAAAAAATCCCCCCCCCCCGCCGAAAAAGAATCAACAGCAAAATTAACAGAGACAGCTCGGCTCTTTCATTATTTAGTCGTAGGCGTTTTTGAGGTTGCAATGTAAACAGGGAGAATCAATACCTTTAATAGCGTTGTGTTGGACTCCACTGAGCAATGTATTGTTTTCTTCTACTGTTTTGTAACTAAAGTTCTCCCTTTGTTGCTAAACGGCGTTGCAATCCTCTGAAAGGTTTTTCCTGTTATCTTGAATTGACTTTCAACCAAGAGCTTTTTGTTTCCTGCTTTTTTGTTACTTTTATGTTGATTTGTTATGTCCTGTTCTTCCCTACGAGAATTCTTTCAGAGTTCTTTCTTTGTTGCTGTATTGCCTTGCAATCCTCTGAGCAATTAAACGTTTTGTTCGTGTAATCTTCACTTGACTCGTGTAATCTTGAATTGGCTTTGCCACTTCATCAGAGAGCTTTTTGATTGTTGTTTTTTGTTAGTTGTTGATTCGTTTTGTTCTCTTGTTCCCTACGGAAATTGCAACAACGGTCGAACAAGCAGGGCGGGTCAAACCAACCGACGACTTCATCAGCGATTACTTTATTCCTGTGGTAACTTTTCCGACACCTGTAGCCTTTAACATCTAAAGACTAAACGATCGATAGACGATGCTTTCACAATTTGTATACAAACCGTCAAACTGTCAATCCTCACTATGTCTGGACCTGTGAGTTTCCCTATGTTGAGTCAAATTAACCCCCAGGCTCCACTCCTGGTGGTGCCCTTCTATCAAGTCTTTCAATTTTTAGCTTTGCAACCATACTTCCCCCAGAACCCAAAAACTGTGGTTTCCCACAAGGTACCAAAGGGGCCATCCAATAACACCCTCTGATCCCTAGTTGGCATCGTTTATGGTTAGAACTAGGACGGTATCTGATCGTCTTTGATCCTCCAGCTTTTGTTTTTCATTAATGAAAGCATTCTTGGCAAACGCTTTCACAGTAGTTAACCTTTCCTAAATACAATAATTTTACCTCTGACAACGAAATCCAAATGCCCCCAACTGTCTCTCTCAATCATTACTTCAGTTCCAGAAACAACCTAAACAGAACCAAAGTCCTATTCTATTATTCCATGCTTATGTGTCCAAGTGGTGCCTACCTTTAATTTTTTCAAGTAACGTCACAGATCCTGAGAACACTCAGTCTTTGCGAGGAAGAACAGCTCGGTCAATAACATACCTTGTGGCAGACCAACCAGGCCATTCCGAAATCCAACTACGAGCTTTTTAACTGCAACAACTTTAATACACGCTACTGGAGGTGGAATTACTAGAGGCGCTGGCACCAGTCTTGCACTCCAATGGATCCTTGTTAAAGGATTTAAGTTGTACTCATTCCAGTTACAAGACTTGGAAAAGCCCTGTATTGTTATTTCTTGTCACAACGTCCCTGAGTCAGGATTTGGTAATTTGTGCACCTGCTGTCTTCCTTGGATGTGGTAGCCATTTCTCAGGCACCCTCTCGGGAATCGAACGCTAATTCTCTGTCACCCGTTGCAAACATGATACGCCACTACCTTACCATTGACAGTTGATAGGGCAGAAATTTGAATGAAACATCGCCAACGTAAGGCCATCCGACTTGATCAGTTAGTATGAATGACCAAAGAACCAGGCAAAACCCGCAAAATCTGCTATTGTGATATTTTGATATTTGCATTAAGAAAGAAAAACACGACTTGTAAGTGTGGAGATTTATTTTTGTACAGTCTTCGTAAGCAACACCAAGGTGGAGTATTGTCAGAAATACCTAATAAACCGTAGGTAAGTATAACATTTGATTCTGTCTATGATTACTTTACGTAAGTTTTCCTTAGGTTTCCCTTTTTTATTTGTATGGAAGACCTTGCACTCCTAGACACATGTTCCAACTAAATGTGTTCCAACTACGTCTGTTTCCCCAAATGTCAGCATTTTTTACTTAGAAAAATTGACCAGATAGTCGCCTAAAAATGCCTGAACCGAGTCATGGTGTTATTGATCTGGACTGGGATAAATGCATCTGATGCCAAACCAAAACAGATGAAGAGCCCTGGTGTTCAGCAAATACCACAAGGTCAGATGTTGGGGCTGGATGCAAGGAATATCGGACTTTTCCGAGACCTGGGGACAATGCCAATGTACATCGGTGTGTTAGAGTTAGTTGAAGTTGGAGACTTAGCACAAAAACGCTCACAACGCACCAGGCTAAATGGTGTAAAAGTTGCCACAACAAGTTTAACACCACTGAGCTGAAACGGACAGAGAAATGGAAGTGCAGCAAAATTTCAAATGACAAGAGTCTAAAAAAGGTAACCAGGGAGCGTTGTGCCATAGTTACAGAGATATCAAGAAATGTGTGCTTCTTTTGTGACATTGGTGAAGAGGCAGGATACCTACGTGAAGCCCCCACATTCCAATTAGATCAACGGGTGAGAGAATAAGCAGAGCTGTTGCAGGACACCACACTGATCGGGAAACTTTCGTCAGGCAATATGATCGCACAAGGTGCAATGTACCATGCAAAGTGTCTGAACACATTGTACAGAAAATCAAGTGGCACGAAGGCAGGTGTAGCGAGAGATGAAGAAGAGAGTCGAAGCTGAAGTTCTAGCAGAGCTGGTGTCTTTTTTACAAGAGTCTAGGACAGATAATCAAGAGAGCCCAATGGTATTTAAGTTAGCTGAACACATCTTCTTACCGACCGCCTAAGGCAGCTAGGCGTAGATGACTCCAGCCGCGTAAATACCACACATCCGAAAAATAAAATCTTGGAGCAAGTTCCAGAAATGCAAGCATTTAACAATGAAAACGTCAGGAACTAGTGTCAAGATACGTTTGTTCCAAAATCTACAGTAAAAGATGTCTTGACATCAATGGAAGCCCAGAATAATAGTGTAAGAAGTTGCAGCACTAAAACAATTTTCTGTCATCTCTTGTTACACGGATGGTATGGATAAAAATGGCTTGAAACATGAAAATCGCTAGGCAAAGTCATTTCAAACAATCTGTTCCAGGCTCTATGATAGTGTGGAACGTATCCACAATCAATCAGGTCAATAGCCAGAGAATGTATACCATCCACAGATGTTGCACAAATCACTTGACTTGGAAGATAACTTCCGCTCAGGTGGTCAAACGTCAATCAATTTCACCAACAACAGGTCCTTCTCAGGACTACACTCATACGGATGATCGCACTTCACCAAGCTATGGTATGCCATATAAATTACGTTATTAAATTTGTGTAGTGCGAGATTGGAAGCGGTACAAATGGAAATTTCTAGGCTGGAAATTACCTTATTTGATTCAAACCTTAATGTTTTGCCTTGTAGTGACAGGCCTGAATCTAGAAGGCATAAGTGCCGGTTATGAAGGTGTATTAAAGATCCTGCAAGACAGAAAGTGCTCCCTTGCGAAAGCCACGGAAAGGTACTGTGTCCCCAGAAACGCTTTGAGAGATTTCCTTGGCTTATGCGAACTTCGCATTTTGGACAAGGAAAGATACAAGACGGTCGTGGGGATGGAGTAAGAGCGTACTGGGAAGCCATCAGTCAAAGCCATTGAGTGACGCTGTCGCTCTGTCCTGGCAGAATGTAAAGCGCAATCGCAAAGGCTGAAAGAGGAAAAAAAACTTCTGCCTTTCTTTCCGGTTGACAGTTTCTACAAGCAATTTAAATATAAGTGAACTCCCGCCTTAGGGACACCAAACTACAGAAAATTACTTAAATAACTTCCACGCTTATAGAAACGAAATTTTGGAGCTGCAGGTGTGCAGTCGAGCAGGAATTGACTAAGTAAGATTAAAAAATGAATGCATGAAAAGAAAATGTGCAACACTGTATTTCTTTTCTCAATTAAAACCCGGAGTGGCTTATGTAATTAAAAATCAAACATGTAGGCGTTTATTTCAAGCCGTTTTTTAAGGAATGTTTCACCGTTTTTGGATAGCCTTATTTTTTAGTTGATTTTCCATAAAGTTCAGTGAATAGAAGGCTAAATCAATAAAACATTAGCCAAAAATATTCAAGAAAAACTTTGTCTCAATTGATTTTAACACCCGCAAGTGCACAGTACCAAATCTATTGTCTGTCATACTGATTTGTTATACCTCCCAACTCAAACGCCTTTTTTTATTGGACAAGAAAGTGTCACATGCACGGGTCAAAACAGTCTAACTTCCTAGGGCGAACAAAACTCACTAACTCCTTAGAGAAACAACAAGTTGAACTTTCGACTCGCACGTGATCAGGTCGTGCGCCTTCAATCCGCGGCAAATTTGTGTCCAGCCACGTCAAGAATATATATTTTCTCCGTCATGGCCGCGAAACACTTTCAAGTCCGAACAGAAGAAGAAATTGAACAATTGATACGGGATAAAAGTTCGAAATCCACAAACAAGGCTTTACAAAATGCTGTTAAAACCTTATAAGAGTTCTGTAAGGAACAAAACTTACCACAAAGCTTTGAAGAACTAAACAAGACGGATCTCAACTCCTTGCTCGCGTATGTAAGCTTAATTTTTTCTATTTTTGAGTTGGGAGGTATAACAAAACACTTAATGACTGGCCACGGGAAACAGTGAGTTTTGTTTCCCCAACAAAACTCACTGCTTCCCCTGGGGCCAGTCATTAAGTGCTTATGTCTGTTCATAGCCCTTACTAGTGACAAAACATCGATTCAAATCAACGCAGAACCTTAAATAAACGCCCGTACATCAGTTAAGTCCTGGGGGCAGGGGCTTATTTGAAACTCGACATTTTAGACCCGGCGTCTATTTGAATTTCACCTGCAGTCATTCAGTTCCTGGCGTTTAATCGAGAAATACGGTTTACATATTTAGTTTCATAAGTTAACGTTGCCTTAATTTCCTTGAGGGAAAGATATTTCCAACTTTGGTTCCTTAGAATAATAAGGGCCTTTTTATGCCCCATTAGATTTTAACTTTGTAAAATATCTAGTGTGCAATCCCTTGGTAGAGCTCGGTTTGCTCAGTAGAGAAATGACATAACGCATTATGGCATATTTTGGCCACACAGGTGACCATTTATTCATAATCTGCATAATAAACAATGGCCTTGATAGAATGACGCTAACTGTCAATGAAACTGTTCCCAGCAAAGGTGAGGGGGTACCCAAATTCCCTCAAATAGTATACGTACCAAGGGGCTCAGGGAGCGAGGGAATCTTGACTATAGTCTTAGGCGTTGTCCGACTGAAAACAACTAGCATCTCAACTCCGTCCTTTTCATATGTGACTTTCTGAGAACAGATCCCATTACAGTCACCTAACCAGATGCCGGGACAGTTTAATTAAGAGAGGGTCCATGTGAGAACCATGCAAACGGGTCTACAATGCATCTCTCCGATTTCCCTCAAATTTGGCACACATGTGCAACTTCACTAGTACATATACCCTGTGGAACAGTTTGGCTCAATTGTCTATTGTTTAGGAGAAATGTCAATCAAACTGTCACATCAACAAATGTGCTCAAATTTGAGGCAAAATTTACCCCAAATTTGATCACCTCGTACAAGCACAATATGGGAAGAAACGAAATATCATATCTACTGACAGTAGTTGTAACCCTTAACAAAAGACCAGTGTACAGTAAACTGTTGTCGGTTAATTCGTTTGTCTAGAATTCAAATATCAATTCACGTTATTGAATTTACGCCCGTGAAGTGGGGTCTTCATAGTCGCTATTTGTGGAGATGCGGCGCTATCTCAATCCAATTGAAAACTGTCATTAGATTGCCAAAGAAATAGTCATTCTTTTTCACAAATAAAAACTCTGTAAAGTTTAGGTTGGTTGACAGAATCTTCATCAATAAATGTCCATAATGCCATTTCGATATGCAAATGAGCTCAACATGAAAATCCTTATCAGTTGAAGTTTAACGTAAGAAAATAGAATTTTCTCAAACAATAATGTCAAAGTTATTAAAAACATATTTTGCAGCAACAATTCGTTTCTCTTGCCAAAATTTTGGTAGCGTAGCTTCGCAATTTAACATAACCAGAAGCATATAGCAAACGTGAACGAAAACAAACAACATACCGACTTACTGTTGATATCTGTTGAGACAAGTTGTCCACCTAAAGAACTTCTTGCTATTAAAAAGACACTTGCTTTGAAGGTTGGTTATCGTATATTGTTTGGCTTTCGTGGCACTTATCACGCCATGGTTATTTTGCTGAACAGATGTGATCGAACGAGCTGATAACGGCACATCAAAGTATTCTGCTTGTATCTGCGTCATTTGAAAACTGACCCGTTTTATACTTCAGATGGTGTATTCTTTTCAGAAAAGAAAACATATTCTTTCAGCGGAAGGTCACCACATAATGCCTATAGACCTTTCTCAATCGGATGGAAACGAGCGGCGAACATCTGTCTTCTCGCAAATCTGAAAGGACCTGGAATAGACGATTGCGTGACAGTCTGACCTTTGACAGCTACAGGTGTATTTTTCTTGTATCGAATTTCAATCAGAATCTCTTTGCGACCAAAATGGCCTCGTTTAATTGCTCTTTTAAAGGCTACTCCAAAAAAGATTGCGGCGTATCTGCTCGATACAAAGAACATACGACCCTCGTTCCATTAAATACATGCACCAAAGACGTTTCTGGTCATTTAAGTGGCTGCTACAAAACGACGGCCCAGGATATAGATGTCGAATGGAAACTTTGTCTTCTCCGAGTTGGCTTGTTTCACGAAAACGGAGATTCTTTGACCATTTGCCCTCTTCACAGAGATGAGTTCGGTTTCGGTTGGCGGCCAAGCAAGGCCTGCAAATATCCTCTGCACGACAGCAAGCAGAAGCCAGTTAGAGGGGTGACTAAACGTATGTCGGAAGAAATATTCAACAAATGGAACATCCTATGCCAGATCGGCCAAGGTAACGTCTAGCCTGTTCATAGAACTTCTATTTTCTCATGAGTTAGAGGAGCGCGAAAGCAGGGAGTCGGAGGGTGAAGGGAAGTGAGGAAAAGAGAAACAAACGGTGGAGCACCTGAATTCCCCTTTTTCTCCACAACCAAAAACGGAAAATTTTCATTGGCTTAAAGGCAGTTAGCATGTCATTAACGTGTCGTCCACCCATCAACCGCGTGCCATGGGGAATGCATCGGTTGTCCTCACTTGATGGTGCTGCACACTCTTTGTCGCCCTTCGTACTCTCGAGTGCTCGCCTCCCTATCTCAGACCATGTCATTTTTTCCCCTTGGTTCGTTTCACGTTTTAGCTATTACTTTTCATTTTTGTTTTGGAAGTTATTTTCCTCAAACTCGTCTGAATTGCTTTTATTGACTAATTAGGTATATGTATGAAATGTCTGGGAATCCACACGAAGACGTTTACAGAATCAGATATGCAGGTACTGTTATTGAACCTGTTAGTGGATTTTTACCTTACGCAGAAGTATCCTGGTCGCTAGTTCGATGATATAGCGATGTTGGCTGTTCTCATAGATAACGAGGACAATAGTCTGATTGGTTTTGAACCATTTTTCTCTGCCATTAGCGCTCCCTTCTCTCCCTTCCCTACCCAAATGCGACCAGCGAAACAAAAGGGAACACTTAGATCCTAGCCTCGGTTATGATGTTATCAGGCTGACTTTCGACGATAACATGTAGACGTCCCTTACTAAGAATGGAGAGTGCACGATAACAGCACCGTTCTGAGCCAAGACGGTGCTATAGGCCTGTGTTAGTAGCCTGTGAAAGTCTGCTTAAGAAACCACAGTTAGGCTATGAAACCGCATCTGTCTGTTTCAGGCGCGATCAACGGTTGTAGAAGTATATTTGACTGAGACTGGTTAGAGATAATGAATGAACGAATGAATCAGTAAATGATCCTCTTCCAGAGGGGAATGAATGAAAAAAAGAAAAAGATTTTCTTCCAGGCATGAAGTTTCTTGTCTTGAATTAAAATTTAGATATAGATTTTAATATATTTTTCGCAAAGTGAATCTCTGTAAGCAACACTTCAATCACCTCGTTGAACCTGGAGATAAACCGCCATCTTCACTGAGTGTCCGCCCCTTAGGATGCTGACTATTTATTGCCTGTTTTTTACCTCTTGAAAGGTTTCAGAAGAGGCCGTAACAGAACCTGACGAACTTGATGAAAGCGTCGCGGAAGGTAAACTTACAACACCCTTGTCAAGACAAAGGCGCGTGCAGGTATGACCCTTTTTTAAGAGATCTACTTCGTCTCGACCGTAAGCACTAACGGACTTGTCTTATCTTTTTTAACAGGTTCAACCTGGTGAATACTCTAAAATCGAGAGCCAGTATGAGGACATCATGACTCCAATGCCTGCACTAGTACAGTCGTTGTGCTTGGATGAAAAAGATTACCTTCCAACACCTCAGCCTAATCGCAGACTTCAAGCCCTAAATAGGAATATTGCCAGTTGGAGCGATGGAAAAATAAGCCCAGTACGCTTCCAGCTTAATCAGCCAGTGTCAGATGTTGCAAAAAGTACGCGTTCTTACATAAAGCGAAAGTCGAAGGAAGTTGTTGAATCAGCGCTTGAATGTATTGCACCTGGGCAGTCTGCCGAGCTTCTTGCCATGATTACAGAACCCCCTTCAACTAGAGAATTGGAGCCAGAAAACAAGGTCATGGCGACACTGGTGTCACTGTACGATGTAGCGACGTCATGGTACACAAAGATGACGATCCTGTCAATCTTTGTACACCACTACAGTAAGACGCAGTTAAAAACGATGGTTCCAGGGCTGACGACCTGGAGAATCGATCAGGCCAGGAAACATGCTGTGGTTGTAGGAGAAGGAATTTCTGAAGAGAGAGAGCCAGTAATACGGTATCGGTTAGACGGAGAGAAAGTTGACCATTTCCTGGAGTTTATTAGTAGCCCCCATTACCAGCAAGACGTGGCATATGGCACGAGAAAATTGAAGATGTCGACTGGAGAATCTATCGAAATACCTGATGTGGTACGGACCATAATAAGTTCCAGAATGGTTAAGTTGTACCAGTCATACTGCCGTGAAGTCGGCTTTCGTCCCCTTGGAAGATCAACGCTTTTTTCTATCTTGAAGGTAAAGGTTTATAACAGAATAGACATGCTTCCTTTGCATTCGAAATAACATTTTCAACAGCAAAAGTCTACCACTTGCACAATAACATTGTAATGCACGAAAAAGTGATGCGCAACCACCGTCTAGTTTGTTAAATTAGATGCTCTACTACTGTTATAACAAAAAATGACACTTTCAGTCCTTTTGCGTGGGAGGTGGTTACTCGCGCAAAAATAAAGTATAGCAATTACATAAAAACTACGATATGTCTTGACTGACCCTTGACTACTACAAAGGTTGCAGTAACGCAGAAACCCCCAACAAACTGTAATACATCTGTCGATCTGATGAAGCTACAACTTGCAATTGCTCAGCCCAATGAAGAATATGTTCGTGTTACTAATAATTCCATCTGCATATTACTGTCTGCTCTATTTGTCTTAGATATGTGCAGCCTCCAAGAAAAAGAGTCTTGCGGGTCTTGACAATGTCACTAGCGAAGGAGCAATGGCTTTTGATACCATGGAAAGCATTCTACAAACAATGGCTTCTCTGGGTGGGTAGAGTCGATTGGTTCATTTACACCATTCTGTAATAACAATCCATGGATATTAACCCCCCCCCCCCCCCCACTCACCTGTGTAGAAACGCAACGAGTAGGTGTGGCACGAGTAGGTGTGGCGCGCGTGTGCGTGTTCTTCTCGCTCGACCCTCAATGGTAGGAAGGGTGCTTGTCTAAAAGTACGGTGCAAGATAACAGGAGGCATTCTTTTTTTCATTTTTTCTCATATAGGATCATCTCTTCAGTGGGTTGACAACGTAAAACAAAGAATTCGAGGAGCTAAAAGATATTTCAAAGCGGATTACAAACTTCATGTTTTGGAGGAAAGTCCCTGTGCTGATCACTGTATACGCTTCGCCTTATCCTCCGAGGATGCTCAGTTCCAGTCAGCTTGTGACCATGACCATACCATGCAGTGCGATCGATGCTTAGATTGTAAGAAAGTTGCTGATGATTTAATTGCTGGACTAGAATCTAAAGACATTTCCTACAGGTAAGCTAAGCCGGATGCAAAGATATTGGCAGTTCAACGTTCAGTATGGGTCAGGTTTCCAATTTAGGACATTGACCTGACATCGCATAGAGATACAGATCAACTGGAATATTATTATTATTATTATTATTATTATTATTATTATTATTATTATTATTATTATTATTATTATTATTATTAGTAGTAGTAGTAGTAGTAGTAGTAGTAGTAGTAGTAGTAGTAGTAGTATTAGTAGTAGTAGCAGTAGTAGTAGTAGTAGTATTAGTATCATTATTATTATCATCATTATTATTATAATTATAAACACAAAAATTCCTTTTTATTCATTATCCATCTGTTCTATTTAACCAACATCTGTATTCTTAGTTATCAGGAACAGAAGGAAGAGCTTACATATGATGCCGAGAGAGCTAGAGAAAAGATCTTGGAGTGGAAATCACATATTGTGAGAGCTATCAACCAGGAAAGGGCCAAAATCGACATTCTTGATAATCTAACCGCACAGCAGGTGTTAGTCGTCATGGATTGGGCGATGAAATGGCTCCCAAGAAGCCACCGCGAGACTCAAAGTGAGTGGTTTGGTAAAAGAGGCATTAGTTGGCATGTTTCAGCCTGCGTTACGAGAGCAGAAGATGAGGCAGCTGAGTTCGAGGTAATGAGTGCAACCTCCTACGCACAGGACTCTTTTACACTGCTGACGCTAGACCCATACAGAACGCGTGTCACAATGACCGTATTGCAATACGACCAAGCTTGCCACGAGGTTCCCAGTAGTTCAGTGTTTGGATTCTCTTTAAAGACTCAGGATTTTTTTGTCCCACGGTAGTGACATATTGAATATTCCCTCTTTCTTATTTCTTCACTGAGCTTAACATTTACCGTTTTTTCTTTATCGGCACCGTTCGCGTAGTTCTCTTAGCAATGTCCTTACTTAGCTCAAGCACAAGTTAGTAATTGTTTATCGTCAATACATACATCGTAAACGTCTCTAAATAATAACAATATTAGTTGTTATCGCCGGTTTTTTCTTCCACAGGTGCAGACGTTTGTTCATATTTTTGAAAAGTGCAATCAAGATTGGTTTGCAGTGTTGTCAATATTGGATCACCTGGTTCAACAGCTTGTGCAAATCTCCCCTGATCTCAAAGAGATATTCCTGAGGAGCGACAACGCTGGCTGTTACCACAATGCACCTCTGTTGATCAGTGCCCCCGTTATTACCACAAAAGGAGGCTTGACTCTAAGAAACTACAGCTTCAGCGAGGCAAACAGTGGTAAAGACGTCTGCGACAGAAAGATTGCACCTCTTAAAGCGCACGTAACCAGATACCTCAACGAAGGTAATTCCTTGGTATACTCTGCGGATAGTCTTTGTCCATGTAAACAAAGCTTGTCTGAATAAATGAATTTCACAGTCTAATTTTCGTTCATTTGATCGCTTATTCGGTAGGTCATGATGTAATAACAGCACAGCAATTAAAGGAAGCCATTGATTCGTATGGTGGAGTTAAGGGCTGCCGTGCTGCTGTCATTGAACTTAACACAAAGAAACAAACAGCTGCCACTTACAAGTTTAGTGGAATTAGCCAGCTGAACAACTTTCAGTATACTGAGGATGGTGGAATGATTGTATGGAAGACGTTCCAGGTTGGAGAGGGTAAGAGGATTTCAAAGCAGGAGCTAAGTAAGATGGGAAGGTCACAGGGTGAGACAGGAGTGAACGTCATACTGCCGTTTTGTGAACCAAGTGAGACTTCTGGGTTGCTGAAGAAAGAGTCCAAGCAGCCAGCTGAAGATGATCCCCATGTCACTGCGCCCGTTGCTCCATCTGCGGAAGAGGAAGAAGATTGTGACTGGTTTAATTGCCCGGAAGAGGGATGTGTTAAAGCCTTCAAAACAAACCGTAACCTCCAACGGCACATTGACTTCGGACGCCATCAATTTAAACTTCATGAAGAGTCACAGTACGACCAAATTCGACGCAAATGGGCCAAGCATTGTATCTCTTTGAAGCCCGAGAATCCTTCTTATTTTGAAACGGCAAGCTCGTCTTCTGAAGACATTGAAAGTGAAGTAGTCATGGGATGGGCTCAAGCAAGATCGAGACGGAGAAGCAGGTTTTCTGAACAAGTAAAGAGCTTTCTTTTGGAGCAATTTATGATCGGTGAAGAAACCGGTCGGAAGATCACCCCGGCAGAAGCAGCGACACGAATGCGTACTCTACGAAACGAAGTTGGTGATCACCTGTTTGGCAAGGAGGAGTGGCTGACCTCCCAACAAGTCACCAGTTATTTTTCGAGATTAGCAGCAATGAAAAAAATTGGCCAGTTACCAGCAGCAGCAGTTAGTCTTGAGGAAGAAGATGTTGAGGCAGTAGTCGAGCGATCGGAGAGATACCACCTGCGTCAAAGAATTTACAACAAACTAACATTGTAAAAACACCAGTGTAAGCTCCTTTATGTTGCCCATTATAACGTTCGAGGAAAACGGACGGACTTAGCGAGGCAGTGGGCTGAATCAGGAAAGGATCACACAAAGTCATACGTACACTTTCAGTAATAACGGATGAAAACGAGGCTAACGTCACTTTTTGAATGCAGTGGGGAATGTAATGTTTATGAATGTAACGATGCATAAACCATGTCTTGTTTTCTCACTGAAAGCGTAAAACAGAGAGGCACGCAGGGAGCAATGGGAATTAATGCCAGCGATTGCGATTGCAGCTCGCTCATGAAGGTCGCGTTTGAGAGATACTTACACTACCTACCGGCCTTATAGCCTGTGTACAGCCACCACAAATCCCTAAGCCATCCCCTTCCTTGGGGGTGGCTGTACATAGGTTACCGGCCTTACGACTGTTGAGCCTACATACATGCGGGTACTGAAAATGAGTTGTTTTATATTACATCACGATCAAAATTCTACGCGGCTCCTCAAAAACCATCATTAAACATTCTTGCTCACTTGCACGATTTAAGTACGTCTTTGTTGTTGTTTTTATTGTCGGGGTGTAGTAGGTCACCCTATCATAAATTAAACATTAAATGTGAACAGATTTTACTTGAATTGATAAACCTGATGTATGTACGTAGAATCTAATCAAAGTATTTTACAGCCAGTATTTTACAAGTTAACCTTTTGTACAAAATAGAGCAGAATTCTCCATAAATTATTGTTCGCGACTCCTTCTGCCATTGGGCTTGAAACGATTGAAACCATATCATACCATATCGTAGATTTCCTTGCATATCCTCTGTTTGAGTATTCTTTTCATTGGTGGCTCGCACAAGGGAGCCTTTTAGTAGTTTGCTCTAATTTGTTACAGGAGACATGGGATCCTGACTTTTTGTCCTTTATTTATTTATTTATTTATTTATTCACTTGTCTCTTGTTTACATTGTATTCATTTTGCAATTGTTTTCTCCCGCGTGAATAAAAATTTGTTGGGACGCTCGCGGGGAGTCCTCGGTCGAGACGTGAGAGACTGGGTACTACTCTAAAGAAAAACATGGCGCCGGATAAGGAAGGTTCAATACTTCTACTGGCTAAGAAACAATCCTATCTGTAGGCCATGGATACTGGTAATTGTTGATGAACATTGAAACCAATATTCAGGAGACAAGCCTTAAGAAAGGATCACATTTTGCCTTCTTCCTGGAGGATATATCTGAATGAATAACCTTGGGGCCGATCGATCAACATGCCGAAAGGCTTGTGTGTGTATCTCCCTTTCAAGCTGTAAGACTGACGTAAAGTGTGACAGCAAAGGCAGTGAGTAGCAAATTAATGAACGTCTGCATATATTTATGGCATCACAAGTTTGTTGGAGCTGTAGTTATCTTGTGATCAGGCGGCATGTCCATGTTTACTATGAAAATCGTTTCAACCTTTGTTTTCTGCACTCGCATGTAGCACGTTTTTGGCCGAAAAAATCTTACACGTAGTTTAAACTTTACAGACTTTTTTTTACATGTACTTTTTCCTCGATAAATGTTTTATAAAACAATTGCTGATTGAACCCTCAAAACAGAGCCGCATTGGCGACATCCAAAGGCAAATTTACCCTAAAATCTTAACTGTCACACATTGCCCGCAAAGCATTATTTTCAAAATAGGTTTACTGCTAAAGCAGAGAACGATCTATAATTTTGATGGTATCTTTGAAATCTCATTTCATAGCATTACTTACGCCGTTATCCTCGTTTGGAAAGGTTGAATCTCTTAATAAATAATGTTGTATAAAGATAGGTGAAAATTCGAGTCGTTTTCGACCCAAAAGCGACCATGAATACGTCGACCTCTGTTTTTTTCATACGTTTAGGAATTTCGCGATAATATTCTACCTACTTTATTATCACCTCAATATATAACCCCACACAAAATGTAAGCAAAATCTGAGATGGTCGTTGTAGACTCATATTTTAATATTGCATGGTTTTCAGGTGGACCCTCTCTTAATAATATAGTTCATTGCTAACTGGTGAATAAAACCATTTATTTTTTAAATAAGTCTCCTTTTTCTTTTATTAAGAAATGAAGTCGATTGTTGTTGATTTTGCACTTATTGTATATCTCTTTATCTCAATATGCAAGTTGGTTGTGATGTTTTTGTCCGATTTCAGTTGACTGTGGAATCATTATCGGCTTCATGCCTTTCACCCCGTAATGTACTATGCATATACATTCATAGCGATGTTTTCGATTTTGTTTTCTGTTAGTGTTGTCTTCCCTTGAGGGGTAGATAGTTACAGGTTTGGTTTCACAAAAAGGGAAAATGATTGTTATACATGTAAGAAGTGACATTCCTTTACTTAGCCAGATGTTGATTGTTCAGAATGTATGACCACAGGAATCCCAACCGTAATCTAAGGCATTATTTGGAGAATTTGGGGATAGAATGCGCATCGTATTTTTGAAATCAAAACTTTGCTTCCCCTATTTGCCACACCCTTCAAGTTGCGATTTTGTTTTTACCCTTCAGGGCCCAATGCTAGATCATAACGGCGACGACTGTGGTATTCTACTGTAGTATAATGTGCATATTAATGTATACTGGTAAAAATATTTGATATTGTGTCACGGGTTAACTAAAATTAAATCAATTCATACATATACCGTGATAATTTCTAGTGAAAAGCGTTATAACAAGAACAAAAACATATGATTATTGGATCCTGTTTCTCTTGACTATTGATATGATTTGCAAAAGCATTTACATTTTTTTCTGATTAGTTGTACTTCCTTAATCGGGAGAATAGCACAACGTTTTAAAAGAATGGAAAACTGATGTTATATAATTGATCTGTCCAGATTGTATGACAGTAACAACACTGCCAACCCCTTCCCAGTCATCTCAAGAGAAACGTCATTGAAATCGCGTGATCATGGAAAACTTTGAGACCACGATTTCATGTCCGCGTAGTCTTTAAAACCGGGTGTTATTAGCTGTGCTCACACTATAGAGTTTCAACTAAGGAAAAGGGAGCTACCCCAAGAATATTTCACGAGGTAAGTTTATTTCCGGTTTCATTTTCTATCGATTAAAGGACTTTTTGGGTGTTAAGGGTTACGAATTTGAAGAAGTTTTAATGTCACTCTGTGCGCATAAAACAACCCCTTGGAAACTTTCCTACATCATCTAGAGCAAGGCCCTGGAAAGAGGAACCATCCGGCCTAACCCATCTCATTTTCCTAACATTTGCAGAAAATTGCGCCTTGATCAGAAACTCCATTATTGAAGGGTAAAAATTCCATCTCAAAATCATCATCATCTTCATCATCATCATCATCATAATAATAATAATACTTTCATGCACAAGATCGTAGGGAGCAGGAGTAAAGAGGTGCTGAGGAAGATGTAGAAGGCGGGGGAGTACAAACATTCACATATTATAGTGGAGATGACAGCAAGTTCATTCGTTTTGTGATATAAGCATAGGATTTTGTACACGGTTTTGAAACTGTTTTGTACACGGTTTTGTGATATAAGCATAGGATTTTGTACATGGTTTCAACATGGCTGCCACGTTAGAGAGTGTTTAGTTACATTGACTTTTACTGTGCGGATTGTGCAGACTTTTCACACTCTGAAATGGTAAGTAGAAAAATCTAGTTTTTTCAATGAGTACTTAAACGTTTGAAATAAATGTAAGCATAATTTCGTCAAGAAGCATGTTAAAAGACCAAAGAGAATGCATATTATCGTTAAAAAAATAGAAAACCTTGTCTATGTGTACATAAATTACTGAAAAACTCCAAAAATAAACCACAATTGTATTCATCATGATATTTTTCATTCCTTTTTTAATTTTCTCCAGTGTGTGTGCATTTGTTTCGTTATTTATATTATAAATAATCGCATTATGTCCAAGCTATCGACATTTGCCTAATTCCCTACCTTTTATAACTGGTCAGTTGATCACCTAACTTACAGTGTTGGTAAGGATGGAAAAGTCCATAAACTCTAACTGGAAAACAGACTGGAGTAAGTGTTGTTTGTGTCAGCAAGAAAAAAATGAAGATTTTAAGTGATCCGGACACAAAACCGACCCATAGAGAAACAGATGGTTATACAAACATTGCAACCAACCTTCCACTCGTCATTGGTATTAATGCTTTACCAATTATCCTGGACCCAGCTCGACTAGATGAAGGTGGTGGTAGAGAAGAAACCTTAAGGAAGAACAATGCAAAATATCACCAATCATGCCGACTACTCTTCAACAACACAAAGCTACAAAGGGCAGAAAAAAGAGCTGCTACAACGGACACAGTTTCAAACGATGGGAAACGGCTAAAGAAGCAAAGACCAGGTTTACATTCCAAAGAATCAAGATGCTTCTTATGTGAGAGGGATGCTCCAGAAAGTGATCTAAGACAAGCGATGACAATGAAACTAAACAAGAGATTAAACCAATGTGCGAAGACTCTGAATGATGGAAGGCTTCTTACAATACTTAGTGAAGGAGATGTTGTGGCTCGGGAGCTCAAGTATCCCCCAGCCTGCCTGATTACATTATACAATAGAGAGCAATCTCAACTTTGTGCTCAAGAAAACAAGTAAGAAAGAAGAAGGATGTGCAATTGCCTTTTTTGAACTTGTTACGTACATCATTGAAAGCACTAATTCAAGGGCAGGTCCGTGCACATTTAGACTTGCAGATGTAGTTCTGCTGAACTCTACAAGGTTGAAAGACCAGTTATTGTCACATTTGCCTGAGCTAGAAGCGTATCATAAAGGACGACATGTGTTGCTGGCCTTTGAGAGTAATATTGGCACTTTTATGGTGGAAGCAAGTAAAACATGTGACGCCATTAACCTGGCTAAATCTGCTACAGTCATACGTAAGGAGATGCTCGCTCACAAATGGACATTTGAAAAGACATTGCAGGGGGTAGTAACATCGAAGAAGCCATTCCTCCATCTCTTCTTGAATTCGTCTGTATGATTGAACATGGTGCAGATATCAAATCTCAGATAAAGCACTGTGCAACCAAATCCAACGTGGCTATAGCACAACTCTTAGAATACAACTGCTTTGCAAAGTACAAATAAGATGCATTTACTCACAGACACTCAAAAGACCGTGAAACTCCATTTGCAGTTTATGTGGGATTGTCTGTTTTTGCCAAAACTCGGAAAAGACATCTTGCAGATATGCATTATTAATATATAGATTTAGCCAAGCCTAAAAGCGGGGCCCCCCTTTTTGTTTTGTCTGTTTTTTGCTTTTGTTTTTTGTTTCGTTTTTTTGTTTTGTTTTTGCTGGCAGTTATTAATTTGTGAAAATACTCTCATCCAAGTCGTTTTATTAAAAAAAAAGAAAAAACGAAGAAAAAAAAGAAGAAAAATTCTTGCTCCCGCTGAGTGTCGAACTCGGCTCGTCGGCGTGAGATGCCGGTAACTAGTCCACTAGGCCATGGGCGTTTGACATTGTTTGGGTAGTTAATTTTAATACTTATTTCTTTCTTCGTGACAAGCTGCCTATCAGCATGAAAATGCTAGTGTTTTTCCTGGCAAAATGTGTCCGAAACGCCGTAAAAACCATGGTTGTGGACAGAAAAAACCAAAAGCACTAGCTCTGCTATATTTGGCGTCGAAACTGCTGCGAAAAGCTGCGAACTCAAGCGGTGTGCCGACCGAGTTTGAACAGAACCGACGAGGCAAATTTGAACTTTTTGCCTGAACTTTATCGCCTAATTTCTTTCGCCTAGATTGAACTTTTTCCCTTCCACCAAAAAGACAACTGAGAGTTCTTTTGAACTTTTTTTTTCCATTAACAAATTTGTTTTTGACTTTTGTTGTCTTTGCTTGTTTTGCTACAACGCGGGTCAACATGCGATTTCGTGCCGAAAACACACAGGATTCAGCACAGGGTTATATCCAGTGTATGAAGTGTATTGGTAGCCCTGTGGTACAGACGTACGGACGGACGGTCACGTGACTACTACGTCACTACCAAAATTTTTTGGCTTGATAGATTACCAAATTTCCTTAACAATGGAGCTCCGCTGACGCGCTAGCGCGCTGGCTCCGCTATTATGATTATGATGATGATGATGATGATGAAAACGGGCTGAGTATTTCTTATGACAGAGTTTTAGAAGAAATATCCGTGAAACTAGGTGAAGCAGTTGTTAATCAATACGTTGAAGGTGTCGTTTGTCCACCAATTCAGAAAAAGGCCTATTCACAACACCAGCAATGGACAACATAGATCACAACCCCACAGCAGCTACAGCACAGTCTTCCTTCCATGGCACTAGTATGTCAGTCTTCCAGCACCCAAATTATGAAAACAAAGGAAAGTTCCAGACCTCCCAGAAAGTTCCAGACCTCCCACGGGCATACACGAATGTCAAACCAGCTAACCTGAGAGAAAATCCAAAACTTCCAGTCACAAGTTTGCTTTGCCAGCTATTGATTCAATAACAGCTCATCTGAAGCAAGAGTTTGCATGGCTTGAAAAGGTGAATATTACAAAGTAGACGATGCTGTCAGTATAACATGGGCTGCACATCACGCATCCCAGACGAGAGCTCAACAGTTTGAAATCAGCATCACTTCTCGACTTCCCCTTCTTCCAGATGAGGCTCATTCTCCAGCCACCATCAAACATGTAATGACTAAGATTCGTGATATAGTTGCATTTCTGAACCCAGGGCAGATTCCTGTTGTAGCAGCTGACCAGCCGCTGTACGCACTAGCTAAACAGATACAGTGGCAATGGCCTGAATACAAGGAAGATATATTTATTGTTATGTTCGGAGGACTACATATTGAGTTGGCTACGCTAAGGTCGGCAGGAGCAATACTTCAAGACAGTGGATGGACCAGTGCCCTTTCTGAAGCAGGTGTTGCATAATCAGGAACTGCAGAATCGTTTTGGTGGCTTCCAGTGTTATCCGAACAAGGCAAGCGCATCAAATTACAGTGTGCAGTCTACACAAATTGATGAAAGCAGAGTACAACCACTATTACACTAACGTTGCTAGCATGGATATTCTCCATTTTAAAAACTGGTGTGAAAAACGCAGCCTTAAAGGTCCACAGTTCTGCTTTTAAATTCTTATCATGTCTATGGAGCTGACTATGCTCACATTGGTTCATTCCTTTAGAGAAGCAGACATTGGACTGTACTGTGAGGCATTGGCAGAACTATTACCTTACTTCTTTGCCAACAATAATGTTAATTACACACGCTGGCTTACAATCCATCTCAGAGACATGACGTGGATTGATGCACGTCATCCTGAAATCACCAAGGAGTTCCACAGAGGAAACTTTTTGCGCACAAAACTGAGGAAATTCTCAGGACTGCCTATTGATCAAGCCCACGAACAAAATAATGCTGTGATCAAAGGTGACGGAGGAGGATGAGGATGAATCAGCACTCAGCAGCTGAATGGTTGCCGGGCCACAAGTGAGTCGTCTGGTTTCCAATTATGAAACTGCATCGGGAAAGAAAGACATATGTGCCAGAAGAAAGCATCACGAAGAAACAGGAGGTGCTCAAATAACATTTCTCGATAGACTCACAAGACATCTGTACAGCAATGGAAGAGATGGGCAATCCGTTCGAAGAGGAATCCGCTGATCTTTTGACTCTCAATATCAAAGATATTGCCGACTGCACCAAAGCTGAGATGTTAAAAACACATTGAGCAAGAGGCAAAGTACAGCTTGAGTCATTCATGGCAGGCTTAAATAAGAACGAGCGATCATGCTTCTATGAGCCAATCAAGAAGAACAAGATCGCTTTCTTCAAGCATGAACAAGTAACCAGCAGCTCTAAAGAAAAGATCATAAAAAAAGACTGTCAGCTCTTCTCCCGTCTTTATTTCATGTCAGAGAAGAGAGTGCGACCTCCATGAATTTTTTCAGTCTTTCCCAGCATCATTAACTGACAATGGCGAGATCTATCCATGTTAGAAATCTCATTTGGTTGAAATTCTTAAAGAAAAGGTCACTATTCCAAACTCAGAACCACAGGCAGATGCCATAATCATAGATGGTTCAGCGATAGTCAACGCTTCTCCCCCAGAAAAATCGACGAGTTTTGACAAATATGCCAGAGAAAACATCCTTTCAAAGGTAGAATTACAAGTACAAAAGAACGGACATTGTGTTTGATGTCTACCGACAGTCGAGTCTAAAGAATGAAGCAAGGTCCAATCGGGGTAAAGGGATTAGGAGGAGAGTTTCGGGAAACAGCAAGACACCTACCAACTGGAAAGGTTTTCTTCGGGGCAGCAACAACAAAACTGAACTACTCAACTTTCTTGCTGACAAAATAGCCATCCCCTCCACAACAAACATCGTAATTGTAACAAAGGGAGATGATGCTATGGCCACTCAACCAAAATCCTTAAGTGACATAGCACTCTACAGCCACGAAGAAGCAGACAGTCGAAGTTTTGTACATGCAAAAAGAATGAAAGTAAAAGGTAATAAGTCTCTGATGATTAAAGCAAATGACACTGATGTTGTCGTCATTGCCATGTCTGTTTTGTTTCCCTTAAAGGAGATTGGACTTAAGTACCTGTGGATTGCCTATGGCCAAGGACTAAACACACGCTGGATTCCAGTTCATCAGCTTGCTGAAAACGTGGGTACTTCAAGGTCAAGTGGAATGCCATTCTTCCATGCTTTCACCGGTTGTGACATTGTTTCTGCATTTCGTGGCAAAGAAAAAAAATTTGCTTAGCAAACCTGGGTTGTTTGTGAAGGAGTCTCAAACACTTAAACCAAACTCAGTCAGAGCCCTTTGACATTCGATGATAGTGACCTTCCCATCTTGGAAAAGTTTGTGGTAACAATGTACGACGGATCCAGTACAGCGTCAACAGTCAACTAGGCAAGACTTGACCTCTTTGCTCGAAAACAGAGATCCTACTTATCAATACCACCAACTCAAGCCTCCCTGAAGGAACATGCAAAGCGTGCTGCCTATCAGGCCAGAATAATCTGGGGTGAGACAATGGACCCCCAGCCTGACATAGATAGTCCAGCAGAGTGGGGTTGGATCAAACGAGGTGCCTTGTGGCAAGTACACTGGACTGACCTTCCTCCAATAACAAAGTGTGGGTGTAAGAAAGGTTGTATTCGCAGGTGTAAATGTTATCAATGTGGTCTGACTTGTACAGCACTTTGTAGTCAGAACTAACGTAGCTTCCATAGCCAGAACAAAACAGTTTATAATATAATTATAATAGAGAAAGAGCTATGTTGATGGAAGTAAACTGCGAGTTCTACCTTGCATTTGCCTACATTCAGAGATCACGAGATAGCAAGTCATGTGACTTCGAGCTCAGTGCAAGTTTTGATTTCGAGCTAGTCTTCACGCCTTGCGGTGGATCCGCAATATTTCCTCCCTCACTGGCTGGAAAATATTACGTATGAAGCTAGAAATACCAAGATGACCCACAACAAGACCGAAGACGAACTTTTAGACCTTCAAGATGACGAGAAGTCCTCTGATGTTGATGAGAAGACCTCTGATACTTTTGATGTTGACGACTCAGACAGGCTAAAAGATGGCGCTCGCATCACATGCGATCCCAACAAGGATTCAACACTGGCATCTTCGCAGGAGATTAGCCTTCTGATCAGTGCAATACAGATGTTAACCAACAGACTGCCTGGAGTCCTTAATTCGCCTCTCGTAGAGGCATGAACGAACGAAAAAAGCAAAGGAAAGCAGCTGGTGAGTTCGCCGCCCGCTGGCTTCCCGCCAAAAAGTCAAGAGTCAGAGAAAGCGAGGCAAAGAGTAAGACAGTAAAATATGCACCACTGTATTATCGTGCACTTGAAAATGACAAAACTGATGTTTTGAAACAGAATGGTTGGAATCACGATGATCATATGCACATTTCTGAACTAGCAAAGAAGGACCTTACCTGGTGGCTTGAGCATGTTGACAGTGACCCATGCCCGGTTATGCTGCCAGAACCAAAACTAACCCTTAAGTGTGATAGCTCTCTAGAAGGATGGGGAAGTGTCATTGATAACTCTTCCACCTCTGCCAATGGCAGATGGTTCCCCCAAGATAGAGTGTGCCACATAAACTACTTGGAGATCAAAGCAGTCCTCCTTGGTCTCAAGTCTCTACTCTCAGAGCTTAAACACTGCAGCATCAAAGTATTATCTGATAACCAAACAGCTGTTTCTTATCTTAGAAACATGGGTGGTACTCACTCGAGAATCTGTAATGAGATCACAAGAGAAACGATTCTGTGGTGCAAAGAACGAGACATATCCTTGACGATAACCCACTTGCCTGGGAAACTAAACATTGAAGCTGACAAAGCAAGCAGAGTGTTTTATGATGATACTGAGTGGTCATTAGATGATAAAGTTTTTCAATCCTTAGTCTCAAGATGGGGAAAACCAGATATTGACCTGTTTGCATCACGCTTGAATGCAAAACTACCTTGCTATGTAGCATGGCAACCAGACCCAAGTGCCTTTGCAATAGATGCATTTACACTTAACTGGTCTGTGTATAATCTCATATATTGTTTTCCCCCTTTCAGTGTTATTGCAAGAGTACTTCAGAAGATACTTCAGTGCCAGGCAACAGCCATCCTAGTTCTTCCAGATTGGCCAACACAGTTTTGGTACCCTCGGGTGACATCAATGTTAGTTGTCCCTCCAGTGAAAATAAATCTTCAGAAGAAAACACTGATCCTTCCTCACGATGCCACCAAATTTCACTCACTCTACCCCAAACTCCGGTTGATTGGTTGTCTTGTGTCAGGGAAATCGTCCAATCTCAAGGAATAACTGGGGAAGCATTGAACATTATCATTGATTCATGGAGGGAAAGCACTCAAGAGCAATATAGGACCAGTGTATCCGCCTGGATAGGATACTGTAAGAAGCAACAGGTAAACATTACAACACCATCACTGCCACAGCTGTTGGATTCCTCACCGTTCAATCGAAAAAGCTGGGATACAGTGCACTGGGAACTACTAGGAGTGCCCTCTCTTCATTTATAACCATTAATGGCTTCAAAGCTGGAGAACACCCCTTAATTTCAAGATTTATGTCTGGAGTTTTCAACAGGAAACCAACTTTTCCAAGATATGTCCAAACTTGGGACCCACAAACTGTGCTGAACCACCTTAAAGGCTACCTTGACATCAAGCAAATCACTCTGAAGCAATTGACACTGAAAATGACTATGCTCATGGCCTTAGTCACTGCTCAGAGAACTCAGACACTTAAACTGCTTTCAATTCAAGACATGAATGTTAAACCGGGTGAATATTCTTTTCATATCATGTCACCTCCTAAACAAACTAGTGCTAGTGGTGGCAAGCAGAGACATTTGCAACCTGTTATTTTCAAGAAATATGAACATGACAGCAGTCTTTGTGTTTTTACGTTGTTAGAAGAATATGTTACTAGAACTGCTCAGCTTAGAGGTTCAAGTTCTCAACTGTTACTTTGTCATACTAAGCCTCATGGACCAGCATCGAAAGATACTATTTCAAGGTGGATAAAGCAAGTTATGTTTGATGCATGTATAGATACTTCTATATTTAAACCTCATTCTACCAGAAGTGCTGTCACTTCTGCTGCCAAGTTAGCCAGTGTCCCATTGGATGAATATATGGCAACTGCTGGTTGGCGTTCAAATTCAGTGTTTGCTGTGTATTATCACAAACCAATATCCTCTGCTGGCACCTTTGTTAATGCCGTATTGGGCCATGTTTAAGAAGTCTGGTCAATAAACCCCACGTTCTTGTTGCATGATGTTATTATTATGCTCTTTGTCATGCTCTTTATTTTTTGAGGGCCCATATGTTGCTCTCAAGTCTCATGTGATCTCTGAATGTATGCAAATGCAAGGTAGAATTGAATAATTAAACGAGACTTACCTGTAAGTTGAAGTTTGATTGAGATTCTATCGCAGCATTTGCAGCAATGAAGAGATCACATCCCTCCCTACACCTCTCCCTTACCCTTTTGTACCTCAACTGGTTTCTTCATGCCTACACATCCTGCTCTTCTGTGAGGCTGGCCATAGGACCCTCAGCTCGAAGTCACGTGACTTGCTATCTCATGTGATCTCTTCATTGCTGCAAATGCTGCGGTAGAATCAATCAACTTCAACTTACAGGTAAGTCTCGTTTAATTATTCAATTATAACGTTTTCCAAATTTTTTTTCAATATTTTTGCCTTAGATATTAATGCATGTAAAGCTAAGCAACAGATTGCAGACTGGTATTTAAACAATGGTACAACCTAAAATGGTATGTGGTGAAAAGATGTGTTTAAGTCTTATAGACTTTGGCCGTCATATTGGAAATGACGTTATCCGAAAAATATGTCAATAGTCTTGAAAAGCAGAAATAAAAGTAGCTCGATTGGATTCATGGCAAGAAGTGTTATGGTTATTTGTGTTAATTGTCGTACTTGTATCACAAAATGAACCGTTCTAAGTAGTGAAAAGGTGCATTTCAGTCGGACAGACTTTGGCCGCCATGTTGGAGAGTGACATCATCTGAGAAAAGGTGTCGGAACCAGAAATTCAAGTGGTTCATCAACTGGGTTTATAGCGGGAATTCTCAAGTTTGTTTGTGCTAAGTTTGAGGCTTGTATCATAAAATTAACGATTTTGTGTAGTTTAAGGGTGTATTTAAGTCGGATAGACTTTGGCAGCCATATTGGAAAATGTAATCATCCAAAAAATGACATCAGAGCCAGAAATTCAAGTGGCTCATCAGTCGAATTCATATAGGGAGGTCTGAAGTTTATTTGTGCCAAGTTTCGTGCTTGTATCACAAAACGAACAATTCGGATGAAAATTGCTGTTAGCCGCTCCACTATTGTGTGATTGTTTCAATATATATAACGGCTCTTTTCATGTGAATGTTGCAATCAGTTTGATTAAACATTCTTAATATAATACAGATTGGAAAGCTCGCCGTTGGTCTTCAGCGAAGTTGGTGAATTTTGTTTCGTTCTACATATCGAAACAATCACATAATATGTGTTTGTCTGATCACCGGGATGGCGGTACTGTCGGGCATACTCAATGTTGCCCAAACTTTCAAAGTTGCAACTTAAGGGATGGACAAATCTAGAGAACTCTGTCATCTTATCGAGTTTATGCATAGCTTAGATTTTAGATTTTAGCATTTCTTTATTCCATAAGTACCACTTAGTTTCTTTCTGTTTATAAATATAACTTTTTTCACTCCAAGGCTCATGGGTTACGCTATGCGCCCTGTGTAGCTAGTTTTAGCTTTTAGCATACAGTCGTGAGTTAACTAAACTCAAACCATCTCACCAAAGAGCAAAAAACTTTTTCACTATTCCCATAAAACCAGGCCCTTGAGAAGAGGACAATCAACACCTGACAACTCTAACCAAACGCTTGCGGTGTCCCTTCCCTTGACCCCTAAAATGAGGGGGAAAATAACAACCCTCGACAAATATGAAAAGATGAGGAGGCGCTGAATGAAGGCACACTTGAAAGAACTTTAATTCATCCATCCTACAAACAAGTGGCCGGGGCTACAACTCTCCGTTACATCCCATGAAACTATAAAACAATTGACGAGCATAAGGTCCAAACTTTCCACGTGCATAACACAGCATTTGAGCGTGGTCTGACACTGAGACATCACAACAAACTGCTGGCAGAAACTGACGAATAGGACGCGAGGTATCTTTCCCCGCTTTCTTCATCACTTTTGCTATCTCCACCGTCTTCTTCACCCGAGGCCACCAGAAGCTGACTTGAGAAAAGGACAACCGATCAAAGGGATTCTGACTTTTTCATAAGTACATGAATACTACATTCTGACTTAGACTTTTCCATGAGAGACGTCTGGAGACGAGTCACCCGAAATGGTTGGGGTACATGAACATTTGTACTGTCTGCATAGGCGATGAAATATGAGACTACAATTAGTTTTTAAACTGTCAACAAAAAGAACTGCCCAAGACAACTGGAGGGTTATGAGAACCTGAGATCAGAGACCCGTGGGAAGGCCCTACGAGATGGCAGAGAAGTCAACCTGCATAGGATAAAAGCCACCACAAGGCAGTCTACTTTTAAGTACACCACAGAAAAAGATGGGAATGACCTCCCCAAAGAATTCCGCACGAGTGCTCTGAGAAATGGGAAGTGGGAAAATAGGAGAAATAGGGAGAATGGAAAGAAAGAAAGCTCCCACCATTTCTTTCTTCTCCACCAGGCACTTTTTTTTGTAATATTTACGCATTTTTTTCCAGTTGTTTTGATTCCCTTCTTAAAAAATACATTTCAACCATGGAATACACGAAAACAACAACAACAAAATAACCATTTCTTTAGACACGAAAATGTAAATGGACAATGGTTTTTACAGATGCAGAGAGCCCTCTCCTCCACTTGGATCAAAAAATCTATTTATTGCAGAACTCAAGGTGCTGTCACACTAGGCAATGTTTAATGCAACATGTCTCGTATTTTTTTCAACACAAGTTACATGCTGGAAGAAACATACGCAACTTCACTTATTGCGATACAAGTTGCAGAAAACGTTGTTGTAGTTGCCTATTGTAACATCAACCCTTCACCGAATGGCCGAATGCAGAAAGGCCACTGTTTGAGTAAGGATAACAAAGCACAATTTGATGTTTGGGCACCTCAAGACTAATCGGATATTCCACCGACAGTCGACTGAAAAGCGATGGTCGACATGTAGGTGACAAGTCGACCGATGTATCGACCTGCATATCAGCCTAGTATCACTCGACATGCGGTCGACACTCGAACAACATGCTGGCTGAGTGTTGGGCGAGTGTCGACCAATATATCGATCGAGTATCAGTCGTTGGTAATGGTCGACACTCAGCCACGGGTACCTTAGATACACATGATCCGCCAATATTGCAACTCTGGGAACTGCAGGCTCAGTTGTTAAGGTATCGCATGTATTGCACACTATTCAGGTGCACCAAGCGACAGCCTGCTCTCTGCACATATTGATGCACAAAGCTTTCCAGGGCCACCGAAATGGCGTGGAAGAAAGAGAAAACCCACCTTCATTTGAAGACTGGAAGTCAATGAGACTGACGGGGAGCCCTGAGTTTCAGTACTGGGCCAATTGACATTGGACTATGAGTTCACAGTTCTTATGTTTGTCCAATCCATAAGACAGGGAAATGCTCTTCTGTATCGCAATACTTAAACCAAGCTTATTCCATGGTTCTTTGCACTGGATCACACATGCTATGCACGATGGCTGCCGATTCACCTGCGTGAGATGATGACCCTATCATCACAACACCCAGACCTAGCTTAAGCATTTCAAAATGGACAATTTGTGATCCACAAGACACAACACAAGCAATTGACCACACCCAGGTGCAAGAGGTGGATGGTGTCAGGTCTAGAGATTTCCAGGATGGTAGGCGAGTTCGAAGCTTCACAGGAACTAATACAGAAGAAAGAGGGCAATGGATCAAAAGCAAAAGCAAACAGACAACGTTTCTGACCTCTGCAAAGTAATTGAAAGAATGGGGGTCCATTCATGGAAGAATGCAGTGGCTGGCTAGTTTTAGATACTAGCTTCATTGTCGATGCTGAGATTGTAACAACAGTGAAAACAATACAACCCTTGGTTCAAAAAGCCTTTGAAAGCTTTCTAGAAGCTTGCATTGACAAGCAAACGAAATCCCTGTTTGATCCAATAACAAAGAACAAGCTTCCGTTATTCAGCTCTCCACCAAGGAAGACAACTTCAAGAAAGCAGCAGCAAGTTGCCTCTCTAAAGGAAGACTGTTCTCTCTTTCCACAGTTGTATGGGAGCTGTCAGGTCCGGGCAGGAGATGTTGATGAGTTTTTCGCCACGAAAATCATTTGTATCCGCCATCTCTGTCTAAGTTTGGTCAGCTATGCTCTGGCACTAAGTCGGATCTTACGCGATGTCTCGAGAGACTGTCCATCCCTGTTCAAAGTGATAGTCCTGATGTTGACGCCCTGCTCCTGAATGGTGCCGCCATTGTCCAAATGCTGAAACCAGGACCCTCAAAGACCTTCCAGTAATATGGTGACACATTTTTGTGCCATATGTCGACTCACAGTTGTAGAATGTCAGTAGAGTTGATATTGTGTGGAACAACTAAATTCTAGATGGTCTGAAAGCTGCAACGAGAATCAAATGAGGGAAAGGATTAAGAAGGCGTGTGGAGTCAGGCAACCATCTCCCAAGCCACTGGGATGGGTTCTAAGAGTAGACGACAACAACGCCGAACTCTTCCAGTCTGCATCGCAACTGTGAACAACTATCAGATGCGCTGCAAAAATGCAAGTTATTTCCACTTTTGAACGGGGAGCAGTAAGTAACACTGGTAGAGATCTCAGTGACTTCTACCCTTGCACTCATGAAGAGGCGCATACAAGACTTACCTTACACTGCAGGGAATGTTAAAAACAGGGCTTTGTTAAACTTTTAATGCGCACCGTGGATACGGACGTCTTAGTGATCGCAATTGGTATGCACCAGGAAATCAATGCCTAGGAGTTATGAATAGCATTTGGGACAGGCAAGGCATCCCGCTTTATTGCTGTTTACGAAATTGTACAGGCTTTGGGGCCTCAGAAGCTCTTTCGATGCCTGCATTTCATGCTTTCACTGGATGTGACCTGACATCCTCTTTTGCTGGCAAAGGTAAATTCTCGGCATAGGAGACTTGGAGGGCATATGACGAGGTAACAACAGCATTTGTGGCTATCGGTAACATTCCAAGCGAAGAAGTGGTTCTGGAAAATACGACAGTCTGAGCGCTACGTAGTTCTCCTTTGACAGAATGAGCAAGTGCCTTACAGTTAATCGAGCCCGCAAAGACCCGTTCACCAAAAAGGGGAAGGCAGTGGATGCAATTCCGCCAACTTCTGCTGCACTCCTCCAGCACATCAAACATGCCACCTATCAAGCAGGCCATTGCTGGAAACAGGCATTTGTTCCCAAGCCAGTTCTTCCTTCACCATCTAAGTGGGGTTGCAGCTGTCAACCACATAGAGGGTGAAAGGGGAACCGTAAATGTGTCAAGGCTCGTATGCACCAACTTATGCAAGAGTGGGGGTGACTGCAAAGATAGATAACAAAAGGATAGGCCAAAGGATGCCAACGTTGTCTAGATAATCACCTTTCGTTCATTATAAAGCACAGAAAAGCAGCAAAGATGCAGTGCAATGTCAAGGTAGCCAAAGAATGGTTAAAGATGGCATGACGGTGGTCACAGTTCAAAGACGTGCAGTTCCAAGGTAGCCGAAAAAAAGTTACAGATCGTGACAGTGGTCACAGTGCAGAGAGACTGTAGAACAGGGATGTTCGGTACACAGCAGTTTTTACAGATCACAGAAATACGGCGAAGAAACCGTTTGTACAGATGTTACGAACTGGAAGTAGACATTGTTTTAAGGTTAAAATATGGACCTGCAAAATTTGTGTTAGAACATATGGCGAACAATGTTAAGATTTTCATGGAATTGTCCCAAATCTAATCAAGGAAACTAAGGCCTGGGCTATACCCTGGGCCGTCCCAGACTATGCCTTCGTTGTTCAGGACATACAATCTTTGGACAGCACCGTCCTTCCTGTTGAACCGCACCCCAACCACTTCCGCGAAACACCAAAGGGGACAATGCTCGCGCTACAATACACTGCAGAGGACAAAGCCAGAAACATCAGGGCGTATGTGACTACTCTTTTGGCCACCCTGCAATGTCGAATAGATGTCCAGTGCTCTGATGGCTGTGGAATGGTTCTCGGTATGTTTCATCCTATGTGTCCAAGACGTACAATGTCCCTATCAGCGAGGCCTTGTATTCTACTCGCATCACTGGGTATCAGGCGGCTGCTTCGTTTTTGTGTACTGTTGAGCCCTGGAGCCCTAGAGCCCTAGATGTTCCTACAACTAACATCTATGAAGCAGGCATGGACGCCATCGTGCACCAAGTGGTTTGTTGTGCCTATGCTTGAAGAAGAAGCAACCGACACTAAATACCAGGGATCCACTTCAGGGATCCCTTTCAGGCCATTTACAGTCACCTTGAGAGCATCGACTATGTCTCTCCTAAGACCTACGAAGAGACGGCAATATTTATCACAACCCGACCCCAAACAGGCAGAACAGGAAGAGTTCATTGAAAGGCCACTCACTGCTGCCGGGAAGGGCAAGCATGCAAAGAAAACTGCACAACCGTCTAGAGAGAAGGAGAAAACTTTGGCAAAACCAAGAAAGATGGCAAAGGAAACAAATGCAAGGCAGACAACGAGGGCCAACAAGAACAAGCGAAGAAGCAAAAACACAAGAAATCTAAGGATGACAAGACGCCCTACATGACCAAAAAGAGACAAGATCAGCAAAAGAACTAGAACCACAACAGCACTACCACAGCTGGCGTTATTATCCCAGAACAACTACTGCCACCACACCCCTTTTAGGGCTTTTTGGTAGGATACTACAAGCATTTTCAAAAATTGTTGAGACACTCCCCCCCGAAAATCGGACTTTCGCATTAAAGCGGCCTGTTGGAAAGAAATCGAAGCCTTAGCTTGTTTGCTCTCCACACCCACCTCCCCCTTTCGATGTTGCTCCTTGTTACTTTGATTACCATCTCGAAATGCATACAACATTGATAAGGGGGGAGGGGGGGCTGAAAGGTTTTGTAGTTGGGAGGGTGAAATATGAGCTAAAATATATAGTGTCTCAAGTCTTTTCGCAATTGCTTGTCTGACCCATTTGTTGCTATTATAATTAATGGTGGAGATAATTATGGCTCTATGTATACTCCCAGCACGTTCATAAGACAAGAATAGATTGTTTATTGATGAGGTACCAGAAGGAAGTTATAAGTGGTTTTAAATTAGAAATTAAAAGGTCCTGAAATATGCTAATTTCCAAACTTGGTTTGTGACGCAGTTCTTGTGTATTTCGCAACAAATATGGTTTTCACTGGCGAAATAGATCCCCAAACGAAGGCTTTTGTGAAGTTTCTTCGAGAGAACGACCATTTCACTGTGAAAAAAATTTCAAAGAGATGCAGAATTTCACTTGCATCGGTGTATCGACGTTTAAAGGGAGGAAAAATGACCAGCCAAAAGAAAGCCCCTGGAAGGCAACGAAAAATAACTCCAAGGGAAGAGCGAATCATTCACATAAATGTGCAACAACTACGCAACACAGAAGGCACTTTTACGGTGAATAGATTACTGTGCTGCCAGCGCTACCGTGAACACCAGACAAAAGGTTTGACATTTTTTGACATATTTTTGACAAGTTTGATGTTTGATATCCTGCGACTGGCCAGAACTCCAAGAGTTATTTTCAGTCATGGCGGCCTACCAGGTGAAGGTGAAGAATGGGGAGGAAAGATTTAGTACTTTCTTGATCAGGGATATCTCGTTTAATAAGTTGATGCAGGGGATAAAGAAGAACTGCTCCCTGCTTGCCCACTTAACCTGCTTCAAACATTCGTGTACGGTATCGCAACAACGACGGCGATATGATCAATCTATCGGAAGATCCAAGTGGAAATACTAAGGAGTGCAAAAGAAGTAAAAGATCGGGAGTACAAAAGTGAAATCTATTCACCACTACCGAGAAAAATTAGACTAACTGAGCTGGAAACGCCAATTTCTTTGGCTTCTGTCGACAACGAGTCGCCTTTTTTACAACCGAAGAATTTATCTTTCACACCAACACCGGGTACGCATCCCGCCACAGCGACAGCTCCAAAACATGCTGAAAAAGTCCTTTAGACTGCCAGCGACAGGAAATGGAAGAAAATCTTCAGGTTTTGAAAATACAAATTGCTAGTGCCAAGCAAGAGCTGGACAAATTGAACAGTGCATCCAGACATTTTCATTCTCTCAGTGATATTCGAGCTCGACTCTGTAACAACGTTGCAAAACTCCTAAGGACTTCACTTGATCAGTATTTGTTGAATTACTTTCACAAACCGTGAACTTGGAAAAAAGCAAAATCCAAAACTTAAAAAGTGTCGATCGAATGCTATAGTTTTCTATTGACAACATAAAAAGGACCGCCACTTAAGATCAATCAATGGCACCGAGAGTTCACGCTTGAATACTCCTACTTACAAGGTTATCTACGTTGTGATTGGCCAGGTGTAGGATAGCAAACATCGAACTTGTCAAAAATATGTCCAAAAAATTGTTGGAAATGGACTGCATGACTGTCACGCCGTGAAAGTGAACTTTGGTTCTATTGTTCTCGTTGCTAAGTGATAAGGTGTAGTCACGTGATGTGAGTTTAGACTTTCGAAACCATGTGCAATTTTGACGACAGATCTCAGTGATTGTAATTATCCTTCGAGTTGGGACATTAAATCGTGAAGTGATTCGAGTTGTTGGTCGTTATTAACGTGAATATCGCGAAAATCGCTTGTGTCAGAGGCAGTCAAAAGATTCCTGACAGAATGTCAAAAATTTTGTCTGGTGTTCACGGTAGCGTGCGCAGCACAGTAAGAGACGAATGTGGATTTCACACCGTACCTATAGATCTGTGTACCATGAATAGAACTCTGAAAAGCATGAACTACAACTTTTGTGAGGCAAGGAGAAAAGGAGTTTTAACGAAAAGAGACCAACTTAGTCGGGTGAAGTTTGCACGTGATGTTTTAAACAAACATCCTCCACAACTATGGACGGAGGAAATTTGTTTTTACCTGGATGGAGTGAGTTTCTGGCATAAGACCAATCCTGTTGCAGAGGCTAAGACACCGCGTGGAAAAATATGGCAAAAGCGGAACGAGGGACTGAATCCTTTGCGTACTGCAAAGGGGTGTCATACTGGCTCTGGAGGGAAAGTTGTCAAGATGTTTGTAGCGATTTCTTACAGAAAAGGAGCCATCTTTTGTGAATATGAAAAATGTGACACGGACTATTTCGCCAATTTTATTCGTAGAAATTTTAGAAAACTGTTTAGGGCTAGTGGAAAGATGCACTCGCGACTATTTGTTCAAGACAATTGTCCCATACAGAATTGTGCAAAGGCCTGGCTAGCTTTGAAAGCTGTAGGGGCTGTTATTTGCATTTCCCCAGGGAAGTTGTGACCTTTTAGTGATCGAGAATGTGTTCAATTTAGGTAAAAGAGAGTTAAGACTTCAAGCATTACAAAGGAAATTGGCCTACGAGAGTTACAAACAGTTTTCTGAGCGTGTGAGGTCAACTCTGTACCGAATGAGCACTTCTGTTATAGACAATATCATCAAATCCTCAGACTTACACAAGCTATATCTTATTATTAAGCACAAAGACAAGTGGATAAAATATTAATATGATTTCCTGGTATATTTTTATTCCCTGCTATCGATCAAGAAAAGGATTATCTATCAACATAACAGTAACACAATCAATAGATTGCACGTGCAGAAGTGTCCTATTATGTCACGCTCATGTCACAGACATGTACTGATGTAGACCGTGTACAATAAAACGCGGAGAAAACAGATTTTTTGTGTCTTCTATCGCATTTATACATTTCAATGGATAAACATCAATACATCACATCATTTCGGCTACTTAAAACAACACTGTGTATTAAAAATAAAATTTTACCACAGTCTACAAGAATTCCATGTCCAGTAATAGAATTATTAGATATCTTTTCAGTTATCAGGCTGTCGACCGTAGACTGTCGGCGTATCACGTCAGGAGTAAATTGCATTTATTCAGTTCATTTGAAGCCAGTTTTAGCAACAGCTCTTTCAGTGTAGAATAAAGGTGGTGAAACACTTTGGACATAAAGCAATCTCCTTTTGTTTTTCCTCTGGGATTCGCTTGTTTAAGTGGGATATTTTCCATCGTATGGCCATCATGTCAGTTTCCCTTTGGACAATTACAGCGTTCTTAATGAAAATAATCGGCTGTTTACTAGTACTAAATATTGGCGTGTCTTTGTCGAAGACAATGTCTTTGGCATAAAGTGTTTTTGGTGCGGGCAGATGTACCAATTGACCCTCAAGCATCAGGAGAAAATCATGCCACGGTATTATTTGTTGTGACCAGCGAAAGTCATTCAAAAAACTACACTCTGCCTCTTCCGCTCCAACCAATGCGAATGAGGTATACGCAGGATTACAGAAGGTATTGTACACGGAAGTCAGAGGGTTCAATAGAAATGTTTTGGCAGAATTCACAGGGCCGCAGATCATAATGTTTCGAAATTCACTCCTTCCCTTTTCCAATAAATCCTTAACGGATGAAGTGAAGGTTCCCTTACAAACCCTGTTTTGTTCTAATACTTCAAGCGCACAGGAATACCATTCTCCGTCACAACCAGGAACGCATTCTCCTTGTGAAGCCTCTTCAAGTATTTCTATACCAGTCTTTTTCGAGCGGTCCAGTTTGCCTTGTGCAGTTTTCATTTCCCATGCATTGTGTAAAATCTCCGAAACTACGCGAGGTTCTCTGTTGACAACGAATTCCGCAATATCATGTTTTCCCTCCATTTTCTGCATATTTGCAAACGTAAGTAATTCAGTTCTGGATTTTATCCCCTTCTCTCTGATGATTTCTGACAGTTCAAATGGAGTTAACCGCTTTTTCCTCTTACTTCGTTTAGAACTATCCTCGTTCTCTGCAATAGCTGCTGCACCATCACAAGAATCCAAGTCATCCCCAGATTCTATTCTCTGGAAGTAACAGCAGCTTCTCGCTCGCAACGGATTTTCTTTCTTTCACGACAGGCATGGCTAATTTTTGGTTCTTTGGAATTCCACAAGTCGGGATACTTGTTGCTCTGCAAAACGTGTTCGTCCTCTTTACTGACGTATTTCCATGCATTGTAATAGTTGTAATGAAGGCTGGAAAAATGAACTGAAATTCCATGATAGTCCATGAGGTACTTCTTTGACGCTAGCCATCAGTGACAGCGATCAAGTTCGACAGCGATGTGGTGATGAGCCCCGCCGTTCCTGTGAGCTTCCTGGCAACAAACTCATTGCAAACGCGTCCATTAGACTGAGTAAAAGAACCAACAACGGCCTCGGCAAACGATCTTCTTGTAGGAAATTGTTTCACATTCGCCTGACTGCAGGTTACAAGATACACCTGTCTTACAGCTCCCGCATTTAAATCTTTATCAGCGTTTAGCATTTCACACTCATTCCCATCAGATGTACTTGAGCTTGACTCACTGTCACTTGCACATTCTGCCAGCAAATCCATTTCCAGGCTTTCCGACTGACGAGTTGCGAAACAAACACCGCACGTCAATTTCACGCCAATTTCACACAATACGTAAGGAGAAAATCTGACTCAAATTAACAGCTAGCTCGTGAAAATATCAACAATTAGTAACGTTTTCAAGAAGTACATATACTGTGCAGTCAAATGAAGAAACCGGACAGTTGAAGCGATGCTGTCCCTTTAATTCTGAACGAACAATGTAGTACGTGTTTTTGATGATGAAATACTTGTGCAAACAAATGCTTATTGCTATAATTAATTTACCTCTAAAGCATCAACTACAAGCGTAAAGAAAGTTTTATGACATCAAATCCTTATTTAGCTAAAGACATCAACTAATATGGCAGTGCAGATCACTCCATGAAAAAGTCACGCTAATTACTTCCGTGGAGAATACTCCAAAATGCTCTATTTCCCTCTGCAATTCTTAAACGAGTAATATCCCACGAAGGAAACATATATCTCTTGAAATGTCCCGTTACGCAGATTATCTACACTAACTTTGGTTGCATAAATTTATCGGCCACCAACGCTATATAGAGGTAAAACAATGAGACAAGCATTTGCAAAATTGTTGAGACACCCTCCGGAAAATCGAACTTTTGCGTTAAAGTGGCCTGTTGGAAAGAAATCAAAGCCTTGTTTGCTCTCCACACCCCCCTCCCCCTTTCAATGTTGCTCCTTGTTACGTCAATTGACATCTCGAAATCCATACAACATTGATAAGGGGGGAAAGGGGGGACGAAAGGTGTTGTAGTTGGGAGGGTGGAATATGAGCTTAAATAGAGTGTCTCAAGTCTTTTCGCGATTGCTTGTAGTTTCTCAGCTTTACCCAATTTCTACGTGAAGCGATAGGTCACGTGGTAGATCTAGAAGTTCAAGTCATAGAGATTGCCAACCTGTGTCGAGAAAAGAACATGTCTGGCTCCGAAATCAAGAAATTGTTTTTAGCCTCGTTTTTATGCGGTCTTAAGCCTTAACACCCTTCCCACTTTCCCGATAAATATTCGAAACAGCCTAGCCCCCCCCCCCCCCCACCTGGGGACATGAAGGACAGATAGTCTTTAACCCGTTTTCAACTGTGTAATATTAAGGAATTACATCTGATACCATGATTCTTAATGGTAATTATGCATGAAATGACGTCACTAATTAGGACTATGCATTTGCAATTTTTTTCACCTCGCTTTGATGTCACAGAAGAAAACAGCTGTGCATCCACGGAGAGCATGGATAACAATACACTCCATGAAGGTGCAAGAATCACCGTTGGTGTTAGTGATCTTTTGATTTTGGGCCAGTTGGTATGTATTGACCAAAACAACTAGAGCAAGGACGTGTGACAACGAGAAAGCACCAGTTATCAATAAGCAAATACCTTTCAGAGGAAAACATTTTGGCCAACAGTGTGACATTGAGCGCGTTGGAAATGTCTATGAACACTGGAATTTTGAAGTTTGATGCTAAAAGTTTAAGTTATGTTGCTAAAAGTTATCAGTCTCATACCTTTACCATTATCCTTTCAGCCCTAGAAAATCCTGTCTAGGATAAAGAGACACTGACACGGATTGCCATGCACGAAAGATACTTACTTCCAGTGGCACCGATTGACTGGAAAACATTTAGTGGCCATGATGGATTTGACGGTAAGTGAACGTAATTTGCATGAATTTTGCATTTTCTCACAATAATGTAAAACAGCTAAACTCAGAATTTCTTTTTTTTAATGTTTAATGTTTAGGAACCTTCTTCACTCACTTGCAAGTGCAAAACTTCCTGTAGCACTAAACGAAAGCCTGAGACCAATTGTGGATGTCCGTGGAAAGGGAGAAATGTGCTATGTAGTGATCAGTGCCAGTGTGGAACCACTAACAAACCATGCAAGAATAGGTTTGTTTTCAAAGAAGTTGACGAGAATACGTAGTTTCTCATTTCTTACCTTGCCTTTTTAGGGTTTGCAGAATAACATGCATCCACGTGCAGCACAACAGAGACAGCAAAACAAAGGTTTTTGGCTCTCCAGTGCAGAGATGTCCGTGACTGAAGAGGAACAAAGAGCCAAGGAAAATACTGATGTGAAGGTACTGTTATAGCAACGCCTATGTAATACCAGTGGCATAGGTAGAAATAATAAGTTTGGTAAGTATCAAACAATTTCATAAATCTCTTTATTGTAACTCTATTTTGTTTTTTTCACTGAGTGGAGTTTACTTAAGTATTTCTGTTACAACACCCGAAATACGCGAAGAAACCAGCAGAGTACTCCTAGTTAGTTACACCACTCTTGTTGGTCTCTCTGATTTTTGCACCATGGAAGCCATGGGAGTAGCAGTGAAACCAAGTATTTGCTCAGCCAACAAGTTAATTAACTCAGTCAGGGCAAGAAAAAGCAATAATTATTCAGAGCTCGTGTGAGAAACGATTCGCCTCAGCTATCCTAATACGAGCAAAGGCTAGATTACAAGAGCTATAGCGACAGGGATTTGAATAGGATGATGACCTTCTGTCAGAGGTTCACCAGCAACGGTTCAGCCTTTTCAAGGAAATGAAAAGGTTAAACGAAGTGTCATTTCAAAGACAGCCAGTCAAGTCTCGTCCAACTCTGTTTTTCCCAGATGCATCCCAAGAGGCTTTTGACGCATGTGCATAAATCAGATGGCTAACCCCAAATGAAGAAATTGATGTGAGATTTATTGCTACCAAGTCAAGAGTAGCCCCTCTCAAACAGCTTACAATCCCTCGACTGGAGCCACAACAAGTGGTGTTGGCCTGCAGATAACTGATCACAATAAAGGAAGAGAGGCATTTCCAGTTTGAAGAGACCTTTCTATTTACTGACAGTGCTACAGCGTTAGCATGGATACAAGTAGAGAGTTTCAAGTAGAGTAGGAGAGATCCAAAGCAACAACGGCCCCAACCAGTGGATGCATATTCCAAGCGAACATGTAGCATATGAGGTTTCATGCGGCAGGAAGATGACAAACCGGTCCAGAGTTCTTACACCTGCCAAGAGATCAGTGGCTCCAAGATGAATCAGAGCCAAACCAAGAGGACATTGAACGAGAATGCAACAAAACAAAAGAAGTAGGAACACCAAGTATCGTCAATGTTGACATCTACTCCAGCTGGAAGAAGTTTGTGCCCATAACGGCATGGGTGCTAAGACTGAGAAGAGAATACACAAGTGTGTAAAGGACCAATGGCAGCCCAAGAGCTAGAGGAAAGCAGAAAGTAACTCATAAAAGACACACAGAAGAGCCTGTAAAGCCGCTTCCAGGACAATGAATTCAAGATGCGAGTCCATTCATGGACAAGGAAGGTATTATGCGAGTCGGAGGACGCGTGGACAGTGTGATTATGTCTTACAAAGTGAAGCATCTCGCAATATTACTGAATGATCACAAGATATCCTGTCTACTCATCCAAGAAGCGAATCAGTGCAGACACCCAGGAGTTGCAACCACAGCCGCCAGAACAAGCAAAGGACTGGATCTTACGAGTTCCCGACCTGGCGAAAACAATCAAGTACAAGTGTGCGTTCTGCAGAGAAATGGAGCTGGAGACAGAGACGCAGATTAGGGCTGGCCTACCTCCACACCCACCAGCACCAAATACCCCGCCGTTCCATTGCACGTCATGCGATTATTTAAATCCCTACAAATGCACTATGGCGCTATTTTTACTCAACTAAACACCAGAGCAATTCATCTGGAAATAGCCACGACTGCTCTACTATGGATTTCACACAAATGCACTGCAGGCTCTTTTCCATCAGAGGGTACCCCGCTATGATGCTAAGTGACAACAGAACACAGGAGGCAGGTGCTCAAAGAGAACTCTGCAAAATGATTGAAGGCTGGGGCATTGAGACACTTCGAGAATACTGTGGACAGAGGCATGGAATGGAAATTTACCACCCCTGCAGCACCACACCAGAATGGTTGTGCAGAGGCACTGGTGAAAAGTTGCAAGATCGCTCTCAATAAAGCAATTGGAAATCACACCCTCACACCATTTGAGGTGTACACCTGTTTAAAAAGTAGTTGCTAACCTGGTTAACCAATGCTCGATTGGGCGAATTCCAAATCACCCTGAGGAGAGAGCCTATTTGTGTCTGAATGACATCCTATTGAGCAGAGCATCCATGCAAGTCCCACAAGGACCTTTTCGTAAAACAAGAAACCCAAGACACAGACTCGACTTCATTCAGAAGATTGTGGACTCCTTCTGGAGATGCTGGATCAGAGACGTATTTCCCCTATTGGTACCATGCAAGAAATGGAACACAAGCAGATGCAACATTCACGCAGATGAGTTTCTTATCACAGCAGATCCAAATGCAGTAAGAGGCAAATGGATTACCGGACGAGTCGTAAAAGTCTACCCATACGGAAAAATAAGAAATGTGAAGGTGAAGACAACAACTGGCGAGTATGCAAGGCCCATAACCAAGACTGCAGTTATACATCCAGCCTAAGGTTTTAACGAGTAAAGATGAAGAATACTTTTCCTTCATCAGGATGGGAAGGGGGCAAGGAAATGTTACCATGATGAAACATTAACGATTGACAGTGATTGCAAGAATGTGTAGAGCAAATGTTTATGTGATAAGCAGTCACAGTTTCAGAAACAGCTAACCGTTAATGTCAATGTTAACAGCAAACCTTACACAGAAGTAAGCCCGTTTCAATTATATGAACCGTTTATTCTTTTCTGATTTACTCTCATTAATAGCGCTGCAAAATACTCGAATACCTTTGCAATCATATCACAATTGTATTTATTTTAGATATAATAAATTGTTAATAAAATCTGCTGTATGATTCACAGCTTTCTGTCAACATCTCAGTGATTGCACCGATTCTCCAATGGTCCAAAAATCGTATTTTATCTACATCAAACATGGTGTGACCAAGTTTATATTTGACCGTGCTGAAGTATGCGAGGAGGCATGCCTGTCAAACAAATCTGCTCTCCCTGATTGGCTAACATAAAAGGGTTTGTTGGGTGGCCATGATGGACGCGCCACACTGATTGGAGGAGATAAATCTCTTGTTGTCGTCCGTTGCTCGCCGAAGATTAGGTAGGCCTAACCTTGTGTTAGGAATCAGCGAATCATTTCTGGACAACTCTTGGCCGAATGCTGCCCTAGCAGTCGAAAACTACAACTTATTTCGTGCTGATCACCCTGTCCGCTCAGGTGGTGGGCTTTTGATCTATGTTCCACCACATTTACCAGTGAGAAGACGCTCTGATCTTGAGCTGGAAGGAATCGAGTGCATTTGGCTGGAGCTACACTTTCCTCGCTCAAGGCCGTGTCTGATTTGTTTTGTTTACAGACCGCCTTCCTCAAATCCTGCATATACAACCCTGCTGGAGGATATGCTATCTCACTCTGACAGTCAAGGATTACAGACAATCGTACTTGGTGATCTAAACTTTGATCTGCTGGAAACTCCTAGACCAAGACCAACAAAACATTACCTTAGTTTATTTCAGTCGTTAGGCTTTGACCAGCTAATAACTAAGCCTACCAGGCCTATATCGAACTCACTTTTGGGCCATATTTTTGTTTCCCATAAGGACTTTGTTTTACAATCTGTAACTCTTCCTATTTTTTTAAGTGGTCATTTACCAGTTTTTGTATGCTGGAAATCAAGATGCAGTTTTTCCAAGCAGTCTGGCCACAAAATTTTGCATATTTGCTCTCGCAAAACACTTTCCATTGACACCTTTCTTGTGCGCCCTGGAATACCCTGGAGATGTTCAGGGATCCGAACGACGCTCTTGCTCAATGGAATTCTTTGTTTGATAACATTCTTGATTCACACGCGCCTTTTTGAAGCCTGCTGTGTTAAAAGACCTCAGGCTCCTGATTGGTTTAATGCTGATATATGCACTGCAATTAAGAAGCGTAATCGCCTATATCGATTAGCGTCTTTGCACAACGTGTCTGCTCACTGGGACGTATATCGTCGCGCTAGAAATAGTATTGTCCACATGATCCGCAATGCAAAACGTGCTTTCTATCATGACGCAATTAAGAGCAATTTAGACAATCCTAAGAATCTGTGGATAATTATCCGTTATATCACTCCCTCCAAATGCTCTAATTTACCAAGCCATTTGAGCGTTGACGGTAAAATCGTCAGTAACAACACAGAAATTGCTAATTTATTTAATCAACACTTTGCTAACATAACTTCTTTAGTAGACCTGGGTGATGCACTTGTATGCCCTAACTGGGATTATTTTACCAATTTTGTTAACTCAAAGCTCAAATGTGGCACGGCGCCCTTCTCTATACCGCCTATTACAGAGGATTTTGTCCTCTCCAGTCTCAATCATCTCCCGCTTAATAAGGCCGCTGGCTTGGACGGGATTGACGGTTACTTTCTTAAAATTGCAGCTCCCGCTATATCCTCTTTGCTGACGACTGTATTCAACCTTAGTCTTACTTGTGGCGTGTTCCCAGACGTGTGGAAAATCGCAAAGGTTTCACCACTGTTTAAGGAAGGCTCACTCCTAGATTGCTCAAATTTTCGCCCTTTCTCAGTCCTCGCTATTGTATCTAAGATTTTAGAACATCACGTACATTCTAACTTCTACGGTTTTCTTGCCAGTTATGATCTTCTCACAGACTTCCAGTTTGGCTTTAGTTGGTTTCGCTCTTGTGAGCTTGCAGTTATGAACCTTTTGGACTGTATGCTCGCCAATATGGACCGTGGCCTTCTTAGTGGACTTCTCTTCATTGACCTAAAAAAGGCCTTTGATCTGGTCAATCATAGCACCCTGCTGTTTAAACTCGGCGTATATGGTTGTTCTCCATCCACACTTAAGTGGTTTAACTCGAATCTTACAGGCCGCTCCCAGAAAACATCATTTAAAGGGGCTCTGTCCGATTCACTTCCTATGTCTGTCGGAATCCCTCAGGGGAGCATACTTGGACCTCTATTCTTTCTTGTTTTCATAAATGACCTCCCACTTTATTTGTCCTCTACTTTTGACACTAACCTTACTATGTTTGCCGATGATACTACCATTCTTACATCTGGATCCACTGTGCAGGAAGTTGAACTTCCACTAAACCTGCTTGCTTCCGATGTCTCATCCTGGGCAAATCTCAACCGCATGGCCCTAAATGCTTCCAAAACTAAATCTATGCTGATTGCTTCTCCCCAAAAGCTAAGATTCTTATCTTCTCAATCACTTGATGTAGCAGTCAATAACACCATTGTGGACCAAGTCCTCGAGGCTAAAGTTCTCAGCGTGACATTTGACCACCATCTCCCTTGGGAGCAGCATGTTGATAGTCTGTGTTGTAAACTGAACAGCCGTCTCTCGCTTTTGCGCAGAATTAGCTCCTTCCTTACACAAGAAGGCTCCCTGCGTTATTACAATGCTTGTGTTCACAGTCAGCTTGTTTATTGTTCTAGCGCCTGGGGCACCTGCTCCCAGACACTACTCCTTCGTCTCCTTCACGTGCAGAAACATGCTGCTCATATTATTCTCGGCGCTGACTTTTCTATACCTTCTGTTGCCCTTTTTTCTAAACTTCAATGGATCCCAGTAAATGAAATGATAAAATGTAGGAAACTGCAGCTACTTTTCTCTATTATGGCTAATCCTGAAGCTCCTCTTTGTCTTAAACAGAAGTTCTCCTTTCTATCCACTACACGGACTACTCGTATAACTAGAGGTACAACTTCTCATAATTTAGTTATTCCCCAGCCTAGAAAAAATTTGGGTAAGCGCACCTTCTCGTATTCTGCCACTGTTTTCTTTAATGCCCTTGAGGTTGATTTAAAGATACTTGCTGCGCACCCCATTGCCTCGCCTAGTGCTTTGTTTTCCTTTTCGTTTTCGCTAAAGCATAAACTTCGTGGCCTTTTCCTGCAAAACCTCAATACTGTCTCCCATCTCGAGGAGCTTTGTTGCCATGAATGCCGCTTTCTTCTTAAATGCCGCTGTTTTTTTTAGTATGTGACTACTTCATGTTTCTTAGCTTATTACTTCTCTTACTTATAGTTTAGCTTAGATTATCTGTTATTTTGTAATGTTTAATGTTTATTCTTTTTGTTCGAATGAATTCTGCTACATATTATATGTAAATGTCCTTTTTGATAGAATTATTGCAATTTATTGCTGTAATTTATCATTGTTTTTTTTCTTGTCTGTTTGAATTTATTTTTGAGGGCCATATGTTAGAAAACTGTAAAAGGTTAATATGTTCACCCTCGTTAAATAATGTGTATTGTATTATTGTATTGTATCGTATTGATTGGAGATCTTCATATTCTAAGCTGCTCTTGCATGCACGAATGACAAGGCTGCATAACAGGTGGTTACAGGACATAGCGATCTTCATGTTCAAAGCAAACTTTAAGTTACTACTGACAAACATTGTCGATATTTTTTGTAATTTGCCTTTTACTTACAACTTGAGGAATTTTTATGTGTAGGTTCAACCCACTGCCAGATTCGGAAACATTCACTTGGATATTTTAGATCATTTTTCTGGTCAAAACTATCGAGTACAAAGGGGGCTCAAACTTCATTATCAACATTTAAGACTAACATCAGGAAAAAGGACCTGGCTAGTTTAATAGGTGAAAGTAATCGTACTTTCTGCCACTTGTGTAATGCTTGAGACCCAACAATGGCACAACTATTTATTATCACTTTGTTTGTGCTCAATATGCTCAATAACTTGATTACTCTTAGATTAATTAAACTGTAAATACTACTTTTATTTAAGTTAACTGTAATTTAATCATAGGTCTCCCCAATTAGTAGGCCACTTGCGACCTGCTAGTAGACTTTGAGACTTAAATAAAGTTTTTCATTCATACATTCATTCATCTGATGAGTCTGAATTTGGCATGCGCACGTCCAACACAGCTTTGCTTCAGATTGATAATAATAATAATAATAATAACAATAAATAAATTTAATATTTGTATTGCACGGGTTCCATACGGAAATGCTCACCCGTGCATAACAATAATACAAATAAAAATTACAGATAAATTTACAATAGTTTAAAGTGCTACTATGATCAAAAAATCACTTTTATTTTTTCTTCGGATTTCGAAACTATGTTTGTTAAACACTCCCCAAGCGAAATTATAAGCGTTAATTTTGAGAAGAAGACCGTTAATATAAACTGCAATTTTCCGGTTTAATGGTCCGCCATTATTACACCAGAAAGGATACAATGACGTCATACACTCAAGAGCTGTAAAATGCAGTGTGTGAACGCGGCTTACAAATTATGCAAAACACGAGTTGGAGAGTGTGAAAGCTCAAAACTCCCGTGCTGCATACTAAATAAGGCACTTTCACACACTGCATTCTACATCTCTTGAGTGTATGACGTCATTGTATCCTTTCTGGTGTAATAATGGCGGACCATTAAAACGGAAAATTGCAGTTTAAATTAACGGTCTTCTTCTCAAAATTAAGGCTTATAATTTCGCTTGGGGAGTGTTTAATAAACATAGTTTCGAAATCCGAAGAAAAAATAGAAGTGATTTTTTGATCATAGTAGCACTTTAAAATAATAATCTCATAATGAATGGAATACTACTCAGTTGAAAGCTCTCAGTTGAAAACATGTGATACAAAGTTAAAGAAACATCTTGCATGCCCTCAACAAATCCTCAGGTAAAGACCTCAAAGAGGTAACAAGGTCATCCTATGCAATCTCGAGTTGAATCTTGCTTCTGGCCTAACCATCAATCAACTCACCAATTTTGCTGTCCACCTAACGCCATAGGGGCTATAACAAATAAACTACCTTGGGAATATTTCAAGCGCACATGGAAGATGTTAATAGGTGCTGGTCATATGGCTTTGTTTAAAAAGAATACTAAAATTGAACAAATTGAAGATAGTCTAAATGCAGATGATCAAGTTTCTGTAAGACAAATACAAAATGCAGTGTCTTATTTTGCATTTGCTGTTTGAAAGGAATTGTACCACAGGAAACTTACGTTGTCACATGCTAAAGTATCTGACAGGGTAGGCAACCAATTTGATCACCTTAACGATTTTTTGCATGATAGTGACGGTTGGCAACTACAGTTTGCATTGGTTGGTGATTCTTGTGGAACTTGGTAATGATGGCATTTTGAGGGTGCAAGAAGTACACGTATTGGTTAGAGAAATGCAGATGTAGAAGTCAGTGAGCCACCAAGCAAGAAAACGGAGAATAATTCAAAGACGTGCCAATACTCTGATTTTGCACTAAGACGCATGGAACATGTGCATTTCACAGAGACTGTTGCATGAGGTTTGACAGACAGTGTAGAGTTGCCAATCATCTCAACACATGTAAAAGGAAGAAAAATGCAGGTAAATGAAAACATAAACCCATTGATGCTGACTCCCAGGATACTCCTATTCTCCACATTAATTTCACGGCCTCTGGAGTCTCTAGTGATACTATCATAGTCATGCAGTAGACACTCTTTAACTAGGAAACCTTCACCAGTAGGACCAGTCATTCATGCTGGTGTTGGTTGCTTTATTGGTCATACTGGTCCAGCCTGGTAATCGTCGGTCTGGTCCCGGCAAGAGTCATCATTAGCGGTCTTCCCACTGGAAAGGTTATGTCCCAGCAGGCTGGTAGGAGTTAGCTTCCCTTCTCAGACAAGTTGTTATGCTGTAAGTGATATAGAGGAGAATGGGGTGTCCACCACTGCCTTGTCTAGCAACACACGATCTGAGGATGAGGCCGAGAGCCGTGATTGTTTGACTGGCTGTCTCGAGTGCCACTGTGTATTCAGGTCACTGAGGGGACTGTCTTAGCATCGAGGTCGAGCCCACCAAGAGCAATACCATGTTGGAAACAAGCAACAGTAACAGAAGAAAGCTTGTTGTGACCATTAAGAGCTGGTTCTACTGGCTAGACTTGAGATTGAGCTGAAGTTTGCTGGAGAA
>OZ034978.1:1342500-1465000 GCA_964030785.1 Siderastrea siderea | reverse complement strand
TCACATTTCATTAGTGAATGGGAGGCCAGGTGCAGCAAACTTTTCTTACAGCCAAGCTTTACAGGTTAGTGTTCAGGTGTTTATTTTATTGTAATGCTTTTATTTCCACAGCTTTTGTGCAACTTTTGCTATTGTTGTGAACATGAAAGTTGGCCCAACTTTGGGTGAGCTAAGGGATATAAGTTATAATGTGTAAACTCCCAGCTTGTGTCATGCCTCAGGTAATGAACAGTAATTAATTTTGCAAACAGTACACTAAAGCACTTAATCTGTGAAAAAATTTGCACCGCAATCAGAATAAAAATTCACCAGTAATGTTCTCAAAAGTAAAACCCATTTTCTGTTGATAGAGTAGTACTCAACTGCTTTTATATGTTGTTTGTACGTTTGATTGTAGGATTGGACTCGTGCCACACACATCAGGTTGAGACTGCTGAAGGTCAAGACTCTGTTGGCGGATCTGTTGCCACTGGCCAGGCAAGATCCTTCAGTCACCAGAAGGGTACGTTGACCATCTTGAATCCCGAATCTCTTGCTATCTCAAGCTGAAATTTGTCCCCTTAATTGATTCTGCTGGCTTATTTGATATTGGCAATCTTCAATTCCTGTTATCTCCAGCAATCTTTTGCTGTCCCCTGCATGTGTGAGGTAGTGGGAGTGCACTGTACACTAAGCAAACCATTCTAGCCTGCAAGCAAGTTAAAATGCAGTATTTTGTCTTTATAAAACTTGGAGTGAAAGTGAAAATTTCTGTTTACACTCTACTATATATATTGTGACTGGTTCTTATAGACAATTATTGTCTATAAAGAAGTGCTGTCCACCGATGCGCACACTGAGAATGCACTAGGATGTGCTGCTCAATTTTTGTCATAATATGACAAAAATTGAGCAGAAATATTGTTTAGAAATATTATTTCTAAAGACATAAAATCATTAGTTAAATTAGAAAGGAACCCAATATGCACAAGATTAAAATGTTAATTACCTGTCAAGACAGAACTTTTTTCTGCAATTCCAATATATTTTGTTTCCAAGCTCTGCCCCACACAGCCACCCAAAATTCCAAGAGTTTCACCTCACAGGTACTTGTTCTTGCTTGGAACATAAGGGGCTTTTTATACTTCATGTTAAAGCACACTTTCTAACAATTTGAAAAGGTGAGAAAAATGTAGATGAGCAGTAAAAGTTTTGGTAATTTATACAATGTACCCTATGTTGTGTTTGCAGTATTTCTACTCCATCAAGGATATCTCTGTTGGAGGTATCTGCATGTGTAACGGCCATGCAGATGATTGTATTCAGCTGTCACAGGAGGAAAGCTCGCAGTTTGTGTGCAAATGCAAACATCAGACATGTGGCATCAAGTGTGAGAGGTGCTGTCCAGGGTTTGTGCAAAAGCCTTGGAAACCAGCCACACCGGACAGCAGCAATGAGTGTGAACGTGAGTTCATTTTATTACCTGGTTAATTGTTATTTCTATAAAGAGCATGCTGAGATGATATTTTAGAAAACAACGTGTTATGTAAAGCAAGTGCCCTGATTGGCAATGAAACATTTACCATTTGCCTGTGCATGGGTACATGCAGACAAATAACCACTACTTAGTGTGGACTGATGTGATGCAGTGTGATGCATGGGATCAAATCAGAAAATTTTTAAATGACCTTGCAAGCTTTTTGATGAACGTTTCAATTATTTTCCTTGAGTTAAGTTTACAAAAGACATGAAGCCCTTACCGTCTAATGAAACCAAATGTTCAAAGGTTTTTTTCGTTTTTTCCCAGTATAAATGCATATGTAAAACTGGCATCAGACAGGAAATTTTAGTGTGTGTGGTTATCAATTTAAAAAGTAATGAAGAAGTGACTTCACCTGATTGAAGCCACCTGTAAGATGTTCATACCATACTAGCTGATCAGTGTCAGAAACTTGCCAAAACTTTTCCAATTTGAATTAGTGAATTGTTGGCAACCTACATTGTATCCTTGGTTTTGGCTCTTCTTATAGGGGGATCTTTGCTGATGTCATTGTTTACATCTTGAAACTTGAAATTCATCCGATAAACAAACAAAGATTATAACTAGAAAGAGCATATAACATTTAGTTGACATGCAAAGTTTGAAAGAAAAAGGATGGAAGGCCGGTTTCAAATGAACATTTTCAGACGTTTGTATATGGCTGGGGGCAACTCTTGCCACCCAGCCATACAAACCTCTGTAAAATTGATCTTTTCCAAAAGGAATATCTCCTTCAATTTTCAACATTCTCCTCTCGTATTTCCTATTTTTACTAAGTGTGCCAGTCTCTTTCAATGTTTCCTGTTGTGGAGATCAAAGACTGCCATCATATACAAAGATCTGCCTATATTTTGGATTTGTACCACTTGCCAGTTATGTTTTGGAGTGGGAGAAATTTAACAGACATTTGCACAACACAAGATGACTGACACAAGGGAGCTGTTTAATGAACTTGCTGAGGGGTGGAGAGTTGCTCCTTGGGGGCTTTAGATGTTGCAGGCTCTTGACCTTCTGGAGGAACTGTGTGCGCTGGTGACACTTGCGGTCCTTGAGTCTGTTTCTAGACTGCATCTTGCAATAGGTCATCAGTGTGGTGGTGCCATATTCTGCCATTGCCCAGCTCATTGCAATGTGATGCTGGTGCCTTCTGTTCAACAGTGGTGCCTGGATGCGGCTTTAAATTTGAGAGGCAATCCCATGCTGTAACTCTGTCTATGGTTGTCAGGATGGCCTAATGTATAGGGTGTACGAAGTTCTCTCTGTAGGAACATCTTCACAGGTGTGGCACCTTTAGTGGCTGGGTACTTAGTACTCAGTACTGTACTAATAGTATTATAGAGGTAAGTAAGGAGGAGGTTTTGAATGCTGTGGTGTATGGTGTCGTCTGAAGCTGAAGATCTCAGGAATTTATTGAAGGTCTGTATGAATCTCAGCTTAACCATGAGCAGCATGGTGGTAGCCCAGCACAAGCACTTGCTGTATACCATTTTGCCTCACGGAGACGGTGCAATTCTCTGGACTAAAATGGTGGTCCATTATCAATTGCTGCCTGCTTGAGGAAGCCTTATCTAATGAACAGGTTAGACAAGGAGCTGACGGTAGCAGCTACATTGGTGCTTCTCATGGATCTTACTACTCTCTTCTTGAGTAGCAAAATCGATGTGAGTTCTCTTCTTCACATTCAAGGAAAGACGGCTGGGGCTGCATTTCAAGTCTGAGTGCATTAAGGCCATTCATGGGCTATGTTCTCAAGGCCATCATCTAACTTTGGCCACCAAGCATTACTCCAGGCCACCGATGTCATTCAAGCAGCTCCCAGGTGAGCTCAGTGAGCTCCTTCAGCACTGCTTCTTTCAAATTCAGTAGGATGATAGCTTTCATTCCCCACATCAGAAAACCAGAGAGAGAGTTCATGATGTCATATGTAGTGGGGGTTGAGATCTGGATCACTGCATTCTTTATTGTTCCAACCATGCTGAGTGAAGGTCAACACTTTGGAGAGTGTCTTGTTGTGAGCTGTGTCTCATGCAATCTGCTGGGTGTTTGCTTGGTGTCTTGTGGCTTGCTGAGCTGCATCATGGAAGATCCACACTCGCATCCTGTTGGAAACTCAGTGGGAGCCTGAATAAAGCATCAGCATTGACAGGCTTTTCCATCCCATCAGGGAAATGATGAGAGATTACTGATCCTATTCCTTACTGATAAAAATCACATTCTAGAACAATGGGTAGGCCAGGGTTGGATGCCAGGCAACACTCACACTCTGCTGTCCACTGGAATTCCTTGCCCTTCTGCAGCAGCTCATGGTTGAGAGGATGACTAATTATGGTACTTAATAGCCTCAATCTTGTCTTCAGTTGGAGAGATTTCTGTGGCACTGAGTGTGTAACCCATATACATGTAGGTCACAGTCCTTTGTCTAAATTTGCACAGTTTATTTAGTTTGAGCCTGACTGTACTCTTAAAGTCAAGTTAACACACTTTGCAAGTTACTTAATTTGGTTAGCATCATCCTTGCCAGTGAGGAGAATGTCATCCTATATACAGTCTTCTTGGTCCATGCCTTGCAATATGATATGCATGGACCACTGGAATATTGCAAGTGATGATGCAGTTCCAAAAGGTGGACATGTGTAACCATACAGTCCACAGCATTAAGGGGAAGCTGTTGAAAAGCATTCTAGAGATCCAAATTTGTGTATTTCTGACCAAACCCTCAATTATTTTGTCAGGTAGCGTGAGACTGTTTTTGTAATGCAATTGTACACTCACTTGATCTAGAATAGTTAAAATTTCTCACTAACTTTTGAATAAAAATAATACATGAATTGTCAATTAAGAATTAGCCAAAAATACAATCTCAAAGTCAAAATTTGGATAATTTTGCACAAGAGATTTCATGTTATCTCCTGCATGAAATCAAACCACAACAGAGGATTTGTTTCTGTTTAGGTCAGATTACTATTTTTAGAAATTTCATGAATGAAGATTTACAGAAGAAGAGACAGTTAGCTTTTGTAAATAATACGTTTATAAATAAATGCCTTTATTCACTTCTGAAAACCAAACACATTCAATTCTTTCTTCAAGGGAAACTACACGCAAGCGATTTCGCTTGATGTGCAGGTTATTTTGAAGAGCATTTACTGGTGCCAATTGTGCACATTTTTCAAAACTTTTACAAAAACTTTAAGGAATATGAAGAATCCCGTAATTAAAAAGCTCTTTTCGTACAGAGCATTTCCAAGAAAGTCCGCAGCTCAAAAATCTCTTGCGGTGGAAGATTGTCATTCGCTTTGACAAAACGGCAGTTTGTCCTCAAAAGATGTTTTCTTCTCTCTAAAAGCTCTGAATTCCACCGCTTAACTTGTTGAGTGTAAAGAGAGTTTCAGCCAAGAGTCTGAATGAAATATATATTAAAATGTTTAATAATAGGTGGGAATATAATATTATTTAAAGAATATTTTGTAAACAGAGAAATCGATAAAATTGTACTGAAAGTGCCTTCAGATTTGTTTAACAGGGTATGAAAATTTGCATCAGAAGTCATACAGGGAGCTAAAAATTTTACGCATTGTTCTTAACGGGGTTTGAAAAAATAAAGGAAATAAAATGTTTTTTCTCCAACCCCATACTTCCTGTTAATAATGACCGGTCCCTAAGAATGCTTTTGTAAATCATTAGAAATTTTTGCTTACACGTTGACTAAAGTATTCACCAATATACCTGCAGCGTTTTTTTGACCGTTTTTTTTCCGTGGAGTTTTTGGTCAAGCTTGATGTTACCTCGACTGGTTTGTTTAGCATGTGTGCGTGGTTTTTATTTCCTGTTTTGTTGTGCTGAGGTGAGTTCTTTTGTGTTGTGTTGTGTCTGTTGTGTTGTGTTGCATTGCTTGTGTTGTGTTGCGATCCGTTGTGTTGCGTTGCCTTGTGTTGTAATCCATTATGTTGTGTTTTGTTGCGTTGTGTTGTGTTTTGTTGCGTTGCATTGTGTTGCCATCCGTTGTGTCACTCTTGAGTTGTGTTGCATAGCGTTGTGTTGCATTGTTTTCTGTTGCGTTGTGTTGCGTCGTGATCCGTCGTGTTGCATTGCCTTGTGCTGTGTTGCGGTGTTGACAAGTTCAGCATTTCTAGTATTCTGCCTATGTTAAAGTTGTACATTAGTAGACAAACTCAATCAACCTCACTCACTGGCAGACAATCTCTACACCAGAGAACTAGACAAACTCAACCACCCTTACCAAATAGGTAAACTCAACAACCTTCACTTACTGTAAGACAGTACAAACCCCACTATGCAACCAACTTGACAAACTCCACAACCCTCACACGCTGGCTGACAAAATCTCCTCATCTCAACACAACTCGACAAACACAACGAACCTTGCCAAACAGACAAACTTAACAATCCCCCCACAATGCGACCAACTCGACAAAGTTGACTAATTGTCACGTGCTGAGGCAGACTAAAACTTCCCACCTCGACGCAACTCGATGCAACTGACCTCACCAAATAGGCAAACTCAATAATGCTCACTTTCTCTAAGACAGTAAGAACCACACAACTTGACATACTCAACAAACCGCACTCACTGACAGACAAAATCTCCACTCCTCAACACAACTCGACAAACGCAACGACCCTTACCAATTAACTACACAAACTCAACAAACCTCACTCGCTAGCAGACAAAATGTTGCAGACCACGACACAACTCGACAAACACAACGAGCCTTATTAAATCGATCAACAATCCTTACGTGCTGTACCACCACGCGAACCAACTAGACAAACCCGACCGACCGGCAAAGCATCTCGATGACTCGACAAAGTCAACAGACGGATTTCACGGAACACTGTAAACTCGGCAAACGACCAACTCAACAAACTCCACTGACTCTACTAGCAATTTTTTTAGATGATCTTAACTCTTTCACCATTTTATTTTCATCCGTGAAAATTCTATTCTTCCGAAAGATTAAACTTTCGACTTTGTAGACTCCGTTGGCTTTACTCAAAAGGTAGACCAATTTTTTGCCTTTGAATTATACAGTAATTGTTAAGTTTTGGGGTAAAGTTTAAAAGGGTGCCTTGATAAAGCTTGCACTATATTTAGAGGGGCCCTGTCACTGTGATTTTCAAGTCCGGTTTTCGGTAGACGAATGCTCTGAAAAATATAAAAACGTGGATTTGACTTAGCATCAATTTTGTTAAGTGCCATTGAACCCTTGGGAAATGGTGCTTGATAAATTTTTTATTTATTTGTTTTATTTAAAAGCAATTAGTGTACGTTTTCCTGTGGAAGGTCACAAATCCTTGTGCTGCTATAGTTGCATACAAAGTTGGGATTTCTCCCTCAATCTGCTGTAGACATTTCAACAGACCAATAAATTGTTGTTGTTGTGTTGAAAATTTTCAGCCTGTAACTGCCACAACCATGCAACAGACTGCGTATATAATGAACAAGTTGCCCAAGAAAAAAGAAGTCTGGATATCAATGGAAACTATGAAGGCGGTGGTGTGTGTGTGAATTGCCAGCATAACACAGATGGCATTAACTGCGAGAGGTGTAAACCAGGGTACTATCGTCCCACTGGAGTACCTAAGACTTCTCCTGATGTCTGTCAAGGTATGTGAAGATGATTACCTCCTCCTGCAAGAGTAACTTCTCTTTTTCCTTTTTATTGTCAAGAGTTCACATCAAAACATCCCAGAATGCATTCTGGAAAAATGTTAAAAATGTTAACTTTCTGGAGAACTACAGTTTCAAGGAAATCAAAGACCTCAGTAACAACAACACAGAAGTGCAGGTTTTGCATCATTAATTACGAAAAGTTCCTGCTCAAAATTGACCTAGTTCAGTCTACTTGGACTGAAATCTTTTGCATTACTAGAAACCAACATTACAGTCAGAGCTTTTAAAAAAGTCACACTGGGGCCAAGGAGGTCCACATGGCCGGAGCTTATCCCGGTTTCCGTAGCATGAAGCAACTGAGAGTATTGTTACTCCCCCCTGGACGGAATGTTAGTCCATTGCAAGGTTACCCCCCAGCATTATGTCGCCGGTACCCATTTATACACCTGGGTGGAGAGAGACAATGTGGGGTAAAGTTTCTTGTCTAAGGAAACAACATGATGGCAGGGACTGGGCTTCGAACCACCGACCTTCAGATCTGAAGTCCAACATGCTAACCACTACACCACTGCCCCCCACAGTCAGAGCTTTTACATACAATTAATTTCTTTTAATTAAAATGCTGTTTGAAATGATACTAAAATAATTAATACTGGTACAGACTTGATAACACCGAGACTGACAAAATTCCCCCTGACTTTATGGTTGTGCAGCTTGCACCTGTGACAGGAGGTTTTCCACTGGTCGCTGCTCTGATGGGGATGGACAGTGTGAATGTCTGGAGAACTACAGTGGGCCTCGGTGTGATCAGTGTAATGAAGGATTTTATGGCTTTCCTAACTGCAAACGTAAGTAAAAGATTAAGTTCTCTCTAAAACAATTCTTGCTGAGATGTTATTAAATAAATGTTTTGGCTAATTTATCACATTAAAGAAGTGTTTGCTTTATTGGAAGTAGCAAGATGGTCACAGTTGTGGTTGTTATTTTCTGACAGCATGTGATTGTCATCCAATGGGTACAAGTGGGCGTGTGTGTGGACCCACAGGTGATCAGTGTCCGTGTAAGCCCAGTTACACTGGTGCCAAGTGTGATCAGTGTGCTGCAGGATATTATGGATTTCCAAACTGCAGAAGTGAGTATTTATCTGACATATAGTACTGAAATGTATTGTCATGATTTGCTGTGTATGTAAATTCTACATATCTAGTGACGTGATGAAAAAGGTAAAATACAGCTGTAGTTCAGGATATTCTTTGTTAGTGAAATAATGTTTGTAGGAAATCAACAGTTGAGCTTTGCGATGTCCTCCTTCTGGCCTTGTTTGACAACTTGTTTGCCATGATGATTGTATTTATTACAATAAGCTTTAGTGTGACAGATTGTTTATTTAAATTATTTCAGTCTGCAACTGTGATCGGGTTGGCTCATTATCACCTGATGTCTGTAATGCCACTACTGGGCAGTGCAATTGTCGTCAAATGTACACTTCCAGACAGTGTAATCAGTGTAGTAAGGGATTCTACAGTTTTCCTGAATGTAAAGGTAGGTTAATATATCTCTATATCAGCATGTAGTGAATTTCCAAGATTCCTTCGCTACTGAACATTTAACTTTTCTTGTACACAGTCTGTTACTTTGTGTTTCTGCAGCATGGTGTGAATTAAAGTACTGCTGCTTTCTCTGGCATCACATGCAATCCAAACTTGTTTTTCAGGTCACTGTCATTATTCTAACCAAGGGATGATATTTTTCAGGGGCAGGATTCACAAAGCTATCTTAAGACAACATGAATCCTAAGTATTGTTTCTTAACAATAGGCTTTTGTTTTCCAACAATACATAGGACACATTTTATCTTAGGAGGGCTTCATGAATCCAACCTCAGAGTCCTTATAAACTCAAAGGATAAAATACAAAACAAACTAAGGTGTTGGTGGTAGTTATAATTTGCAATTTCCTCACTATTTCAGTGATGTCCATGGTGCTTGCAGTTCAGATATTGCAAAAAAAAGCAACTTTAAAGCTTGAGACTTGTTTTAATAATTAGGTCTTATTTTCCTGACTTGTCACCAGTGATAGATTATGATAGATCACCAAGCCCTTCAGCTATGGAATCCTTTTATTTTATTATACTCATAAGAGCAAAGTGTCATATAGTGGTGATACTACTTATCCCAATCACTTGGTTTGAGTAACTTAAACCTTTAAGCCCCATTAGTGACAAGCAGCTTATTTCTCCTTACAATATCAGTACTTGATAAAACAAGCTGGTCACGAGAATAAAGGAAGTAATCACCAAATTCTCCCAACTGGTACCATAAGAAATAATTTTTGTACATGGACAACAGTGAGGAGAATTAACTGGAAAGTCTTGCAATTGCAGTATAGGACTGACCTCTTTTTAGAATTGGTGAGTAACAGTATCACTGCATTGTGTGCTGATTGGTTTTGCTTTGTCTTTTAATTGTTTAGTTTGTAACTGTGATGCTGAGGGTACAGCTAGGGATATTTGTGACCCAAACACCGGGGTGTGCATTTGCATGAAGAATTTTGCAGGTCCTCGCTGTGAAATTTGTAATGATGGATACTTCAGATTTCCAGCTTGTATAGGTAGGTTTAATGGCCCACCTTCACTCAAAAGGCCTTGCACTCTGCTGGCTGTTTTTGAATTTCATGTATATGTAACACAAAATAGTTTCTCTGCGGGTTATCTTTTAAAATCCATTTCCTCTGAAGTCATTTTGGGGAAAATTGTTCATACGAATGTAGGTGTTTTAATATTATTGACTAGGGACCCCACAGGATTGTGGGTCCCTGATTGTTTTCAGGAACCACCCCGTATATTGTGTGACTGCCATGTTTGCTCAGGTTGAAAAATATGTGCTTGATGTTAGAGTAGTTTTTGTTCGGTTTGCCAATAGAACATTTAGAGTTCTAGTTTTGCGTTATATGTTTGCAACAGTAGGAGTTAATTCTTCCATCATTATCAGGCTGTTGTTTCCCTGTGCTGAGTTATTTTGTGGCTGTGCCGGGCAAACGTAACTTTTTTTGCTCTTGCTTCGTCAGTATATGTTTCCTGCCAAGTGATACCAAATTATCCCAAAGGAAAATATTGTCAATACTTAAGTCTCAGAGAGGCATGCGTTTTGAAGCAAAGAAACGGGGGATTTGATCAATCTTTCTATCCATGTAGCGATGTTGTTTCAATAACGCTGCACAGTAATGATGTCACAAATTTATGAGCCCTGCCGTGACTCAGACAGACAAACTGATCCATGTGTTATGTTTATGAGAATGTTGAATGGTGAAGTAGTGTTAGCAAACACTTCTTTGTGGCTTTAAAATGTTGAAATACCCAGCTCAATGCTGTCGCAAAAACCTGAGAATTATTCATTGGAGCACTGGAAACATTGATGACGTTGGGATGATTGAACTTTGATGTGTAAGGTGCTGAGCAAATCTGGGCAAGTGGCCTCAATTCTTGCACTGATGCTCGGGAATGAGTAGCTCGGTATCAAACTGTAGAGGCCTTAAACTAATAGTCAAGAGTACTTTATTGTTCTTCAGTAAATATACATCGTATACAAAGGCAAAACATAAGGATTTTAAACAAAAAGAAATTGGCGTTCATTGGCTGGGATCCTCTGTTCTGCTTTCCCAAGACTGCAAAATATTTTGGATCATTTGTGACCCTCCATGGAATTTCAGGGAATAAGGTGAACGCACGCACACGGCATGCTCACATCCTAAAACAAAAGAACTCACTTTTAAGGGCATGTTTAAAACACGAAATGGCAAAATGACGAAATGGCGAAATGACAAAATGGTGAAATGATATGTGCCAAAGTTCAAAAGTGTTTCTGTTTTTGGAATATTGAAATGATTAAACCAAAAGTTAACGAAAAACAAACATTGGTCAAGGACGACCATTCAGATTGCAAATTGCGAACACAGAGAGGTTTTTTGGCAGAATACAAGATCACCTTTTGGACATGTGTGGATGTTTAATCATAACACTAAATCACCAGAATCTGGCAAGAAAACGAACCATAAATTATAAAGCGAGGATAATCAAGAATGTCGCGTAATAGCACTGAAGGAATTACAATCTTCAGTGCGTCAAGCGATAAGAATTTGCTGGGTGAAACTAACAAGGTTCTTCAAAATTGACATACATGTATCGAATAAAATGATGTAAAGAAATGGCAGTTAACTATCAAAGAAAAGCAAAGCAAACTATAGGATAAAAGAAGTATTCTCTTCTGTCAGTGATTTGGTTTAAGGGATACGGCCAGTTGGTTTGCCTGAAGTGTGCAAACAATTCAAAAATGCTGTTTATGAAAAGAAGTCGAAACAATTTGCCGCGTGTTATAATTTTTTATCGGCCAATTCTTCTAAAACATAATTTTACGAATTATTTTCATGTGAACTACCGCAAAGATTCAGTTAAACGAAACACTTTCTATTTTGGTCCCGGCGACCATATTTTGGTGAAGGGATAGTTTCGATAGCTTGACAGTATTAATCCAAAAACATTGGAAGAAACTTGTAAACGATAATTTATCGTGCGCCAACAATTTTAATGGCAAACCAGCTAAGAACACATTACCACATTCGTTGAGAGTGACATCAGGGCGTTAAAGTCTGAGGTAATTTCGCTTAGGCACGAGCATATCCTTTCAATTTTGATGGTTTTAAGAACCATCAAACGTACGATTTATTTTTTTGCAGCAGATTAGAAAGACGATCTGACGATTGCATGACACTGACCACTGCAAGGTCTGTGTGGTAGAGAAAGAAATGTGATCACGATGGACCCGTGACACAATTTTTTCTTATTCATAATGTGTGGTTCCAGAAAATATCCATACCCCCCCACGGAATGGATTTTTCATATGACCCCCCCCCACCCCTCTGGATTTTCCAAAAACGGCCCACAAACTATACCCCTCCCCCCCTCCAGAAATTCCAATTTTTTCCTACACCCCCTGGAAATATTTCTATTTCTTGTTTAAAGCAAAAAATTAGCTAAACTATAGTTTAAGAATCCAAATTTCGAGGGTTACTGGCGTTTTCTGGTAAATTCGCGTATATGAGCAGAAGTTACGTCGCATGTCAAATGCTATTGTGCATGCATATCGTCATAAATTTTATTTACGACCAATTCTGCTTCATTATCTTGACGAAACAGCAACACTTCAATTTATAATCCAAGTATTTGAAAAATTACAAGTTCTCTTGAGAAATAAATGTTGAGTAAGGTAGAATCGCTAAGTTACGCTGCCAAGGTAAAAACATAGGCCCGCAATGCGTGCAGAACCGACGAAGTGTTGGTTCGTCTCGAAAAGAAAGCAAGCGAGCCGTGCGTGACTGCAGCTTCAAAAACATTCAAGCATCTGTAACAGCAAGGTGCAGTAAAGGTGTGTAACTGTAACTGACGCTTAAATTTGACCAACTGAAAAGGCGACCAATACCCTGGAAACGAGGTCAACTGAATTATTCACCCTCTCCTCACCAAACATAGCTCCACAAACTATGCATTCTTCACTCAAGATCACTTTTCGCTGTCTTTTGGTCGGTCTTCCTCAAAACCCGGAACAAAAATTCTCAAAACAGACGCATTTCAAAAAATGGGCGACAAATTTCCCAATGCAAAAGTAACCACATCTTCACGATTGATCAGTATGGGCACCGTAACGGCCCAAAAGAATTGAACTTTTCCCCATACCTGGGAACCACGCTTTGTGCACAGTTTCCTTTAATCATGTCAAGGGCTCCTTAAGCCAAATTGTGAATGCAAATACGAAATAAATCATTGCTATGTTCTATCGCACAGGTTACAAGAAAGCGCATTATAGGCATTCACCAGTCGTTTTGACCCACTCCACCCTCGACAAATGTTTTTACTTGGTTCAACGTGCTAACTGGCGTAACGAAAATTGTGACAGTATTTTGCCCTTTGCGTTACCGAATGACGTTATGTTTAACGCAGCTCACCTGTCTTATCGCTTTGAATATTTAATTTTGTTGAATTAAACTGAAAAATTAAATGTTGATATACATTTGTCCACAACTGAACATGCTTTTACTAAGAGTTGTGAGCAATGTATTTATATACTGTTGTGAATAGGGCACTATAAAAACATGATTATCGATAAAGACAAACACGTCGTCAGAATCTCAACGTGCTAACCGGCGTGACGAAAATTGTGACAGTATTTTGTCTTTTGCGTTACCGAATGACGTAATTTTTAAAATCGGATGACTCAGCTCATCTGTCTTATCGCTTTGAATATTTTGTTGAATTAAAATTAAAATTTAAACATAAAGTTTGTCCACAACTGAACATGCCGTTATCAAGAGTTGTAAGCGAAGCATTTATATGCTGTTGTGAATATGGCACTATACAAACATGATTATCGATCTGGAGAAATTAGTAAAAAGCGAAGTCGTCGCTTTATCTCAAACACGTTAAAGCATGTCTTATGACGTAATCGTTAAATCTGGTTTCCTCTTCCGCAGTCAGCAAGTCAGTGTCTCGAACTCTAAAATCGAACAAATCGTTTCAAAATCAAAAGTAAAGCAGAAAAATTAAAAAGACTATCTGGTATATCCTTCTGTGCCGCTTATAATATACTATCCAAGAAGATCCAGCTTCGTGTCGTAATTCATTTCCCACCTGCCAATAACCTTTCTTAACGTTGGCAGCTAGACATTTTCAAGTAATAAACATAACCACAACAACATACACCAGAATTTTCCTTTCATAACCTTTACTGAGAAGGATTCTATCCTTACGATGTCTCAGCAACACTTTGGTCCCACCAGCATCAACAGTGCCACTGGACTTCACCTCCTGTTATTATCAGTCCTCCTTGCTTTCTTTCACTAGTATTGCACAGATATTTCAGTCCGGTCAAAACCAACACTGCTCGGCGGAAGTGTCCTTCTACACCTACGATACTTTTTATGTGGACCCTTGTCCTATCGTGCGTGCGTGTGTGTACTAATCGATGTCTGTGTACAACTTCTTCTCTATATGTTCAGAGGTCAGCACAAAATTATACCACAACACAGTCGAAGCAAATCTTCCACCAAGCCTCCGTCACCTTTCTTGACCTGCCAATTTAAAATGGCGACTCATCCGCTCTTGTTCTCACGTCATCCCATCCCGTGGGCCATAGCGAAATACACACCTTGTGAACCTTACACGACGTATTTTGACCGACCAAACCGGTCGACCCTCTTGTCACGACTGCTCTAACTCGACTTCGTCGGTTAAACATAGGCCCGCAATGCGTGCAGAACCGACGAAGTGTTGGTTCGTCTCGAAAAGAAAGCAAGCGAGGCGTGTGTGACTGCAGGTTCAAGAACATTCAAGCATCTGTAACAGAGGGTTGTCCAATACTCCGACAAATTTATGCATGGCATTGTATTGTATTCACTTCACAGAACAATACTGTACAAAAGCATAACAATAAAGAATGAAGCAAAACAATAAGAAATTTAACAATGCTATGCATAAATTTGTCGGAGTATTGGACAAGTATGCTGTAACAGCCCGTTGCAGTAAAAGTGTGTAACTGTAACTAACGCTGAAATTTGACCAACTGAAAAGGCGATCAATACCCTGGAAAGGACGTCAACTGAATCATTCATCCTCTCCTCACCAAACATAGCTCCACAGACTATGCCCATGACCTCACCCATTCTTCACTCAAGACCATTTTTCGCTGTCTTTTGGTCGGTCTTCCTCAAAACCCTGAACAAAAAGGCCATCACAATTCTCAAAACAGACGCATTTCAAAAAATGGGCGATAATTTTCCCAATATAAAAGTAACCACATCTTTAAGATTGATCAGTATGGGCACCGTAACAACCCAAAAGAATTGAACTTTTCCCCGCACCTGGGAACCACGCTTTGTGCACAGTTTCCTTTAATCATGTCAAGGGCTCTTTAAGCCAAATTGTGCAAATACGAAATAAATCATTGCTATGCTCTATCGTACAGGTTACAAGAAAGCGCATTATAGGCATTTACCAGTCGTTTTGACCCACTCCACCCTCAATTAATGTTTTTACTTGGCTCAACGTGCCATGCTAACTGGCGTAACGAGAATTGTGACAGTATTTTGCCCTTTGCATTACCGAATGACGTTATGTTTAAAATCTGATGACTCAGCTCATCTGTCTTATCGCTTTGAATATTTAATTTTGTTGAATTAAACTAAAAAATTAAATGTTGATATACATTTGTCCACAACTGAACATGCTTTTACCGAGAGTTGTAAGCAATGTATTATATACTGTTGTGAATAGGGCACTATAAAAACATGATTATCGATAAAGATAAACACATCGTCAGAATCTCAACGTGCTAACCGGCGTGACGAAAATTGTGACAGCATTTTGTCTTTTGCGTTACCGAATGACGTAATGTTTAAAATCGGATGACCCAGCTCATCTGTCTCATCGCTTTGAATATTTTGTTAAATTGAAATAAAAATTTAAAGATATATTTGACCACAACTGAACATGCCGTTATCGAGAGTTGTGAGCGAAGCATTTATATACTGTTGTGAATATGGCACTATAAAAACATGATTTTCGATCTGGAGAAATTAGTAAAATGCGAAGTCGTCGCTTTATCTCAAACACGTTAAAGCATGTCTGATGACGTAATCGTTAAATGCGGTTTGCTCTTCCGGAGTCAGCAAGTCAGTGTCTCGAACTCTAAAATCGAACAAATCGGTTTAAAATCAAAAGTAAAGGAGAAAAATTAAAAAGAGTAACTGGTATATAATTCCGGGCCCCTTATACTATTCAAAAAGATCCAGCCTCGTGTAGTAATTCATTTCCCACCTGCGAATAACCTTTCTTAACGTTGGCAGCTGGATACTTTCCAAGTATTAAACAGGTAAACATAACCACAACAACATACACCAGAATTTTCCTCTCATAACATTTACTGAGAACGATTCTATGCTTACGATGTCTCAGCAACACTTTGGTCCCACCAGCATCAACAGTGCCACTGGACATCACCTCCTGTTATTATCAGTCCTCCTTGCTTTCTTTCACTAGTATTGCACAGATGTTTCAGTCCGGCCAAAGCCAACACTGCTCGGCGGACGTGTACTTCTACACCTACGATACTTTTTATGTGGCCCTTGTCCTATCGTGCGTGCGTGTGTGTACTAATCGATGTCTGTGTACAACTTCTTCTCTATATGTTCAGAGGTCAGCACAAAATTATACCACAACACAGTCGAAGCAAATCTTCCACCAAGCCTCCGTCACCTTTCTTGACCTGCCAATTTAAAATGGCGACTCACGTCATCCCATCCAGTGGGCCATAGCGAAATACACACCTTGTGAACCTTACACGACGTATTTTAACCGACCAAACCAAACCAGTCGACCCTCTTGTCACGACTGCTCTAACTCGACTTCGTCGGTTAAAAATGAGTACTGTAATCAAAACAACATATTTTTTGCGGGGATATTCAAACCTGAATTTTATTGAAGGCTTGCCAGATATATAAAACCCACATGCAAATCAATAAGACAGCTAGCAGTTTTGCTGTAAACCATTTTTTTCTCACTAATTTTGGAAGATGACTGCGATTGCCTTCCGGTTTCCATCGTGCAGTGTAATTCAATCTTCTCCACGACAATTAGCGTGCCGTTGTCTCGTCGACTGGCGGTGAAAGTTTGACATGCCGCCAATTTCACAATTTGCATAATTCTGCTTTTATTTATGCTGATATAAGGCTGTGGTAAACCGCCTTCTCTGGAGACCTGGCAAAGCTAGAAAACTTTTGCACAACTAGATTTATCTAATGTAAAGTTAAGCCGAAAACGACGTTGCAAGCAGCATGAATGTATTCAAAAACATTTCAGCGCACACGCGGGAATGTTCTGTAAACAAACTATCTGAACAATGGTTCATGTTACACGCTCCCATCAAATACTTCCCTAATAATACTTGGGATGCCTTTTACTTTATTTTATACTTGCTTTATGCAATTGTAATGACGCCTGTGTGATTTTTCACTGCTACCGAAGAAATTTTGCCCGTTTCTTTCATGCCAAAATATTATAAATGTTTGAGTCAAAACCCGTGAAACGGGCATGTTTTTATTTTTGATTTATATAACGCGCTTAAGTCGTAAATATCTTACAGATAATATTTGTCTGCCGAACTATAATTATTACAGTGTTTTTACGTAGTTTTCGATCAAGAATTACTCTTAGCGGGATCAAGAACTGTTTTGTGTCGATTCCGAATTACTACTGTGCTCAATGTTGACGCAATAATTCAGTTCAAACGATAGTTTTCACGCCGGCGAACAACAACAAAGAAATGCGACGTAAATGTCTGCGCTGCTACTAGCAGAGACAGATACAGTTCGAAATCAAATGACAGATGTATCTGCTTAAATATGCGTGACAGAGATTCTTGGTGTAATTTACGGGATTTACTCGTCTTCCACAGCATGAGCTGTTCGCTAATCCGCCGCTGTTTGGTAAAATGACCGGACTCTCGCAGCACCAGAAATCGAGCCTGACCACCTTGAAAATATTAGTTTTGTGCAGTTAACAAGATCAATGTTTGCGTCCGCGGATCGGTAAGCAAAATGCAAACAGAAAATTTAACATATAGGAATAATGGAACCGGTCTGGAAAAAATAATATAAATTGATACAACACCCCCCCCCCCTCAGGATTTTCCTGGGCCTTTGACCCCCCCCCCACCCCCCTGGAAATTCCAATCCCTTCCGTGGGGGGGGTATGGATATTTTCTGGAACCACACAATTTTATTTTTTATTATTTCGCCATTTTGTCATTTGGCTATTTTGGCATTTCGCCATTTTGTGTTTTAAACACGCCCCACTTTTTAACACGTTAGCTGCGTGTTAGTTGCGTGCCTCATTAACTTCGTAGCCATTGTCTTGCTTCGCACGGTAGAGACAAACGAACGTGTTAAGATCTTTGCCTGTAACTTTGCATGATCTAACACGGTGACCGTGTCAAATTATAGCACGCTCTTAATTACGAAAGGCATTGACGTCTGAAGTTGTTTTCGATTTGTACTATAAGTATGTCGTAAGCTGTCACGCTATAAGTTTTTTTAGCTTACCAAACATAGTTGTCAACATCGATCGATGAATCGCCGAACAGAATGCCAGAAATTGTGTCGGCTTAATTTCCCCCTTGAATACTGGGTTTGTCTTTGTTTTCCATCCTTTACTGCATTTGTTTCGACTTCTTTGCTTGGAATTATTGCAAAATTGTGTTCACTTGTCGTTCATCAGCCTTTCATGAACTGTAGGACATTTGAACAGCTGCTGCTAGCTGTATATTCATCCGTACGAACGGCTAGAGTAATCTTCATAATTTTCTTTGATTGTTTTGCTTGAATACAATACTGTAGATAAAAGCAAACGGTTTTCAGCCGCTTTTCGCTGGATCAACAAGATAAGATTGTTGCGTTACATATCATGTGACGGTCAATGAAAAGGTTAGATTTCATACGTTATTCAAATTTTATGCACTTTTTGAACTGATACTATAAACTTCGGACTACAGTATGCATTCGCTATTTCTTACAAAAAAATATCGAAGAGCCGTATTGTTCCCTCATTTATTTAATATTTCGAATAGGAAAATTAATTATCTTTCATTCTCGTTAATATTCCCTAAAAATTTTACTTTACGAAAAGCATTCACCCAAAAGAAGCTGATAAATGCAGGTAACCTAAGCTAATGTGTTAAGAGTTTTATCGTGTCAAGGAAACAAAGGAGCTTGGCGTGTTAAAAAACGAGTCTAGCATGTTATAAAAACAAAGCTCCGCTTTGTAAGCCAAATATGAACAATGGCTGGAAACACGCTATCTAAAATAAATTGTTTTTATGCGCATATCCGCATGTTAAGCGTGTCATGTCAGAAGCGTGCGTTCGTGTTATAATGTGCAGTGCGCGTGCGTTCACCTTATTCCCTGAAATCCTGTGGAGGGTCACATTTACAATTTCTTGGTTTCATTTGGACTGTTTTTGAAATCTTCTCCTAGACTAGTGATGCACACAATCTAGTCAAACAAGATGAAATCAATGATATACTAGTAACTTTTCCCTCTGGCATATTTTTTGCAGCAAGTTGGAAATGTTTTGTTTTCGTATCACATTGGAAGACAATCGGATTTCAATAGCCTGTTCCCATAATTTATTGACTTTTAAGCCATTATCTGGAGTTCCTGAATTTGTTTTTCACTCCATTATATTTGAAGCCCACAAATAGTTTAATTGACATTTACAGCTGATCACACAATTTTTTCATGTCGAAAATGCATCCCGCTCATATCTAGCCTTTGTGTTGACTACAAAATTTGTCTGAGTCATGTAGGGGGTCTTTCTTTATTTAATAATAGTGCGTAGTGCTATTCCTGGTTGTATTGGATGCCAGACCTTGGCAAGTAGGTTTGATTTGATATTTTTATTTGCACAATAATTTTATAACCAGAGCAGCTGGCCAGTACTTAGCTTTCTGTTTCTTCTGTTTAATCTTCTCCTCAACTCCTTCTATGACCTTTCCAATAATTAGACTGGTAAGGGTTGGCAGCATTGTTCTTGTTCTACAGGACATCAATCTCTGGACAGGACTGGATTTCAGTAGGTCGGAGGGGGTATTTAGATAATCCAGGAGGACCACCCATTGATCATTATTGTCCTTGAGGGCTTTCTTGAACAAGTTCTTTTTGACTACCGACTCGGCTTTGCCACTGGATCTTGGATAGCAGGGAGAGGAGGTTACATGCTTGAACTCCCAATCAGGAGGTTTACGAACTGTGAACCATTGTCTGTCACAAGATAGCCAGGGAAACTGTGATGGCTGAACTGCTCCTTTAAGAAACGAATGACAGCACTGTAGTGTTTGGCAGTTCAGTGACCTCAACGTGAATGAAGCTTGCGTTCAAATTCTTCTGGATCAAGGCTTACACCAAAGGGCATTCACAGGTATTGGTAGCATCGGGACCAGAATGCAGTCTTCATGCTGCATTGCTCATCCATACCAATTTGGTAGAACCCATTCTTGGCTTCCAGAGTGGAGAATACCTTGGCCTTTGCCAGCCTAGGGAGGATTTCTTTTAGTGTGGGCATCTTAATTTTGGGATGCATCAGGGATTTGTTTAGATCTCTAGGATCTAGACAGATTCTGATCTTGTTGGGCTTTGCTTTGATGACCATGCTGCTGATCCACTTTCTGGGTTCACTGACTTTCTTTATGATCCCTCTTTTCTCTAGATCCAACAACCTATCCACTTCTTCATGAAGGGTGACAGGGACACGCCTTGGTGTGTTGAACTGGCTTGCCCACCTTGTCTGTCACAAATGTGTAGTTGCCCAATGTGATCCTATGACCTCAGTCACATCTTTGTAAGTAGTTAGAATGGATTTCTTGGTGAGCAGAGGTTTCACTGTACTTTCCACGATGTGTGGGCTCTACAGGGGTCTACAATGCAACGGGCCCATCACCTCACAAGATTCTGCTGACTGGAGGGACTTATTTGGGTGTTGACCGCTTGGAAGTTTAGAGTATGGTAATTGCCTCTGTGTTCTACTATCAACTGTGTTTTTCCTAGTGGTTTCATGACTGAAACCATCGTACATTTTGAGTTTGACTGAGCTCTGATCGAGTGGGGCTGCTCCATTCTGAATAAGAATTGAGAAGTCTCGATAGCTGATCATGTTGCAAGAGGCACCAGTGTCCAACTGACAAACCATGGACGATTTGTGCTTAGAATGATTCACGTCTTCTATGCAGAAGGTCAATACTGTGAGGACCTGGTTGCCTTTACCTGCTAGGGTTGACACTGATTCAACTGTAAGCACCGAAAGGTCCGAGACAGAGTTATCTTCATCTGCAACAGTGTTCACTTGATTCGGCCATTTTTGTTGCACACTGAGGCGAAGTGATTGTTTTTATTGCATGTTAGACACACTTGACCAAATACAGGACACTCTCTTCTTTTGCAGTGCATTTGGTTGCCACAATACTTGCACTTTTTACCTGGGTCGGATTCTTCTTTGGAGTCTCGTGTTTTCCCTTTCAGCTTCAATGTTCCGGGTTTCATTGGCTTCGACTTTCGCAGTAGGCTTTTCTGTTTGAACTGGTTAATCTCTTCAACATTGGACTTTCCAGGATTTCAATTGCTGTTTTGTGATTCGCTAGATTTGCTCATCTCTATCACTTTTCGGTAACGATAAGCCCTTTTGTCTGAGGTGTCCCTTTCAACTACTTGTCTCGGACGCTGATCACAAGCCTGACTTGAATGTGTGTACCTTCAAACTTCCAAAATCACACAAATTGGCTAGTTTTCTCAGGCAATTGATGTGAGTGTTTTAATATCAAATAAGGAAACATGTTAATCAAAATTCACAAATGCGCTAAAGCATGACACATCTTGACAGTACCTACCTACCTATCTGCTGTGTACCACTTCTCCCAGAAGTTCCTTTTGAGAATCTGGATGGTGTTCAGATCTGCAAAAACTATCGACGACCGAATGATTGATTGTCAGTATGTCCATTGGCCAGTGTCTATCAGGTGTATATATATGACATACCAAGCACGGCTATTTACTAAAGCTGATGCAAGAATAATATGCATGTATTGCTGGCTTTCAAAGATTGAAATTGTAATGCCATATACGTGGGTCTGTACCAGTGCTATTTTACGAGCTACAGTACAGCCCAAAAATAATGCACACGCAAGAACTTCTTTTTGCGTCCGCAAGCTGGGAACTTCTTGCGGGATGCTTGCACTTGAATATTGCAAGCCGCAAGAACTTCTTTGCATTTAGAAGTTAAAACTGCAAGAACTTTTTTTGCGGTAAGATGTCCGGACCACAAGTAAGCGCAAGAACTTCTTAGCGCTAACATCTTAACGAAACCCGGAGAAGGTAAAAAAGAGACCACTTTGTAGCGCAAGGCACGTTCGAAATCGGCTGCCTTTGTAGCTTGCAATCAGTTGTTTATTTGGTCGCTTGTAAGTTTTTTTCTTCGGTTTAGAATTTTTTATCCGATAAAGAGTTCACTAGGTTCTGAATTTGACGCTAGTCGCCTTCAATGTTATTTTTTAATGGCTAGGGGGAAACGAGACTCAAACAAAGCACGCGTATGTTATTGTTTATTATGTGTCCTGGAGTCCCAGACATGCGGTACGCTTAGCGGCGCAAAAGATTTTGCTCGATTTATTTCACTTAAATGAGGAACAACTGCAAAGCACAGTCCATCAGTCACATTATTAAAGAACCGACATTCACCTGTTCAGTTTTGCTGTACTTCCACCAACATATTAAACTCGGACAAATACTTTTCATTAGTTGTGCACACACCTGTGAGAAATGAGCATGGTCACTCAGATGAGAAGGAATAACATGATACCCAAAGTCTTAATTGGAAAAACACATTATGTTTGTAAAAATAGTTCCATTCATTACGCTGAAGTCGATATCACATTTTAAATCTCCAAAGTAAACCAAAAAAGTCTGAAGGAAACAAAAACTCCGCGATCTGAAAAAAATTCGACATGTCAATTCTAACCTGAGTAAACACAAATCTGCCGTATACAAATTTAGTATGATTTGCATGAATGACATTTTGTAATGCAATGCATGAGCAGTTCTCCAAGCCGTCAAGACAGCAAGCCCCAGGCAGCAAGCTGTGTCGAAAGGCAAATGTGTAGTTGAAATCATATGTCTATGCTATTTCTTCGAGTATTCCTTTTCTGCTGGGAAATGAAAGTGGTAAAGATGCAGGGATTCTTGACGAGTTCACCCACAAGATGGCATGACCTCCTGCACGTGTAACTCTTGTCTTGTCTTGGCTGTCAAAGAAGTGTTCGCGCAGTTTGCCACAATTATACCTTTTGGACTTTTTTGTTACTATTTCTTGGATGGAATAAAAAACTGAATTGAGTCTGTTCTGAGTTGATCCCTTATCACCGTATCAGACACGCTTAAAAAAAATTGTTCACGTTTTGTCATGTGCCGGAGATCATGTTTACCGGGTGTTTATCTTGCAGTCGGAAAGCTGGCGGATATTCCACTTCGTGACGTGAATTTTCTTCGATACTTCGGTTGTTCGAACATTTGCTTCCTTGAGTTTTTTATTAGCCTTGCGAACTTTCGCTTGACTTGGCAAATTGTTGCACCAACGCGGCGAAAAATCGCTCAAAAGCTCGGCGATATTTCAAAGAGAATAGAGCGTGAGATTCGCTCTCATTACTTTTGCAAATCTCCTCACAGTAACACGAGGGGGAAGTAGCAAGGAGTGACAGGCCTGCACGACTTCTAACAATGGAAACATTTATGCAATGTCGCCTCTTTATATTTTTGCTCTGACAAGTATGTCATTTAGCGATTTACTTTTTTTGAAAGAAATGATCGGTGGCTCTTTGAAGATTTGTTGCAGAGATGGCTGGTTCTGTATCAGGTGCCATTTTTCCATTAAAACATGTTTGAGTTTAGGCACCGCTGGTTGGTATTGTGTAACAAAAGGAAAGATTTCTTTTTGATTGTCGTTTTTCTGTTGTAGAGCCGATGTCCTTTCTGTGAATTTAACATCTGATAAAAGCGTTTCTATCAGGCGTTTTGGGTAACCTCTAGCAAGAAGTCGTGATTTGAATTTTCTGATATTCTCTTCAAATGTTTCTTTCGAAGAGTTAGTTCTTAGGAGTCTTAGGGCTTCGCCTTTTACGAATCCTTTTTTGACACCCGGTGGGTGGCTAGAGGAGAAATGTGTATATTGAAAGGTTTCAGTCGGCTTAAAATGTGTTTTAATGTCCAGGACGGATTGATCCTGGAATCGTTTACCTTTGTACACAATTGTGTCCAGAAAGGTAGTTTCAGTATCCGAGATTTCAGCCGTAAATTTGATAGTAGGGTGATGTGAGTTTGCTCTTTCGATGAATGTTTGTATATCAGGTTTACTAATATCCCACAGTGAGAAAATATCATCAATGTAGCGTTTCCAAGCTGTTGGTTTTGCAATGCTTTCACTGAGAATTTGTGTTTCAATACTAGCCATGAAAATGTTTGCAAAAGCAACGGCCATTTTTGTGCCCATGGCAGTACCATGGATTTGAAGGTAGTCCTTTCCATTGAATCGGAAAGAATTTTCTTTTAGAATAAGTGTTAGCATTTGCCTGAGATATTTAGTGGGGATCGGAGGGTTGTTTCTGTGAAACTCATCGTATGCTCTGCATACTGTTGCTATACCCTCTTCGTGTGGTATATTTGTATATAAACTTGTGACATCCATCGATACAAGGAATGTTCTTTTTTTCACTTTTGTATTTTCAATGAAATTGATAAAATCTGTAGTGTCTTTAAGATAAGACGCTTGTGCTTTAGAAATAGGCTGAAGCAATGTGTCAACAAATGATGATAGCCGTTCTGTAGGTCCATCACAGCCTGATATGATAGGTCTACGTACCAAAGTGGGTTTGTGTATTTTTGTTAGGGTATAGAATTCCGGTATTCGTGGTGGATTCGGAGTTTGTGAAAGCCACTTTTTGGTCATATCATCTATGTAGTTGCCACGGTGAAGATCTGAGATCAAGTGTGACGCTTTGAGTTGTGTTTGAGTGACCATCGGTTTATCCAGTGCCATGTAATTATTTGGATCATTAATAAGGGCTTGGCCCTCTTGAATTTTGTTTTGTTTATCCATGACGACAAGGGTACTCCCCTTATCCGCTTTTTTAAAGTTTAGGTCATTGTTTTGTTTCAAAGCATTTAACGCTTTACGTTCTTTTCGTGACAGATTTGGTTTTGGCCTGGCTATTTTTATCTCCGATAGTTGTTGTTTGACCTCTTCCAGGTAGGTTTCTAGAGTTACTGATGGTTGAACCGGTGGTTCCCAGTTTGATTTGACATAGAAGGGATGAATTTCTCTATTTTGGCCGTGGAAGATATATTTCAAGCGCATTCGTCTCGCAAAATGTTTGAAATCCTGCAAGAGTTGGCGCCGGATTTTATTTTGTGTAATCACGGTGGTCGGTATGAATTTTAATCCCTTTGACAGCAATTTGATCTCAGTGTCTGTCAAGCCTTTTGTGGAGAGGTTTTTTATAAATTTCTCTTTATCCTCTCGAAGAGAAGAGGTTGTTTTGATTTGCTTTTTTCTGCGTTCGTTCCGTTTTTTTGTTTTTGTTCGTTTTTTTGAAATTTGTGTTTTACCCTTATCTTTGTTTTCCCCGTCTGCGTCGGTGTTAGAACACTCAGTAAACAGACGTGTACTGTTCAACTTTTTTATTTTCTACAAAATCTTGTAGATTTGACATAATTGAGTTGACATCGTTTACTTTCTTTTCTAAAACAGCTGCTAAGGCTGTTAGACTTTCAATGCTGATCTCGGTCGCTGTTCGTGGTTTATCTCTGGATTCGTTCTGAATCCCTTTTACATTTTTGCCGTTAATGCGAGCCTTATTTTTCTCTTTTAGAAGCTTTGTCTTTTGTTTCTCGAGGCGGCGGTAATGAAATTTTGTTAGAGCTGCAAGGAAACCTTGTTCTGCTTTTTGCTTAACCGCCTGAATGTCAAGTTTAAATTGTTCGTCCGGCGGGATATTAGCCCGTGCACTGTAACGCAGTGACGCTGGACAAGATTTATTGTCTATATGTCTCTGGAGTTTTCTAATGGATTCCTCCGTTTTCCTGACTTTGGCTTCCGTTGAGGACGGGATGTCTGCTTCACCGTCTTCAGTTTTTCTCTTTCTCTTGGCTGCACTTTGTTTTGGTGGTTTGTTTTCATTTGCTGCTTCTCTTTTAGGAGGTTGATAACTTGTGATGTCGTCCTCCGACTCGCTTTCCTGGTCTTTTGAGCATCCAGGTATTTGCTTGTCTTTACAGATGGCGTTCAAAGGACTTGGTGTAGTTTCATTTACGATGTCATCGTAACTTTCCTCCGTGTTCATCATGGATTTTTGCAAGTGATGTAATAGTTCAAGCAAGACCGCGGTTTCGAATCTTACGATTCTCGTCAGTTGCTATTTGATATTGATTTGTATGTGGAAAGGTAGAGTTTGAAACTCAATTCCGTTCCACCAAAAAATCTGGCAATTTGAATTTTTATAGCCACGGGTGAGGTCGGGTAGGATCGAAAAAGGCGCATTCTGATTGGTCCTTGCCAGCCAGTCAGGTTGCTGTGACTTCGATCCGATATGTTGAAGCTATAGGTTGTGTTTTTCAAGAGGTAGTATTGTGGGAAGTAGCAAGGAGTGACAGGCCTGCACGACTTCTAACAATGGAAACATTTATGCAATGTCGCCTCTTTATAGTTTTGCTCCAAAGGTAAACGATTCCAGGATCAATCCGTCCTGGACATTAAAACACATTTTAAGCCGACTGAAACCTTTCAATATACACATTTCTCCTCTAGCCACCCACCGGGTGTCAAAAAAGGATTCGTAAAAGGCGAAGCCCTAAGACTCCTAAGAACTAACTCTTCGAAAGAAACATTTGAAGAGAATATCAGAAAATTCAAATCACGACTTCTTGCTAGAGGTTACCCAAAACGCCTGATAGAAACGCTTTTATCAGATGTTAAATTCACAGAAAGGACATCGGCTCTACAACAGAAAAACGACAATCGAAAAGAAATCTTTCCTTTTGTTACACAATACCAACCAGCGGTGCCTAAACTCAAACATGTTTTAATGGAAAAATGGCACCTGATACAGAACCAGCCATCTCTGCAACAAATCTTCAAAGAGCCACCGATCATTTCTTTCAAAAAAAGTAAATCGCTAAATGACATACTTGTCAGAGCAAAAATATAAAGAGGCGACATTGCATAAATGTTTCCATTGTTAGAAGTCGTGCAGGCCTGTCACTCCTTGCTACTTCCCACTGTGACTGAATCCAGACAGAGCCCCGTTCTAACGCGTGAAACCACTTAATTAACACATCAAAAAATTATACTGTACAAAATTGAAACAGTCTACGGAGAAATACACGAAAATTAACAAACACACCACCTCAACACCGAGGGATTATGTCCAACCTATTGTGTATTTTTGTCCTAGACTTTCAAAAACGGTAAAACCATTTTACATTTCTAGAAAAATCCACATTACTACCTCTTGAAAAACACAACCTATAGCTTCAACATATCGGATCGAAGTCACAGCAACCTGACTGGCTGGCAAGGACCAATCAGAATGCGCCTTTTTCGATCCTACCCGACCTCACCCGTGGCTATAAAAATTCAAATTGCCAGATTTTTTGGTGGAACGGAATTGAGTTTCAAACTCTACCTTTCCACATACAAATCAATATCAAATAGCAACTGACGAGAATCGTAAGATTCGAAACCGCGGTCTTGCTTGAACTATTACATCACTTGCAAAAATCCATGATGAACACGGAGGAAAGTTACGATGACATCGTAAATGAAACTACACCAAGTCCTTTGAACGCCATCTGTAAAGACAAGCAAATACCTGGATGCTCAAAAGACCAGGAAAGCGAGTCGGAGGACGACATCACAAGTTATCAACCTCCTAAAAGAGAAGCAGCAAATGAAAACAAACCACCAAAACAAAGTGCAGCCAAGAGAAAGAGAAAAACTGAAGACGGTGAAGCAGACATCCCGTCCTCAACGGAAGCCAAAGTCAGGAAAACGGAGGAATCCATTAGAAAACTCCAGAGACATATACACAATAAATCTTGTCCAGCGTCACTGCGTTACAGTGCACGGGCTAATATCCCGCCAGACGAACAATTTAAACTTGACATTCAGGCGGTTAAGCAAAAAGCAGAGCAAGGTTTCCTTGCAGCTCTAACAAAATTTCATTACCGCCGCCTCGAGAAACAAAAGACAAAGCTTCTAAAAGAGAAAAATAAGGCTCGCGTTAACGGCAAAAATGTAAAAGGGATTCAGAACGAATCCAGAGATAAACCACGAACAGCGACCGAGATCAGCATTGAAAGTCTAACAGCCTTAGCAGCTGTTTTAGAAAAGAAAGTAAACGATGTCAACTCAATTATGTCAAATCTACAAGATTTTGTAGAAAATAAAAAAGTTGAACAGTACACGTCTGTTTACTGAGTGTTCTAACACCGACGCAGACGGGGAAAACAAAGATAAGGGTAAAACACAAATTTCAAAAAAACGAACAAAAACAAAAAAACGGAACGAACGCAGAAAAAAGCAAATCAAAACAACCTCTTCTCTTCGAGAGGATAAAGAGAAATTTATAAAAAACCTCTCCACAAAAGGCTTGACAGACACTGAGATCAAATTGCTGTCAAAGGGATTAAAATTCATACCGACCACCGTGGTTACACAAAATAAAATCCGGCGCCAACTCTTGCAGGATTTCAAACATTTTGCGAGACGAATGCGCTTGAAATATATCTTCCACGGCCAAAATAGAGAAATTCATCCCTTCTATGTCAAATCAAACTGGGAACCACCGGTTCAACCATCAGTAACTCTAGAAACCTACCTGGAAGAGGTCAAACAACAACTATCGGAGATAAAAATAGCCAGGCCAAAACCAAATCTGTCACGAAAAGAACGTAAAGCGTTAAATGCTTTGAAACAAAACAATGACCTAAACTTTAAAAAAGGGGATAAGGGGAGTACCCTTGTCGTCATGGATAAACAAAACAAAATTCAAGAGGGCCAAGCCCTTATTAATGATCCAAATAATTACATGGCACTGGATAAACCGATGGTCACACAAACACAACTCAAAGCGTCACGCTTGATCTCAGATCTACACCGTGGCAACTACATAGATGATATGACCAAAAAGTGGCTTTCACAAACTCCGAATCCACCACGAATACCGGAATTCTATACCCTAACAAAAATACACAAACCCACTTTGGTAGGTAGACCTATCATATCAGGCTGTGATGGACCTACAGAACGGCTATCATCATTTGTTGACACATTGCTTCAGCCTATTTCTAAAGCACAAGCGTCTTATCTTAAAGACACTACAGATTTTATCAATTTCATTGAAAATACAAAAGTGAAAAAATAACATTCCTTGTATCGATGGATGTCACAAGTTTATATACAAATATACCACATGAAGAGGGTATAGCAACAGTATGCAGAGCATACGATGAGTTTCACAGAAACAACCCTTCGATCCCCACTAAATATCTCAGGCAAATGCTAACACTTATTCTAAAAGAAAATTCTTTCCGATTCAATGGAAAGGACTACCTTCAAATCCATGGTACTGCCATGGGCACAAAAATGGCCGTTGCTTTTGCAAACATTTTCATGGCTAGTATTGAAACACAAATTCTCAGTGAAAGCATTGCAAAACCAACAGCTTGGAAACGCTACATTGATGATATTTTCTCACTGTGGGATATTAGTAAACCTGATATACAAACATTCATCGAAAGAGCAAACTCACATCACCCTACTATCAAATTTACGGCTGAAATCTCGGATACTGAAACTACCTTTCTGGACACAATTGTGTACAAAGGTAAACGATTCCAGGATCAATCCGTCCTGGACATTAAAACACATTTTAAGCCGACTGAAACCTTTCAATATACACATTTCTCCTCTAGCCACCCACCGGGTGTCAAAAAAGGATTCGTAAAAGGCGAAGCCCTAAGACTCCTAAGAACTAACTCTTCAAAAGAAACAATTGAAGAGAATATCAGAAAATTCAAATCACGACTTCTTGCTAGAGGTTACCCAAAACGCCTGATAGAAACGCTTTTATCAGATGTTAAATTCACAGAAAGGACATCGGCTCTACAACAGAAAAACGACAATCGAAAAGAAATCTTTCCTTTTGTTACACAATACCAACCAGCGGTGCCTAAACTCAAACATGTTTTAATGGAAAAATGGCACCTGATACAGAACCAGCCATCTCTGCAACAAATCTTCAAAGAGCCACCGATCATTTCTTTCAAAAAAAGTAAATCGCTAAATGACATACTTGTCAGAGCAAAAATATAAAGAGGCGACATTGCATAAATGTTTCCATTGTTAGAAGTCATGCAGGCCTGTCACTCCTTGCTACTTCCCCCTCCCACAAGTTTCTTCGGCTGGACCCTCAGTACTTCTTGCGCCTTCTTGCGGCTTGCGGTAACATTTTTATCTAGTAACTTCTTGCGGCTAGATTTTCAACTTCTTGCATTCCGAATGTTCTTGCGGGTAAACCGCAAAAACATACACTGTTGCACTTTCACTTCTTGCGCCGGCTTGCGTGTTCTTGCGGTGCAAGAACTTCTTGCGCGTGCATTATTTTTGGGCTGTACTGTATAATCAGTGAGCTTCTATTGAGTCTTATTTGCTGATTATTTACCTTTGGACCAACCTCTATAATGAATAGGAAGGACCTATGGCATTGGATTTGCAGTGAGAAACTCTCTACTGTCCTTAGTCGAACTGCCATCCGAAGGCATAGCCTGCATTCTCTCTCTATGCATCCTAACCTCGTCCAGCCCAGTGAACATCCTGAGAGTTCATGCTCCCATGCTTATGTGCATGATTTAATGTAGAAAAAGAACAATAAAAATAAAACAATCACATGTCAAAGTAAATGTTTGAGTCTCCTGCCGAGATGCTTGCATGGTAAGAAACTGATTTCTCGTATAGCTTTCTGTGTCACTGAAACTTTTACATGGCAAACTACGGATAATTCCAAGGTTTTGTGGAGTAAATGCCTTTCGTGGAAGCCAAAAGACTTGTAGATTGAGGCAGCAGATTAGTGCAACGTTGCAAAATTAATCAACGTGATTTTGCTGTTCTGGTTTGTTTTGAATATACATGACTTTTCTTGCTCACAGAAATATTGTGACAACCAATCAGATCACTAGAAAAACAATAGAGCCATTTAAAAATTATGATAAATGGTTGCAGGACTGTTTGGGTGAAGGTGGACCTTTAAGGAATGGTGTTTTTGTGCACCATGATAATGTTATTGCCTTGGGACTGATATTGTAATCTGTGAGTTGTAAAGTTGCAAGTTGTAAATTACAGTTGTTTGTTGCAGTAAGGAGTTGCGGGTTGTAGTTGTAGTTGTGGGAGTTGCGGGCCCAGTGAGCCTCCTTCTGTAATTTAGAGGGCCCCTTTTCAAGAAAGGGGGGTCCAAGAAAGGAGCGACTGAGAAGGCCTGGAGTTGAGTAAATGCAGAATCCCGGATGTTTGTCACATGAAATAATGGCTCTAGTTGCTTGCAAATAGTGGCTTTCCTTGTTTTTATTATTATTATAGATTGTTATATAATTATGCAAAGAATAACTCAAATGCAACTCAACAAACGAAGAGAAAGGCAATTTCGAGACAGTATTAGAGGCTATTAATTTCAGCATATAGAATGGCGGTCATATCAATCTCAGCATCAGTGGTGTTTTCAGAAAATTAGTACTTCTTCTTGGGCACAGTTTTGTGCGCCCCATTTGACACGCCAACATAAATTTTATGCTGCATTTTTTTCAAATTGCGGAAATCCTGCTAAGCTGCACTCTAGAATAAACCCTGTGTGAGTTAACAGTTGGAGTTGCAAGTTTGTCCTTTATGCTTTTGGCACATGAATAATCTTCCTCAGGCTCATGCACTCACCCTGCTAGTCTCTTTTGAGAAAAGTTCGAGACAAACTGGTGGCTCGTGTGCCACCAAAATACACACATCCATAATTTGTCATGTAAGAGTTTGATTGTATTTCTTCGGAGACTACAGACTTCCAAGTTTGTAACTTGTTTTTGACCAAACTTTGTTGAATCCTGTTGTCTCAGATTAACAGCAGGTTAAGTTAGATGACCAGAAATGACATTTCTCCAGCAGTGGTTAGAGTGAACAAGAAGGGAATTAACCATGTCAGATCGAGTTGTATTTTATTTCAGATTTGGAAAATTACTAATTGAGGTGTACGTAGTAACAAACAAAAGTGTAGGTTAAATAATATTAATTCGAACACGAATTTATATGTTCTAATTATATTGTCATCAGATTGCGGATGCTCTGCTGAAGGCGTGAATTCTCCTAATTGTAGTCAGTTTGGTGTGTGTGATTGCCTAGACAACTATGATGGCCCTAAATGTGACAGATGCAGTGTAGGTTACTACAACTATCCCAAGTGCGTCAAGTGTGCTTGTGACCCTCGTGGATCACAGCACCAGTTCTGCGAGGCAACTACAGGACAATGTGCCTGTAAAGGCAGTTTCCGTGGCATCAATTGTAATCTCTGTCGGAGTGGATATTATGGATTTCCTAATTGCCGAGCTTGTCAGTGTAACCCTGCTGGTATTAAACCCCTTCCTGACAGGCCACTGGGTGACTGTTCTCTATCTAACGAGGTTTGTTTTATGTTTTGTATTGTTGTATTGTAATAAGCTTTTCACCAAACCTTTCCTCTTAAACACGGAGTGATTGTATATGTTGAGGCTTAGGGTTTCAGCCCATCAATCACAATTCTCAACGGGAGCCATTAACAAGTGCATTTGAGTGTGACGGAGATGACACCCATTAAAAAAATGGAGCACAATCTGATCTCATTTCATTCCCTGTGTTTCAGAGAAAAGAAAATGCCTTTTTAGGCGGCCATCGTGCGTGCATGTGCACGTTGCCAACTTATATCGCAAATATCTGAACTTCGCTGCCTTCAGTGATGAGGCTAATTAAATATTCAAAATGAAAATGGACCTTTGATTGACAATGGCGTCGCTTTTATAACAATAGGTTGCAAGTAGCCTGCACTTGTGTTGTTAGGATCCAAATGGAGCCCTTGCCTGAAGGCTGAAACATTTGTCGTGAATGCCTAGCGGCCATACTTCACGATATCACGGTTTAAGAATGAATTATTTCTCCAGGTAAAGCTACAGGGTTTTCTCTCTCTCTGAAAAGTGTCTCACTAAAATTGGACAAAGGTCACCGATTACAGAGGTGAACTGTCAACAAAACAAAGTTCTCAAGTCGCTATTTGCTTAATCAGTTCAAAGATCACTGAACAAACTTGGAATGTGTCCATCATTAATTGAAAGCTAGCTATGACAAGCAAACACTAAAATTGATTTATCAGTTTTCAAAACCAATCTGTCAAATACCAGACATTCTCCTTGCAAATAGTCATCTGTCACCGGTAACACGTTTACATTACTTTTAATTCCTTACATACCGGAAGTGCAAATTGTCCATAACAGGTCACCGGAAACGGCAACTACTATTTTTTTTTTTTAAGAAACCTTTTTTCCTTAAGAAAAGCGGAGGGGTTGTGAGGGACTATCAGCCACCTGTAAATTCTTCAGAATTTCTTGTTTGTAAAGCCAGCGGTGTGTAATAAGAGCCACCGGCTCAAAACAACATTGTGGGTAAACAAAAAGTCAAAATAAATTTGGAAACTTGTAGAAAATTATTTTAAGCTAAACTGTTTGCAATCAGTCCCACTCATGAATGGACCAAAAATTTAAAGGTATTGAATGCATTATTTAGCTTTTATCCATGTTAAAATGACCCCAAATATTTTACCTGTAGATACGATTTTTCAGTTATTTCGCAAAATAATTTCAGGTCGACATAAAGGTGGTTATGTATTTAGTGAACTCCAGTCTATTCTAACTGTAAATCGCATCAGGGCAACTTTTTAGTTGTAATTCGTCTTTTTATAGTTTTATTTTTCCTTAGAGAGCCATTTAGCCAAAGGAAAATTTTACAACTGTTCAAACGTTTCATGATTTTCCTCTACATTTGAATTTGTCAAATAAAGCCAACAAAATGCTTCCCATGATCCTTTTATGCACTTCCTCCATGTTTAACTTCAAGGTTTTTATGTCACCCTGAGGTAAGGGATGGATCTTTGTTGCTAGACAGTAATACACCATGCCATCATACTTGCACAGAGGTACTGGGGACTAGGCTGTAAAATTGATAAAGTAGACTCCCAGATATCTCCAACATAAAAGGGAATCCAAAAATTGTTCAAGACAGTGAGGGTTTGAGATAGCAGCTGAGGTTCAACATAGCTGAGGTTTACTGTAATGGCATTCAGTTTTATATCCATTGCAAATATCTATCACTTAAAGAAGGAACTAAAATATACTCCTGAAATGAAAATGTTGCTGAAAATGAAATCAACAGTTATCTGGTGATGGATAGTATAAGAGTCGGGCAATGAACATCTTTAAATAGTTGAATTGCAGGAAGATATCAAAGTGAGTTAATTTGAAAGCCGATTTGAATATTCTTGTGTTATAATATGTTTGATCTCGGTTTCAACTTCTTTAACGATCAGAATTGTTTTGTCTCTTCTTTAACTGTGTCATGAAGCCTTTTTGATACATGAGAGCATTGTAATAATTTGTTCTTTCAGGAAGAATAGTCACTGCTTTAAGCACTTTAATTTCCACTTAATGTGTTCTTTAGGGCTTTGATTAGCATTCCAGGGCCCCTTAAAACCTCCATAATGCGTGCACGTGGAGTAAAGAGATTCTGATTGTCCTGTCTTTTTCCCTAAAATCTATTACAACAATAATAGGGAGACAAAAAAATCTTTCTAGGGAAGGCAGGGGATGAATGTGTACATGTGCAAAGTAGCTACAGGCAAAAACAGCGACAGGCCGCACAGGAGTAAATAAGTTGAAGAAATTTCTTTATTTTGTATATAAGCAACAAAGCTAAGAAGTTTACAATGTCTGTGGAACTGAGTTACAGTGTTACGGGGTTATGGGGATCGCCAGCGGAGGCGTAACAGCACAGCTATGGAGCGTAACACATCCAAATCCGTGCTGCACTTGCTTGGAGACAGTTATTATCTTTGCACTATTACCCAAGTCTAAGATTACCATTAAAATGTAGTCCTTTTTTAACATCATTATTTTAGGGCCAGTGTGACTGCAGGGATAATGTTCAAGGTTTAGAATGCACAGAGTGTAAAGATGGCTACTACAACCTGCAAAGCAGTAATCCATTGGGTTGCGACAGTTGTGACTGTAACTTGGATGGTGTGATAGGTGGGCTCAGGACATGTGATAAGTTCACAGGGCAGTGTCCATGTAAACTGTACGTCAGTGGGAGAAGATGTACCTCATGTAAAGCAGGATTTTATGGTCTTGCAGGCCGTAAGGTGTTTGGATGCACAGGTATGCTCATTATTAAATACTGTACATATAAATTCATTTCCTAAGTGACTGCAGGTGTTGCTGACTGTTTGTTGTGGTTGTTAGGGTGTGGCTGTGATGTGGGTGGAGCGTATGATCAGTACTGTGATGTCAGTTCAGGCCAGTGTAAATGTCGACCTGATGTTACTGGCAGAGACTGCAGCAGGTACATATACAGTCATAGCATTTTGAACTTGTAATAAATATTAAATATTTTAAATAGTATGGAGGCAATTTAGATTAACAGCAGATTTCCTTAGGAAATCATATGTAGCTTAATAAGACAGGCCTGTGGGGCACTGTCTTGTAGTTTTACAAAAGTTCTGCCATGGTAGGTTGTTCAAGGTCACTGGATGATTAATTGGATGCTTAATGATGTCCTATGGGGGTGGGGACAGCAGATAGGGCATGCGTTTTGACAGTGGTTTTCTTGGGGACAGGGGTAGCTTATTGGAGGTTATACATAGGGGACCCTTTGAAAAATGGTGGACAGAATATGCCAATTCATGCATTTGTAATCTACCTCATATGAAGAGGGGAAAATTTGCTGTCATCTACGCTAGATTAATTTTGTCAAATCAAAACATTTAGCAATGAAAACAAACTTAGTCTTCAATGAAATGCATAAGACTTGATTTACGAGAGAAACCTCATGTTTAACCTGGTCATCTAGCTCAAGATCAACTTCCGACAAGTAGACACGCAAATAAACAGGTAACCCAATTTTATAAAAAGCATGCCATTTATTACTGTATCACAAAATATTGAAAATGCAAGCGCTGGAGGAGAATTCAAAGGTTTACTGCTAGCATCTACAGTCTGGTATGAAATTTTTGCTGCGGGTTTTGATTTTTGTGATGTTTTTTTTGCAATTTCCAAAACAGATCGCCCAGATTTATTTATCTTTGATACCCAATAGAAAATCTGTGAATCTAGGTGCCCACAGCAGAATAACTCCAGCTTATAAGTGCCTGTCTTCGACAAACCACAGGTGCTTAGACTTGCTAACATACTGTATTATGTTAGTGACATAGATAATACATGGTGTAGCCCATTTTGGAAGTATGATCTTGGAACAGTGTCGTAAATTTCTGTACACTGTTTTGAGACAATCGCGGTCCAACTAATTGTATTGATAAATTAACCATAAAACATATAGCAGAAGAAGAACTGGACATGCACTGTTTTGGCAAGTTTATTTGCTTAAAAAGGCGCTGTTATAGTGGTTTGTCAAATTAAGTCGCCTTTGTTAACTGATCTTGTTGGTGATTTAAAGTCCCCTCCCTGGAAGAGCTGAAGGTCAGCAGACACGGAAACTCTATTCCACCACAAAGCTGTTTTCATTGACACCGACAGCCTGTCACTTCTGTACTGATAATTTATCCTCCGTGAGTGAGAAAATCCAAGAAAATGCCAAGCTTTGTTAAAGCACTTCAAGTATCTTTGAGAACTGCTTTTCGCCTGTTCTCCCTCGCTTTTAATGAAATGTCTGATTAATAACTAAGTTAAAGCCAAAGAGACCCACATGGCTGGAGCTTATCCGGTTTATTTGGCATGAAATAACTGAGAGTATTGCTACTCCCCCCTGGATGGGGTGCTAGTTCATCACAGGGTTACCCTCAGCAGTATGTCGCTGGTACCCATTGGTACACCTGGGTGGAGAGAAACAATGCGGGGTAAAGTTTCTATTCTCAGGAAACAACACAATGGCAGGGAGCAGTCCTCGAACCACCGTCCTTCAGATCTGAAGTCGAACATGCTAACCACTACAACACCACACCCCCACTAGGTTACTGAGTTTACTGTAAAATAAAAATATGGCTGCATTTCAAAAACTTCCACCAAAGAGAGAACTTGAAAAGCAAAAATGCTGGCAGAAAAGTCCCAATATGGTGAGTTAGGTGTCATGTGTTTCAGTGTGTAGACATGCCCTTTATTTGATTTCAGAGCTGAATCTGCATAGAAGACTTAAATAAAACTTGTAGTTCACGAGTTTAACTTAAGTTTGCAACTGCATGTTCATTGAAGGAGAGTTAATATTTAGAGCTTTTTCACTGCTTGATTGTAAACATAAGATAAAAATTTTCCAAAAAGTTTGACCTTGTAAACTGAGGGACTGGCTTATCTTTGAGTGTGGTACAAACATGTATGCCAAAGTTAATGGTGCATCCTTTCTAAAACAGAACAGAGTGCATGAATGTGTAAGGTTACAGAAAATATCCGTACCCCCCCCCACACACAGCAGGTCACTGGAAATTCCAAGGGGGAGGGGGGGTTCAAAGGCAGAAATTTCCGAGGTGCGTTGGGGGTTCATGGGAAGCCCCTTTTCCAGAGGGTGAAGAAACACGAAAAAATTGAAAGCAACGCACAATTGTTCCCAAGCACGAAGTTATACTTACGTAAGCTGTTTTGTCATTCAAAACTAAGCAAATATGTTGATTGAAATGCCAAATTTTGTGACTTTGATTTGTATGAAATTTCGTTACACCAGATTTGCATATTTGTGTTTATGGAATATTGCATGTCTCCTTGGCCTCCAGTGAATATTTCATGGTTTTCAATCCTTTCAATGTGAATGTTTTTGTTAAATACCAAACTTGTTTAAACAAATATAAAAATATTTTTATCGTGCATTTTCAGCTGCTTTTCACTGCTTTTTCATCGAGATAGAATTGTAGCATTGCGTTACATATTCCAACAGTGACGCTCATAATTTGAAAAGGTCAGATTTCACACGTTATGCAAATTTGATGCGCTTTGAACTGAAACTTAGTTTAGCCTATATTAGCTATTTCTTACAAATTGGGTTATTCCAGAAAAAATCACACACCCCCGATGGATGGCAAGAGTTTTTGACCCCCCCTTCCTCCCAGATTTCCCGTACTTCTAGACCCCTCCCTTTGCCCGGACTTTTAAGGCCATAGACCCCCCCCCTCCTGTCCAAATTTCCCTGATTTATCATAGGCCCTAAATTCAATATTCAGTCTGTTGAAAATAGTAGATAATGACTGTGGAGCTCAATTTTAATTTTAATTTGTTCTTGTGATATGAACGGAAATTACGATCGGGTTTTGTACTCGTAACAACATAATTAAAAGTTATTTTCTTCCCTTTTAGCACTGAACTACAACTGTAGCCCATTCCTGTGGAAATGCTCAATGAAGCTGATAGCGGCGAATAAAATAAATAAAATTATATAAATTGTCAATGTAAAACTCGAGAAGGGAGTACTGAATTACGTGTACCCGAGATCAAAACAACCTTTCAAATCGAAACTTTTCCCAGACGTATTCTTGCCATAATTGAAATTAGAATTAAAGTTAACGACAGCAGTGGTAATTTAACAGGAGAATGATAAATTTAGCCCGATCAAATTTATTTCGTGCTGCTTCTGTTGCAGATGCAATTTGCATACGTCAAAAGTAATTTGAAACCTATGCGTAATGCAACCGTCCGATTTATATTCATTTGATGTATACCTGCAACACACAGAAGATACTCAGTGACAGACTGAGATTTAAAGTTATTTTTGCCCAAACAACATCTATTGGCAGAAGCAAAAGAAACATGTCACAAAAAAACAAAAACAAAAAAAAACATGTCAGAGGACACGAGCATTCCGATACAGCGTACCAGTTTATTATTTTACATTTCACTTTCTTGGTTTTTGTGTTCCGTCAAATTGATAAGATAAAAATTTATGACAGACAAACAACTATGAGAAATGAAATTCATTTGAGCAAGGTATTTGTAACTTGAGTTTTTGTTGCAAAAGCGAGAGCAAGGGAAACGATAGCTCACAAACTTGTCAACACTCGTAGCGTTGAATGCAGTCCACTTGTCCAATTTATTTCTTGAGAGATGACTCAAGCAACTACATTGTTGCTCATTTGTTTTTGATCTCGAAATTGTCAACTTACATTTGGCCAGTACTGTAATACAATACAAAGTTCCAAGCTTTAAACTTGGTTCGCTGAGCATGCTTCGTAGCTACCATCACACCAACCGTGCGCTTTCTTCGTGTTTTCTCCTTTTATCACTTTTATAATATTCTTCGCAGAATCTTTGAAACTGAACCTAAAAGTGTTTAAGGTAAGAAATGCATACTTTGAAAGACTACTACTTAATTCGATTTGGAGGAAGTTTCTTCCATAAAGTCAAAGATCTGAAAAACTGAGGTTACATTTTTAATGACCCCCCGAAGAAGAGTTTTAAGTCTAGACCCCCCCTCCCACCTGGATTTCTAGAGCCCTTGACCCTCCCCCCTCCTGCAAGAATTTCCAGCGTGCCATCCGTTGGGGAGGTGTGGATTTTTTCTGGAATAACCCATTCTTTTACAGTTGTCATTATCTTTGAGTTTCCATTTGAACTTCACTTACTATTTCAATTTTAAACAAAGGATAAAGTGCGGGAAAGAAAGGTTTGATCTCTTATTCTCACATGGATCGTTTACGCAATTTATTTTGAGACTCACAGCATGCAAATACTAATTTAATCCCACGAAAAAAGCTGCTATTTTACTCTAATTTTCTTTCGAACATCATAACCGTCTATTTTTAGTGTAAGTTACATACAACAGTTTCGTTTTTGAAGGCAGGTTTGAGTGTGGCGAACACAATTTCAATTCTGAAATTTTGGCTTCATTGTTAACGTTGCATTCTGCACGTAAATTATTCACGGCAACCCTAGGCACAAAGTTAGAACATTTGAACACTCAGTTTAAACAAGTTTTCCTGAACAACACAGAACATTTCACACTGGATGGCAAACATGCGAATAGTATATTAGAATAATAACAAAGCAAGCAAAGCATGGATGTTATAATAAATGTTACAGCAAAAATCATGTTCGCGTAACGTGGAAATTCCTGGGGGGAGGGGGAAGACCCCCTTGGAATGGACACTCCTAAGGGGTGGGGGGTGCAAACCAAAAAACCTTCCACGGGAAGGGTATGGATATTTTTTGGAAACACACAACTGCTATGTGCTCCTGATGACAGATACAATATAAGCTTCTTAATTTAAGTGTTAAAGTCCGTTGTTCACGGAGAAGCGCATGCGCGAGCAGAAGGTCTCAAAAATAAATTGTACGGGTCAACACTCAATTTGAACTGAGCTTATGGTGGAAAAATCCGTTGAAATCGCGCCCTAATTCTGCACATCCGCTCTTTGCTTTCCACTTTTGATAGTCTTTATTTCCTGTTGTAAATATTAGATCAATTTTTATAATGTTGAAAGTGATTTAGCAGCCGAAATCGGCATTTGAGTCAATGGATGGTCAGAAGAGACGTCGTGGTAGACTGGCGACGGGACAGCAGAACACAATACATTCACGAGATTGAAGAATCCTTGAGTCTTACGAACCAGCATTTTAACTGTTGGGGATAATTTTAACAAATGGAAAATCGTTAAGAACTATAAACAGACCATCACAAGGAGGGCAAACAATAACCTCTGTCCAAATTGCTGCTGGAGATCTATCAGTTGGATGCCAGTAGTTCGCCGTAAGACAACAGAGGTGCAATGTTTTAACTCCAAGAATTCTATTTCTATTTTAACCACAACCATGAAAGTGGAGTTAAAATGACAGCGCCAGAAGCTGTAGCTTCTTTACCATCAAAAGAGATGGCAACAGTTTCAGAATAATAAATTTGGATCTGACATCCGTGATAAAGAAAGTTACACATCTTGCAGATAACCGCAAGCAAACATCCAATTACCCGGCCTATTAAGAAACCTGTGGATCCTTTCATAAATTAAACGTCACTCTTTTAAGCGGCCTTTAGAAATCTTGCAATTAAACTGAGCACAAAAACCTAACTAGTTGCCAAAGAACTAGCACACACAGAGGCACAAAGATTTCAAACGGCTCTAAGAACATCAAACACTCCAAACAGTATCACAGCTTGAGGTTTCTCCTGGATCAATAGGTCAACCACACAATTTACCCGCCAGATTTTCGCCGTGTCGCCTTCAAATCACCTTGATCAAAGGGAGAAATCTTGATCAAAGCTAAGGGACAAAGCTGTTACGCTTGTACATGTACGTGGGCAAGCTCTATTTTGAAGGCTGGAATAACTCCAACAACTAACGGCAGTCGTGCTTGGCCTGTCATTTCATATATTACCGACAACAAGTTATCACAATTTACCGCCATATCCCACCAGGGTTGTGAACGCGGTTCTAATTGGTCTAAAAACAATTATCTTGACAGTGCTCAAGTCATTGCTCGCACATGCGCTGAACCATGAAACTCTGCCTTTAACACAGAAATGCCACAGTGATCCAACAGGAATATGACTCTTTTGTTGTCATGATCACATTCTCATCCCCAGAGGCCGCGATCCTTGTGGTCAGCGCCACGGATCGAGACCTCTGGCAGGGACCGAAGCAGGAAGTCCACGAATCACGGACTTTCGGCTTTTGTGCGCAGCCCCAGAAATTTGAAACAATATAATGGTTACCATCAGTTACAAAAAGGCAGGGTTGTCCACAACTTTTCAAGTACCTGGCAAAAATTTCTGAGGAGCCGGATAGCGATTATCGAGCGCCAAAGGCGGTCCCTTCTTGGGGGGTCTGGGGGCATGCCCCCCCAGGAAATTTTTACATTTTACGTCCCCAGAAACCGAATTTCCTTTTCTGACCACGAATTTCCAATAATGTCAGTTCCAAAGGTAATTGTAACTTTTCAGTTTTATTTGTATAAACTCATGCCTTCAGTGGTTTTCTACATGTAATTCCCAGAACTCAACGTAATGAGCTAATAATCATGTATCTGGGTGCCAACCAGATTATTTTCAAGTCAGTAAACTGCAATGGGAAATAAGTTTCATTTTCATATATCTGTGCCAGTAAAGGAACAAATAATTTGTCTTTAAAATATAATGTATATATCACAAAAGTAGCCAGCACAAACGACCCAAGTAGCCGGTTAATTCTGCCGGCTGCCGGCTGTTAAGGAAAACCCTGAAAAATGGGCAGTTATTGCGCTTGTGCGTTACCCTGGCCCCTGCCAGAGTTCTCGGTCCGTGGCACTGGCCAAAAGGATCGCAGCTCTGGGGACAAGAATGGTCATGATCACACAAGGTAGAATGAAAAGGGAAAACAGGACAAAAAAAAGACAAAATGGGAGGCAAGTCACTGAACAAGAGTCTAGCCAGCTGCCTTGCTAACTGCAAAATTTGACATTGTGACTTTACTGTGCACAACTTTTTTCAGTGAGTCGTAATGGAAAGCTATTCCAATATTCAATCATTGACTGGGGAGGCACATAAACATTCTATTACATGTAGAACACAGCATAACTATGGAAAGAAATGTGTTGGGCTTATGGTGCTCCACCAATTTTTCAGTTTCTGCAATTAGAATACATATTACCGTGTAGATCAGTGGGTCCTGTAGAAAATAACCAAATTCTCTCTCACTTCATATCTCCCCAGTATCCTGCCTAGCTACACACTATACTGTATTGTACACCTTCAGGTCATCAGGATGAGTGATATTTTGTGTTGTTAATCACAGGCCTACTCCTCAGCACTACTACCCCACTTTACTGCACATTAAGGCAGAGTTGGAGGATGGCACTACAGCTCCGACCAAACAAGGATCTGATGTCCTGTCGCCAGATGAACCATTTTCAAGTGATGGTAGTCCTGCCCGATTTGGCTTTGAGGAAAGTGTGTTCCCTGGATACTCCTGGCGAGGATATGCTACTATGTCTGATCTTCAGGTTAAAGGATTCATTATGCTGTTTTAAAATTTTAGGAGGCTGCTTTTCTTGTGTAAATGTATGGATGCAATTGTTATACATTCAAAAGCAAAGATATTCTTTGTTTTGCTTTTTTTATAATCTTATCTTCTGTGTTCCCAGTGTTTGTCAAGCATCCTATACATACTCCTGCAACAACTGACTTTGCCAACCGATGGTTATTTTAATTAAGGTGGCTGAGCACAGTTTGCTCATGCTCTGTGATTTCTAATGCTGACATGAATGAGCATCAGCAAACTTACACACCTAGATCCGCAACAGCATTGATCATAAGATTTTACTTTGATCAGTGAAGATCGCACAACTGTTATTCTCTGGACATGGAGCGGGAGAACGAGTGCATGGCGCATGCACACAAGAACAAGCCGCTGAACAAATCATAGTGTCAACAACAGAGTTGCACTGATTTCCAAGGAACCGTTCATTAGAATTTCATGAAATTTGGCAGAAAACATGTTCCTAAAACCTAAAATTGTGAAACACCAAGTTACCAAAGGTCTCATAAGGCCAGTGTTAACATGTCAGTTTTTGTGTAAGTTTTCTCAAGGCAATGATGGGAGAAATCTAATGACTGGACATTTTGAAAATAAAATCAAACCATTATTCAATGCTGGTTTATCACTAGCCTTGTTGCCATGGCAGTGGTACTTTGCAGAATTTAAAAAATATTACTTGGTCATCTTCTGAGCCATATCAAGGTTAGTTGATGCCACTCTTTAACCTTTTCTTGTAGATTCTTCCAGTGTTCTAATGCCCATTTATTACTGTTTTTTATTGCTTTGGTTGTGAAGGTTGAGGGGAATGGTGGGGCTTAAATTTCATGCTCCAAATAGAGGGGAGGGCACATTACTTGGGATAGACGGGCTTGTTAGAGAGAAGCCTAATAAAGGATTTACAGTAGTAGAGTGATAGTATCTCCTCTTTCAGTGACTTGTTGACTGGTTTAATCAGAGTAAGATAATGGACTGCATTATACATTTTGTTAAACAGAGAGCACTGAAGGTCACATTGGATATTCCAAAGACAGCACGTTACCACATTGTATTCCGCTATGTCCTGAATGAGAGTTCACCGGTGACAGGGGAGGTGATGTTTACTCCCAAGGGAGGGGTAGGGAGCAAGCAGAGTAGTAAAGTAACTTTTCCAGACACACCAAGTGGCCCAGCACACCAGACTGTGGGAGAAACTGACATGGCTACACAGTTTATGATGACCAAAGGACAGTGGGACCTCATGTTACTACTGCCTCCTGCAAGTGTTCTTTTGGTAAGAATCATTTCTTATCAACATACAAATTCTTCTTATGAATACAATATGTGACACTAATGATTATCTGTTTAACAGCTTGAAAGCATGTTCTGTCCATTCAGTACACATTTGTAGGGTTGGAAGAAGCATTTATAACCTGTTTCTTAAATCCATTTGATAAATTAAGCAAGCCTGTTTAACAGCAACAGTGATGCATTATGTGCCTTGTGCTTTGGAAGTGAGCTCTCTTGGCTACAGTGTGCAGGGTTCCATATTAGGTGTTTTAGAACTCACCAGCTGGGCAAGCTTGTTAGAAAACATTTTAAAAATGTTGAAATTCAGCAATTTAACTTAGTAACGCGAAACACTTAGATCGCCTGGGGGTCGTACTCCCATAGGATAAGCTGTATGGTTATGTGCTGCTGTTGTCCCGGTGGCCCACCCCTCCCAACATCTCACAGAATAGCCCCCTTCCCCCAAGCCTCCTCACAGACAAAAGACAGACAAACATTGTCCTGATCACCATTGATTTTTTAGGTTACAGCAGTAGCCAAGAATCCATATTGCACTATTAATAAACTGTTTAATGATCACAAGAAATAGACGTGCTCACATGCATGCCAAGAAGTAAGAATAATTTATTATTTTATTGTATGCTGTTCGTTGTTTGCAGGATTATGTAGTTGCTTTGCCGCAAGAATATTATGAAGCATACCAGCTTCAAGAGAAAGTCACCAAGCCATGTCAAGTGAATGGAGCCAACAGTTTATGTAACCAGTTCTCCTACCTGAGCACAAAAAAGCCAGGATTGTTCACTACAGAGCTGGAGACAGGCTACATCATTCAAAGGCCCAACGGCCGCTCAGATACACAGCTGTTTAAAAATGAATCAGTACAGGAGCAGCTGGATTTGGGTGCCATGGCTTTGTTGGATAACAATCAGGTCAGAAACACAGTGACCTACTCCCTCACCTCCCACCCAGGGGATCTTGACCTCACCCCCACTCCACCCTACCTCACCTCAACAAAACTACTTCAACCCACCCTACAAGAGCTGGATTTCAGTACTATGGCTGTGTTGGATAACAGTCAGGTCTAAGTAACCAGTAACCTTGTCCCTCATCCTACCTCAACCACTTCCCACCCATTCCATCTTACCCTACAGTAACTGAAGTTTAGTGCTATGGCATTCTTGGATGATAGTATTATTCCACACCCATTCTCCCTCAACCACTTCCCACCAATTCCATCTTACCCTACAGTAACTGAAGTTTTGTGCTATGGCATTCTTGGATGATAGTATTATTCCACACCCCTCAACCCTCTCCTACCCAACCCTGGAAAAAGTTGAAAAAAATACAAAGTGTAGAATGTGGTACTTACATCACTTAGCAGCTCTTCAGTTCCCTTTTTTTTAATCATCTACTCTTGCCATCAGAAATTATAGAAAGCAGGGGCGGATCCAGGAATTTCTGAAAGGGGGGGTTGTACACTATTGTAGTAACCTTTAACGCCAATGGTGCAGAAGGCGAGTTACGGCCCCGTGCCTCTGGCACGAGCTCTTAAGGGGTCCGGAGCCATGCCCCTCCCCCCCCCAAAAATAATGTTTCCAATTTTTCCCTCTATAACAAAAAAAAAATGCTGCTCAAAGGGGGGTTGCAACCCCCTCAACCCCTCCCCTGGATCCGCCTCTGGAAAGACTGTAGATGATTATATCATGATAAAGTTTCCCCACGACAACAATTTGACAATGGAGACATTTTAGTTACTGACAGCAACTTAATTCATTTGTTTGTTCCAACTACAGAATCGTGTTACCGCAGACTTTTCCATCCCTAAGCGTGGTAAATATGTGCTTGTCATTCAGTACTACCACCCTTCAGATGACAAGGCCCCTGTGACTGTTTACTTGAGGTACCCCAGAGGAGTACAGAAGGGATACTTCAATCTTCAGAAGTGTAACTACAGATTTGGGTGTCGTCAGGTGGCTGTGGATACTTCTGGTGTTGTTAAAATCTTTAATGTCACACAGTTACAAAGAATGGTGGTTACGTTGCTTTCCCGATCATCTTCGCCTGTTGCTGTGGTAGGATATTTTATTGTGCAATTCTTGCTTCTGTTTTTTATAGGTATTGATCGTGTAAAATGCCTGTTTATTTTAATTAATAGATACTGAGATTTTCTCATGAACATCAAAGTGAATAAAAATTATAGTTCTGATTCCAAGATTTAAGTCAATCAGAATTGTAATGTAAGCAGTGAAATTTCACTACTGGAAAAAATAATTGTCCAAACATCAACATGAACAATAAAATTTCAGTAGCATTGAATGTTTCTTGGCAGCCTTAGCAACCACAAGATTTTGTGGACCATCTGCACATTCCTGTTGTTATTTCTGTGTGGTTCTGTTGAATGATGTTCAACATCTGTCTTCAGTATACCCCAAGAGAAACGTCACTATAACATTGGTTTGTGTCGTTTGTAGGTTGTGATCCATGAAAAGTGTAAAATGTGACATATTTTCATGATGTCCATAATCTCAACATCGGTGAACCACTGTTTTAAAGGGAAACAATGGTATTTCTCGGTTTGAGTCACATTTGTTCATACTTTGAGGATTTCAGCCTCACCAGTATCAAATATCTTCATGCAAAATTAAGTAGTACAATGTTGCATTGTAAAATGGCAACTCCTTTGTATAATTACATTTTACCTTCAGTAAACAAAAGTGTGCAAGTTGGTTTGTGTCTGCATGTTTGAGACATAAAGTTGTTTAGTTATCAACTAGTTAGGCATAGTATTAAATAATTTTAGGCAAAGTTTAAAAGAAGTACATGTGGCCATTGACTGTGCGATTGTTTGGCAGATACATGCCCCACTTGTCAAATGACAAACAGTTTTTGTGAAGAATACAATCCACCATGTTGTTTTTGTAGTTGAGGTGGAGGAGTGTGGTGGTGTGTTTGTTCTTTGCCTTTGAGGAAGCATCTATGGAATATTTGTAGTACCATTAAGCCAGACTGGAAGAGAGCTTCGAGGATGTCTCATCTCTATTGTTCACATTGTGTCAAGCAGTATTTGTAGAAATTTGCACTCATTTGCTTACACTTGTACTTTGTACAGTCCGCATTCATTTTATCAGTGCACCACATGTTAAAAGCACTGCACTACCCTTCTTGTACATTATGGTAAACGGGATGTGATTTAGTCTTTGCCTTCTTCTCAGGACTCAATCACTGCTATTCCACTGGATATGTGGACGCTGGATTTCATTGCACCAAACATTCTCTGTACAACCCAAGGGGGAGTGTGTATTCCAACATCATATCCCATTCCCAAAGGAGCTACTAAAATTGAGGCAGATGGTGATGATCCCAGCACACAGCAGCCACCAAAGCAAGACCCAACAACCAAACTACAATATCTGGAAGGTCCAGTAAGTGCCATGCATTACAAGAAACCTCTTATGGGTGACAGCTACCATAAACACAGGCGCATAAGCTGCACTCGCAGATACACGTAATCTGCACCCCGAGTTTAGACGCTCAAGTTCTCGAAAAAAAATTTTTGGTAAAAATTCATAGCCAAGTCATTTCACCACTGAACATATTGGCTGAAGTGAAGTCCTTCGTAACTACGAATCGGTGATTCGATTTGTAGTCTGAATAAGACTCAAACATGTATTTTAATACTTAAAACAAGTATCAAAACGTTATGTAAACGTACTTAAACACAAGACCACTTTCCCCAATGAACGTTTCCGCAGCATTTTTCCAGTTAAAGCTATTCAAGTCTGAAAATTTGTGAGTAAGTTCACTCGGCCGTTCGGTTGCGTAACTTGCCTTAGTAGCCAGGCATTTGATGAGAAGAGAGAAAACTGGTAACAAGTGTTGTTGCTTTGTTCATTCGCAAAGCAAACTGAAATGAAGGTTTTAGCTATTTCTTCAGCTGTTCATGGCTTCCATGTTTACAAGGATATTTGGAAGCCATCCATCAGTGACAAACTCGCCTGTGAAAGGGAGTTCGATAACTGCTTTGACAAATTTGCCATCAAAGATTTTAAGTTGTCAACAATGGAGAAACAGTGGGCCATGTACCACCCAAGTTCTCGAAGATAGCGTGGTACTGTTTTGACTTTATTTGGGTGTTTTGGGGATGATTTTTTCCAGATGTTCTTGCAGATAAGCCGCACCCCTGATTTTGAGCGAAGTTTTAGGTAAAAAGGTGCGGCTTATATGCCGGTGTTTATGGTAATTCTTTCATTCGCTACCTTGGAAACTCTTTGATAACTATGACAGACAAACTACACCAAAGAAGAACTGACACAAGTGCTCACATTACATGAGCATACAAGGGATTCCCTGTCTCCTTTGATGACTGTGCAAACTACAGTTTTCTACGTCAAGTTACATAATTATTTAAGTTGACTTGACTCTGAAGATGTCTGTATTGTACGTATTGAGGTGGTCATGATCACCAACTGCAATCATAAACTAGTCACTGATGCTACAGTTTTTGTTCAATTAATGCTGTGGATCAAGTGAATTCTGAACCTTGTTTTTTCCTTTTACAGAAGGTCCATGACCTCTCAGGATCTGTACCTCGACCAGGGAAGTATGCAGCCATTGTGCATTATTATCAGCCCATGCATGCTTCGTTTGATTCCAAAGTGTCCATCACCAGTGACCGTGCTTTGGATGGGACTGTCAAATTCCATTACTGTCCTCACACCTCAGGCTGCAGGTCTGTCATCAGAGACTCGAATGAAGCAACCTTTTTTGACATTGGACGCACTTCTGTTGGTTTGGAATTCACTATTCCTGCAAACTCATCAACCTGGATTGTAAGTTTCTTAGCTATCAGGGCCCCTATGGATCCCAAGTGTGCCCAACCTCAATAGATTTATAAATTTAGAAAACTGACTGGAAATACTAGAATGTAAGCCAGAAATTCTTACGCAAATCTTGTGCAAAACTTGGGGTGTGGTTGTGTCTGCTGCCAGAACGTCTAGTTAAAGTGCTGAGAAAATCCATAGTCCAGTTTAAATTACCAAATGAATAATATTGCACGGAAATAAAGACAGTAAGAAAGGTATTTTTGTGACATCATTGCATTGCTATCTGGTTCAAAGAGCGTGTTTTCTAGGTAATTTTAGTAATTCTACTTGGAACGGCCAGTTGCAAAAGGTTTGTAATAAAGCATGTCAAGTATGTGAGTAACTAAAGGTGGAGATATGAGGTCAATAATTAAGTATTGTTTCGCAATTTATCAGAACCTGTATTAAGAGTACACTCAATATTAAAGGGACACTATCCCGATAATGCGCACGCATGAACGTTAGCTGTTATCTTTCAAAAAAAACAATAGAACTGTCACATTGACGCGACAAGATTACCCAGCAGCCCGCACGGTGATCCGCTGTTTACATCTGCCATTTAAATATTTGCTCGCATTCTATAGCTCCAAGGAAGCTACAACTTTAATAAATTTCTTGACGAAAAGGGTCTGTAGATCACAATCACTGGAAATCACCGGAGATTAGAAACATCAGCAGGGAAACTCGTCACGCTGCAGTGAATATTTCAGATCCTTTATTGTCGCAAATATAAACATGAGAGACGGAAAAACCTATAAATTTCCTAAACGAGCCAAATTCAACGTACCTATTATGCCAAGAGCAGCATAAAAACCACATTAAGTCGCTTAAAACGATCAGAAGTCCAAACGAAACGGAGAATAACAAACGGCAGAAGCCACAAGAATCCACCAGTTATGACCTCGATATGACCTCGAGAATGCGATGCCTATAAAGTTGTGACGGCTCAATTCAGTCAACATTTAAAAATCCTCCAAACTAAACCCGCTACAAAAACACAAGAAGCAAAATTGGTCAAAAGACCAAGATAAGGCACGGTGTACAAATAAGTGAAGTAGAAGTCGTGCAGGCCTTCCAGCCCATTTTATGGCCATGTCAATCGAATTCAGACACTATCCCTTCAGTCGTTTCCATGTCTCATGGATTGCTTTCTTGATAGATATCGATATTCTGCTATGCTGCTGGTTCCATTTCTGCTTTTTTCCTTTCGCAATTTTCTGAGCTTTTACAGAAGCTGGCGAGAGAAAGAAGCCTTCGACCGGCACTATACCACTTCCCTCCTCTCTTTCCTCCTTCCAAAGGCGTGAAAACAATGCCAAAAATCCCGATTTCACACAAATCACAACTCAACGGGAACTATGTATTATTAATCTATAGTTCTGCGAAGGTTTACGGCAATATCGAACTTAACTGAGCACGATGCAAATGGATTTTAAAGGTTTGATATAACTTATCGCGTCTTTTGAATTTGCGACATCCTGTCGGAAAATCAAAGTATGGAGCATGCGCAGTAACCGGATTGTGTTCCTTTAAGCTGACGCTAATGAGGGTCCCAAGGGTGTCGGCTTAATGCAGATTTCACTGTATGCAAATGGCTGATTCCAGAAAATATCCATACTCTACCACGGGTGGCATCTTCATCTAGACCCCCCCCCCCCACCCGTTGCCTTAGGAAATTCCAAAATGCTCAACCCCTCCTTGCCCTCGGAATTCCAAACTGTTCTACCCCCCATGCCTTCGGAATTCCGTAATCATTCAAACCCCCCTTAAGAATTGCCGCTTTTTTCTTCCAACTGATTTGAAAAGCCCTCTCTATATTCCTAACACCTTTATTAAACGGAAATTAATCCTTTCGCTCCCTCTGAAAGAAAAAAACGTACATTCAGCACAGCAAACAATCAACGTTGCGTAATGACAAACTGCAGCCAACTGAGTGATATTTTACATTGTAACCTTCCACAGCAAAACGTACACTACCTATAATCTGTTAAACATTAGAAAACTCAAACGGCTTTGAAGTCATTCCAACCCTTGGTCCAATGTTTAAACGTGTGTCTATAATTTTTGGTGTCGAGGGTTGCCGTGAATAATTTGCATGCCGAATGCGACATAATATTAATTAACAACAAAGCTAAAATTTTCAGAATTGAAATTGGAAATTGCGTTTGCCAGACTCAAACCTGCCGTCAAAAGCGAAATTGTTGAATGCAACCTATTCTAAAAATCGAAGGTTATGATGTTAGGAAAAGAATTAGAGTAAAATTATTTTTAGTTCACAGTGAACTTAGAATTTGCATACTGTACTGCAGCCTCAAATAAATTGTGAGAGAACAAATCAAACTTTTTCCCCACACTTTATCCTTCGATTAAAATTAAAATAGTAAATGAAGCTCACATTGAAACTCAAAGTCAACGACAACTTTAAAAGAATTTGTACAAAATAGTGAATGTAGTCTGATCAAAAGTGCATCAAATTTGCATAACGCGTGAAATCTGACCTTTTCAATGAACGTCGCATGGTACATAACGCAACAATTTCACGTGTGTCTCGATGATAGCTGCTTTAATATAGGGGCTGAAAAGCCTTTGCTGGGATCTACAGTATTGTATTCGAGCAAAACAATCGAAGAAAAGCGGACGATCGCTTTTGTGACCAATCTACTGGCAAGTGAACAGCTTTCAGCCGCCATGTTAGCATAAACATGACCATGACCATTGAAATGTGTGTCCGGCATGTTGATTGAGTTGAATGTGTCTTGTGTTTATGAGTGAATCATCGTCCTTAGGTAAGTCATTTTTGACGAGTTTACCTTGAAGTGACTTAACTACACCAAACTGGAAGTTACTCTCCTGAAAATCCCCCCATGCCTTCGGAATTCCACTCCAATGAACCCCCCATGTCCTCGGAATTCCAGTCAACGTAACCCCCCCTCCCCTTCGGAATTCCGAGATGCCGCCCGTGGTATGGGTATGGATATTTTCTGGAACTACCCAATATGCCCATCATTTAATTTCAGAACTACAAATGCATAGAAGATAATAACGAGGTTGATAAGGAGAACACTGTTTCTGGGCCCTAAGTCAAACCATTAAGAGAGAAACAACATTTTATCTGTATTATCTTTTTGTCCAGGATTACATCTTGCTCGTACCTGAAGATACATTTTCTGATGAACTTCAAGAAGATGCTCCAGTCCCTCTTACTCAACAATTTCTGAACTCATGCAGCAAAGATCATTTCTTCATCAAAACCTCTGATCCACAGTTTTGTAAAGACTCTGTGTTCTCACTTACTACAAGATTTAACAATGGAACCTTTTCCTGTGACTGTAATCTCAAGGGATCCTATGACAACAACTGTAAGGAGTTTGGGGGACAGTGTTCCTGTCGACCGAATGTGATTGGCAGAACGTGCAGCAGGTGTAAGACAGGGTATTATGGATTCCCTAACTGCAGAGGTAAGTTGATGTAACATTAAACTTTGCAATGCTCATTGTTAAACTCATTGCCAATGGATGAGTTTGGGATTAGGTGCCTTATGGTGGTGGGGGTAAGCAGCTAAAGAAGAATCTGCCAGTGCAAGGAGGTATCCACGGCAACCTTGTCACAGCACATCACCCAGGGCCCAGGCACCCATCACACTGATGGTCTCACTGGAATCACAGACATACTTACCTGAACATACTCTTACCATCTGAGTTGGAAGGGATGGGAGCAAAGATCTACAAAGATCTGCTAAGAGCAAGATAGCTGAAATCTGTGAGCAATATAGAGCTGGTGAGCAAAACATTGTGCTGGTCCTAGCAAGCTACTAGCTATATAGGGGCGCCCTACACATCTCTACAGGCAATAACCACTCGTGTACATTTGTCTCGAGTTTAACTTTGCATGCCTACATTGCATTTAGCCACAAAAAACAGTCTCTGATACCCCTTCTACATTTACTTTTTTATTTTCCAATCAGCACAAGAGCAAGTTTCCATTCACCAATTCGAAAATTGATTGTATTCTAAAAATATATTTACCTTCTGAAGGGGCAAGGCTTTGCATTAAAAAACATTATGTCTACCAATCTGTGAAAGCCCCCTCCTCGTATAAATATATATATATATATATATTTGTTATCACAAATGAAGACAATCATTAAACTTTTTTCACACACCTATATTTCGACGCCTTTTAGGCGTCTTCTTCAGGGTGAATAACCGTTGCCCTGCACGCGCCATACTATAAAAACAAGTTTCAAATGGAGCATCCATATATATATATATTGTGTGCAGCACTCATCAGATAAAATTGCCAAATGTATATATATATATATATGTATATATACACCCGTTTTCAAAAACACTGCAACTTAAAAAATATATATACATATATATTTACCTTTTGTTTTCATATTTATTCTTTTGTTTTCGCGTTGTGAAGACAAAAGATGAATACATGTATATATATTTTTCAAGTTGCAATGTTTTTGAAAATGGGTGTATATATATATATATATATATACATTTGGCAATTTTATCTGATGAGTGCTGCACACAAGTTGTGTAGTACGAAACTAAATAGTAATAAAATGCCAAGTCAAATCTACAGTTGATCTGTTCATCATCTGTTATAATTATGCTCTAGTTTACTATTGAGCACTCTGAAAGCAGTTCTGCAAATCAACTCGTATATATATATATACAAGGCTGCTGCCTAAGGAAAATTTTCGGGAGCCCTTTGGGCTCCCAAAATCAAAAGTTAGGAGCCCAACACACATTTCTAGGAGCCCAGGATGAGTTAATTAATTATTTATTTACACTGCATCATAAAAAAAACCCTAGCCCCAGACAATGTTGTCTCTGTCTCTCTCATTCTGTAATCAGTATCCTTCACCAAATTGTTTTTGGACTACGAACACCGCTTTCTTGCTTCTGGTTTCATGTTAGAGCAGCATGGCGCGTGTCTGTAGCTAACTGTGCAGCTAATTACAGGACGTGTTATGTAAAAAAATAAAAGAAATAAATGACGAAATACGTAAAAAAACAAGACCAAACAGAAGTTGCAGACAAGAAAATGTGATGTCCAATTTAACTCGACACAGTTTTAATAAAATCATAGGTTATGCAATTTGGTTGTCATTAGTGTTCAAAGATGGATGGTTTATTTTAATAATAATCCTTTGCAACTAGAAGTTGAATTATGTGGTGTTTGATCTTGAACCTTATTGATGGCTCCTAACAGTACTAACAGTGGAGTGTTTCACAACTTAGTTGTTACGAAAATTGCTAACAATGTTACAATGTTATCCATGCTATTTGTATACATATGCAGATAAAACAACAACAGAACATCACCGCTTGCAATAAGCCTTAGTCTGGATGGTTAAAATAGCTGCAACAAAGAGCTGCATTGGCTTCTGGATAATTATGAAATGTATCCAAGTTAAAGTTCCTGTTTTAGTTTAAACTATAAATTTTGTATGGGTACAGAAGTCTTATACTACCTCCTGAATGATTTCTAATCACTGTGACTTTACTTTTTTGTCATTTAAGTTGTTGGGGAGTATTTTTAACTCTTTGACGGTGAAACTAAACCATGGGTCACACACAGCGGCATGCTTATATTTTCAGTTTGACTTTAATTTTCCACACAACCATTTCACTTCACGCCTAATACTTGACATCCAGATGCAAAAGTTTATGTTTTTACACACAACTTAACTTACTAGTATTTTTATAAAGTCAATTTTAGTAAGAAAATTTTGTATACAAATGATCAACTGACAAAAGCAAATTGCGCGGGAAATATCAAATTGAATTACACTTTGAACTCAAAATCGGTGACTTCTCTAGAAGTGGAACGGTTAGTCCATAATCGAAATCCTACACCAGTTTAAGAAACGTTAAAATAAAATGTACGATCAAGTATGAAGTAACGCAAGTCGCATTGCATACGGAAGATTTGTTGTTTTGCAAGGTTTTCAAATCGTTATCAAGACTGGAAGCTTAGATATGTTTCCGTATATGGAGAAATGGAGAAAAACAACTTTATATCTTTTACCTGCTCCTGTTACGAGAACTCCATCGTTGCCGTCGGGTTATACTGGGTTAAAGTCAAGGAAACCTTCGGTGATTTTCGCAGGAAATGAGCGCTTGAACGTGTGCAGCAAAGTATAAAAGATTACCGGTACACCAAGTTTACAATATAAGATTTGAATATAACGAGATCACATTTATAGGAACACATACTGCGTAGTTGATGAATGATGAATGATTCAGGGCCAACTTGTAGACGAAATCGAATAGCAGGCATGTCAAGTCGATAGCACACAAGTTATCTACCCGTTCTTCTCACAAAAAGAAAAAATATATATCAAATCGACATAACAGTTCTTCGTTGCCGCCAGCGCCTGATCACCTGCGAAAAACAGCCCATGATTTTGATATTCCATATTTGGGAACCACATCTTGTACCCAGTCTCCAACTGCCAACAGGAGACAAACGATAGCTTCGCAAACCTTCGCTGTTGAACACTTTTGTTACAGAATTGTGAAAAATTCTTCCATGTATGGCTTCACGCCAAAAACAGAAATAGTTCCATTGTTTGAAGCTCAGCTAAAAGAATCAAATTTTATCGCCTGATAGACCAACACGGAGTTGGTCCACTCATCAGTTAATCTAATTAACTGATTAACTGATGAGTGATTAATCTGATTAACTGATGAGTGGACCAACTCCGTGTTGGTCTACGAAACAGATTTGTATTAAAATCCATGTGCCCTCACTGAGTTGGCCATCTACTGGTATATCAGCTCCTTTACGGTAGAGCACTCTCTTGGCTTCACTGGTGAAAATCACCTGAATTATACATATATACATATATATATATATATATATATATATATATATACATATATATATATATATATATATATATATATATATATATATATATATATATATATATATAAAAACAGTTAATGGTTGCTTCAGGCCAACAAAGAATGCCACTGCGTCAGGAGGATCAAAGATTCACAGTCCAAGCCTCACTGCATGGAATTAAACTCGTTGAAGGAAAGCGAGGACGGACAACTTCTGACGATTAAAAAGTTAAAAAATTTAATAAAAAAATAAAAACGTTTCGGTCAGTAGACCTTCATCAGTTACATGATGAAGTTGTAACTGATGAAGGTCTACTGACCGAAACGTTTTTATTTTTTTATTAAATTTTTTAACTTTTTAATCGTCAGAAGTTGTCCGTCCTCGCTTTCCTTCAACGAGTATATATATATATATATATATATATATATATATATATATATATATATATATATATATATATATATATATATATATATATACATACATAAACTTTATTGAAGTGTCAGGGTCTTTAGCTATGGATAGCTAATTGGGGACACTAGCAAATACAAATATAAAATATAAAATACTAAATATTATGTAAAATAGATATATAGGTAGGTAATTAGCAATTTAAATATGTTTTATAGGTCTAATTAGTTAAAAAATAAGTTCAAGATTACCTAAATTAGTTGTATTATAATTATGTTGAGCAAGCAATTAGCAGCTGCATCTTCCGTCCAACACATCTGTTAGGTTAATGGCCCGAACGAATATATATAACTTCACTAGAGTTTAGGCTTCAAGAGTATACATCGTTTTATTGCGACAGTTCTGTTTTGTATGGACCAAAATTATAAGGTGTCACCACACTCATCAGGCAACTTTAACGACTGGCTGTTAAATTGAAAAGCTGGCAGTTAAATGCAAAAATTTGAATGGTTGCTATGGCAGATGCGTTACATGGTTATTTGAAAGTAATCAAATAGTTGCCAGGTAACAGATGCATTATTTACAAGGCGAGGGGTTGTATCTTAATTACGTTACTCTAAAGTTCTGAAGTACGTATCGGTTTCTGTGGGGGCATGAACTCGCTAATTCGTTTCGTCTGTTAAGGCTACACAACTCTTTTTTACAAATGATTATGAATTTTTCATACAACCATTCAAATTTTCGCATTTAACTGCCAGCTTTTCAATTTAACAGCCAGTCGTTAAAGTTGCCTGATGAGTGTGGTCCTTATAAGTTTGGTCCATACGAAACAGAACTGTCGCAATAAAACGATGTTTACTCTTGAAGCCTAAACTCTAGTGAAGTTATTGTTAATGCTCCTCAATCAAATGAGTTGAGCACTCTACGAAATACATTCTACTCAAGAAAGAAAGAATTTATATATATATATATATATATATATATATAACGAAATAGTGAATTGAAATCCTCATCGGCTATCAGAGTGCTCAATAGATAAGACTAGAGCAATGAATATGTAGAAATGAGGAGCTGGATTATTTGGTCCAAGACATTTAATTGCTACTCAGACTTTCATGCTTCTTCCGAAACAATCATCAGGCAACTGCCAGAAAAAATGGTTACAATCAGAGATATTTCAAAAATACAGAACGATACATACTAGGTGTGGCGCGTGGTGCGTCAAGCGGGATCTTATCGCTAATTAAGTGATGACATTTTTCAGCAGGAATTTCCTAGAATGTCTACAGCACGATGTTAGCTCGTTTCTGTTATTGAGTGTTGACATTTCAGGTTTACAAATTATGAAATATTTATCCCACAAACACAAATTACATTTCTTGGTAACGTTCCAGTAAGAGCGAGCTTGTTTTACTTTACGCCATTTGATGTCGAACTTAATGTTCTGGTCTTTCAGGTACCATACGTGCTTACTGAGTTCGGTAGCGTTCCTGTACCGTTCGTTTCGAAATGAGCACATATGGTTTCTATATCTTAATTTAAATGTGGTGTCGCAAAGCCCGATGTATGTTTCTCTTGTGGTTGGTGTAGTAACTTCAGCTTGGTATACGATGTTTTGGGCATTGCAGCTTTCATCCATGGGACACGTGTTTGGTTTACGGCAGTTACAATTTTTGTTCTCTTCATCATTGTGTGTGGGTTTGCTGATTTCGGCTTTATTGTGGTTGGATATAATTGTCTTGATGTTATTCATGCAGCTGTAACTTAATTTAAGTGTGTTCCGATTGAAAATCTTGTGTAGTGGATTAGATTTGGGGAAGTGCTGGTCAATAAGGGAAAGGAAGCATTTTCCTACGTTTGTTTCCACGTTATTGCTGTATGGCGGGTTGTACCATATGATGTTTCTTTGTCTGCGTGTCCGTAGGTGTGGTGTCTGGCTGGGGGATTCATCGTATGAGAGGTTGTGGTGGTAACCGCTTTTGTTGAGCACTTCTTGATAGACGTGTTTGGCGTTATCAAAGCATTCTTTATCCGAAGATATTTCGGAGAGCCTTCTGTTGATGGATTTTGGGATGTTCTTCAGGATAGATGGTGGATGGTTGGATTTTTTGTGTACATATAGTGGGATGTTTCCTTCCCTTGTGTAGGGATAGTATTTCCCACTTTTTAGGTCAAGCGTGACATCTAGGAAATTGACAATAGTTGTGTTAGCTTCAACTGTGATCTTCAAGTCGTTGTCACGGAAGATTTTGAGTGTTCTTTTTTGATCTTCTCAATTTCCTGCGGTTTCCTGTTGAAGGCTGCTAATCCGTCATCTCGGTATAAGCCTATGTTTTGTCCATATTTTTTGGTGAGGAGGGACAAAAGGTAGCAACCAACCAACTCACACGTTTCAGCTCCATCGAAAGATCCCATGGTGACATCAAGTTGGTTGTCTGCAGATTTCTTTTCCCATGGGCAATTATCGCTGAATAACAGTGATCGTTTTGCATGCAGGATGATGTCAAGCTCATGTTTTGTGATGCGTCGGTACTTATTAGCAAAGTCCAGCGCTTTTGAGAGCAGCTTCTCATTTATTGAGGGGTAGAATTTGCATACTTCGAAACATATGAATGAGAGTGTCTCTTTCTTTTCCAAACTGTTGAACCATTTTAGGACGCTGGAGGTGTTTTTCCACTGGTTGATTTGCGTGCTGTTGATGATGGAGCTGTTAATTTCATCCAGGATTTGCTTGCTAATTATACCGATTTCGGACTTCGATGGTTTGATTAGGTGGCATGTTGGATGGTCTTGAAATGTGGGTTTATGATCTTTTAAAGTAATACATGCTTCCTTCTTAGCTAACTTCTCAATGCGGTCGTCTAATTTAAGTTGTTCGGCTATTCTGGCACACTGTGAGTCTAATTTTTCGACAAGTGGCAATAGAAAATTAATTTGGACTACTCGACCAAGAACATCCCACTGCCAGCAAGAAGCGAGTACATGTAGAGATTTATTGAGAAGACTGAACATTTCCTACGGCGAATGCGATGGAAAGCTTACCACTTCCTGAACCAAGCAGAAACAATGGAAAAAGAAACATACGGATTCAAATCAAGAAATTCCCCGCCACAAATCAATGACCTGAGACCTTTTGAAGACGCCATGACAAAACTCATCCAGAACATCAAATTCAAGGACACGAAATGCAGTTTCCAAAGCAAACTAAGCAGCGACATCAGGAATAAAATCAAGAAACCTAATGCACTGCTAATTCCAGCAGATAAAACCACAAACTTCTATGCAATGAACCCTACCTCTTAACCAAAACCTACAAAAAGGCAAACGACGAACTTGTCGAAAAATTGGACTCACAGTCTGCCAGAATAGCCGAACAACTTAAATTAGACAACCGCGTTGAGAAGTTAGCTAAGAAGGAAGCATTTATTACTTTAAAAGATCATAAACCCACATTTCAAGACCATCCAACGTGCCGCCTAATCAACCCATCGAAGTCCGAAATCGGTATAATTAGCAAGCAAATCCTGGATGAAATTAACAGCTCCATCATCAACAGCACGCAAATCAACCAGTGGAAAAACACCTCCAGTGTCCTAAAATGGTTCAACAGTTTGGAAAAGAAAGAGACACTCTCATTCATATGTTTCGACGTATGCGAATTCTACCCCTCAATAAATGAGAAGCTGCTCTCAAAAGCGCTGGACTTTGCTAATAAGTACCGACGCATCACAAAACATGAGCTTGACATCATCCTGCATGCAAAACGATCACTGTTATTCAGCGATAATTGCCCATGGGAAAAGAAATCTGCAGACAACCAATTTGATGTCACCATGGGATCTTTCGATGGAGCTGAAACGTGTGAGTTGGTTGGTTGCTACCTTTTGTCCCTCCTCACCAAAAAATATGGACAAAACATAGGCTTATACCGAGATGACGGATTAGCAGCCTTCAACAGGAAACCGCAGGAAATTGAGAAGATCAAAAAAGAACACTCAAAATCTTCCGTGACAACGACCTGAAGATCACAGTTGAAGCTAACACAACTATTGTCAGTTTCCTAGACGTCACGCTTGACCTAAAAAGTGGGAAACACTATCCCTACACAAAGGAAGGAAACATCCCACTATATGTACACAAAAAATCCAACCATCCACCATCTATCCTGAAGAACATCCCAAAATCCATCAACAGAAGGCTCTCCGAAATATCGTCGGATAAAGAATGCTTCAATAACGCCAAACACGTCTATCAAGAAGCGCTCAACAAAAGCGGTTACCACCACAACCTCTCATACGATGAATCCCCCAGCCAGACACCACACCCACGGAAACGCAGACAAAGAAACATCATATGGTACAACCCGCCATACAGCAATAACATGGAAACAAACGTAGGAAAATGCTTCCTTTCCCTTATTGACCAGCACTTCCCCAAATCTAATCCACTACACAAGATTTTCAATCGGAACACACTTAAATTAAGTTACAGCTGCATGAATAACATCAAGACAATTATATCCAACCACAATAAAGCCGAAATCAGCAAACCCACACACAATGATGAAGAGAACAAAAATTGTAACTGCCGTAAACCAAACACGTGTCCCATGGATGAAAGCTGCAACGCCCAAAACATCGTATACCAAGCTGAAGTTACTACACCAACCACAAGAGAAACATACATCGGGCTTTGCGACACCACATTTAAATTAAGATATAGAAACCATATTATGCTCATTTCGAAACGAACGGTACAGGAATGCTACCGAACTCAGTAAGCACGTATGGAACCTGAAAGACCAGAACATTAAGTTCGACATCAAATGGCGTAAAGTAAAACAAGCTCGCTCTTACTCGAATGTTACTAAGAAATGTAATTTGTGTTTGTGGGAGAAATATTTCATAATTTGTAAACCTGAAATGTCAACACTCAATAACAGAAACGAGCTAACATCGTGCTGTAGACATTCTAGGAAATTCCTGCTGAAAAATGTCATCACTTAATTAGCGATAAGATCCCGCTTGACGAGCCACGCGCCACACCTAGTATGTATCGTTCTGTATTTTTGAAATATCTCTGATTGTACCCGTTTTTTCTGGCAGTTGCCTGATGATTGTTTCGGAAGAAGCATGAAACTCTGAGTAGCAATTAAATGTCTTGGACCTCATGTGTATATATATATATATATATATATATATATATATATATATATATATATATATATATATATATATATATATATATAAAACAGTTAATGGTTGCCTCAGGCCAACAAAGAATGCCACTGCGTCAGGAGGATCAAAGATTCACAGTCCAAGCCTCACTGCATGGAATTAAAACTCGTTGAAGGAAAGCGAGGACGGACAACTTCTGACAACTAAAAAGTTAAAAAATTTAATGAAAAATAAAAACGTTTCGGTCATAGACCTTCATCAGTCTTGAATGAATGGTGTATTTTTTGCCCGTCTGCAAGCTAAGAAATGATTTGGATTCAACAAAGAAATTTCGACAAAGATCGCATCTATTCCTTTCGCATTTGAAACAGCCATTGCTTTGTTGAATTGTTTGTCCCTCTTCGGCGGTTTTAAAACCATTCATTCACACCATTCATTCAAGACTTTCTTGTGATTCTAAAAATGTAATTTATTTGGTTTCTTGCAAGAAATGTCTTTTGCAATACATAGGATCTACAACCACTGATTTTCGAATTAGGTTTCGTAATCACAAGTCTGCTATGCTCACAAACAAAACAACTTGTGAAGTAGCAGTGCATTTCAACAAAACTTCACACATTTTAGATGATTTTTCGTTTCAATGTATTGATCAGGTGCAGGCCCCAAACAACTCGGATGAGATCGACAGGCTTTTAATTACAAAGGAGGCTTATTGGAGTGCTCAGCTGTTCTCTTTGGCACCCCATGGTTTAAATAAAAGAAAAGAATTTCATTCTAGGAATAGAATTTGTTATAATTAATTTTCTTTTTTGCGATTCTTTGTTCGCGATATATGGCCGTTCAAAGGCCCTTTCCTTGGATTTTGTCAGCCTCTTAGGTGTTTAAGGTATACTCAAAGGCCCTGTCCGGGGAACTTATTACGGTCATTATTGTTTAAGGGCCTCCCAGGGATTTTGTTGTCTATTGGCCCTTTGGGGCTCCAAAGGCCTCGATTTGGGATTTTGTTATGATCCATGTTTGCGTAAACGTAGGTTGCTTTCCTTTTGACTGCTCTTTCTTTTGCCGCATTGCAAATGTCATCTTTTTTGAATTAGTAGTTTTTAGTTTTTAGTCTTATGTCATCTTTTTTTATTGATTTTTATAGTAGCATATTTCCGGTCTTTTGTTATATTTTGCCTTGTATCGTTCATTTATTTAGTGTTGTACCTATATCTACACCTTGTAATTACGTTTAATTGTTAGTATTGTTTAGTTTTCCTTTTTTCGTTATATAATCGTTGTACTATATTGTTTTTATTTTTGAATGTTAGCGTCACTTATCCTCGTTTTAGTATTGTTATAATCACGCCGGTTACGTAACTCATAGCGTTGAATTGCAGACTATAACGTAAGAATTTTCTGTTACAGTTTCAAAACAGCAGTTAGTTCAGTCACAGTTGTATTCATGCACACGCGTTACCTTGGCAATTCAACAATTTAAAAGTGTAACACGTTAACGGTTTATTAGTCACCCTGAAGAAGATCACTGAATGTGGTTGAAATATAGGTGTAAAAGGAATTTGCGGTGTTTCGTCGTCATTTGTGATTAATTTATATTGTTTTCTATGAGGACGGGAGAAGGAGATGCTTGTGACAAGTTTATATATATATATATATATATATATATATATATATTATATATATATATATAAACTGAAATGTTACGGTCAAGAGTCCAACTCCAAGATAGCGTTGTTGGTTTAATCAGCGCTCAACGTTTTGACCATCACGGTCGCCCTAGTGATCCTCCAGCAAGCACCTACTTTTGGTCAAGGATTTGACCATATATATATATATATTCTTGAACTTGGTTTGAATGTATTTCAGAGAGCGCTCAACTCTTAGAGGAGCATTGACAATTATAATAAACTGGTTCAAGACTTCAGAGACATGAGACTGAATTATCAAAGCACATATGGACACTCAAAGACAACAACAAGCCTTTCAACCTAAAGTGGAAAATCATCAAACAATGCAAACCTTACAACAACATATTTACTAAGAAATGTAATTTATATGTCTTTTTGAAAAATACATAATCATCTGTAAAAAGTATCTAAGCAGTCTAAACAAGCGAAATGAGTTGGCAAGTCCATGCCCCCACAGAAACAGATACCTCCTCAAGAACTTTGTGATAAAGTAACACAATCTCTCAAACTATGAATGACAATCACATTATTTATATGATAAAATAACGCTGTTTTTATATCTCATAGCAACCAGGTTTCTTTTTTTGCCAGTTATTGTAATTTAACGGTCAATCGTTGATATTACCTGATGAGTGTGGTCACCTTTTGGCCATGCGAAACAGTGCTGTAGTAATAAAACGATGCACTACCTCTGAAGTCTTGAACCAGTTTATTATAGATATATATATATGTATGTATGTATATACCTGGCTGCTGAAGATTTGCTCGTTTTTACTGGAACAACACCGAAGCCGAGGTTTTACGACTCCGAACAGCCTTGAAACCACATGGACGAGAAAAGAGAAGTAACACAAATGAACTTAAACCAGTCAAAGAAATAAATAAACAAACACAAAGTGAAAACCCGAAAAATTGTTCTGGACGGGATTTGAACCGGCGTCCTTTACTTTCTAGTACCGATGATGTGTGTATATACATATAAAAGGAATGTAAGTGTAATGTAACACAAAGTGGAAACCCTAAAAATTGTCCTGAACGAGATTTGAACCCGCGTCCTCGACTTTCTAGTGCCGATGTGTTAACCACTACACCATCAGGACGACCACGCAACAACGCAGCCGAACTTAAGGCTTTATGGCTCACAGGCCTCCCGACAAATTTTAGCGTTTTCACAGGAGCTGACCGGAAGGCTTGTAGGCTTGTAGGCTTGTAGGCTTGTAGTCTTGTAGGCTTGTAGGGCTTGTAGGCCTTATCAGCTCCTTTACGGTAGAGCACTCTCTTGGCTTCACTGGTGAAAATCACCTGAATTATATATATATATATATATATATAGATAATGATCAAAAGTAGCAAGATTTCAATTCGTTTTATTGCGACAACGCTGTTTCGTGTGATCAAAGGACGACCACACACGAAACAGCGTTGTCGCAATAAAACGATGAATTGAAATCTTGCTACTTTTGATCATTATTATAACTGCTCCTCTAAGAGTTGAGTGCTCTACAAATTTATTCTATTCAAGTTCAAGAAGTATATATATATATATATATATATAATATATATATATATATATATATATAATATATATATATATATATATATATATATATATATAGATTGAATGAAGAATTACTGTGTCACCAACGAAAAATGCAAAAATGCCGCTTGTGAGTGGGATCCAAACGGATACACGATGCCTTGACTCCAAGAATTAGATAAGTTGAATGAAAAAGGAAGTCAACTGCAAACTGCTCACAGGTCCATGTTTAATACAAATGTTTCGCCCTTTGGGCTTCTTCAGTGTATGGTTGACATTGGACAATACTTGGTAAAGCTACAGTGTAGGTCGGTTACAAGATCATATATATATATGTGTACAAAGAGTGATAGATTGCGAAGTCTTAAGGTCACGTAATCATGAATGGATTTACAAAAAGTGCTAATGAAATAGTGCTAATGAAGGTTACAATTACAAAACATTACAAGTAAATTGTCAAAGGTCACAGAAAGTAAACAATAATACATAATTTGTCAGCCAAAGATTACATAACATTACATAATGTTCAAAGGATTTACAAAAAGTGCTAATGAAATGAACACACAAAGGTTACAAAACATTACAAATAACTAGTCAGAGGTCTTCATAAAAAGTATTGCCTGATTTGTCAGCCGAAGGGCAACCATCACAATAAAAATTTAGGTGTTAAAGTAAAAAGTCAGCTATTACGTAACATAACAAAATCCTAACTGTAGAAGACCTTGAATAAAAGCAACAGTTAGGCGGGAGTCCTTAAACAAAAAAATCCATAATAAAATCCCCCGCTGAAGCCCCTGAGTAGATCAAGTGTACGCCAAAACGTCTTGATTTATGAGTTTATTGTTAACATTGATTCACTGGAACACTTTTAACGTTAAAGAGGACGTATGAACCGACGGTACAGCTTGCGTTACATATTCACATTTGGCAAGCAAATGCTAATATATTCAAAGTAATGTGCAAAGCATTCCTCCGTGATTTTTAATTTTCGTTGTTATCTGCAGTGCAACAAAGAACAAAGAAACCAGATAAAAATCAGGAAGCAATGAATTACGCTCCAGTAACAGCGTAATATCGTAATATCATCTTAACATCCTAACATTGCAACAGCGTAACATCATTAAGAGCATAACATCGTAAGAGCAACATTGTCACAGCGTAACATCATAACATCTAATTCTCAGCGTCATAATATCGTAACATCTTAGCATCAAAACAGTGTAACGTGTTAACAGATATGATATTGGACGACTAATAAGTAGTTGCGTGTACCGATCGACTCGTGTTCCGGCAGACAGGTTAAATTTATGTAGTAATGTCGTAACACGGAAACGTCGTGTTTTTCTTGTGTTGGACGAATTGATTACCTCTTATTTTGGCGGAACAAGAATTACCATCGTCACAGCAAACACTATAAGTACATGAAAAAGTGTTAAAATTTTCAACAAGATGACAAAAAACCTTTCTTTGCCAATAAATGTTGAATGAAAGGCAATCCTACAACGTTACGTCCAATATTATAGACAAGTGAACCTGTTACGCAATTCTATTGTATTACGCTGTGTTGGTTTTGCGGAATCTTCCACTGCGTTAAGGATTATCTCCGCTCGGCTGGTTCAACAAACACTCAGGACTGTATCTATCGTTTTCTTGACTTTATTGGACTTCATTCGTACATTCGTTCTGTTCACTCTAATCGTTCTAACCGTTCTAACTTAACATTACAATGCTCACTAGTTTAATAGTCATCGGACGTAAACGCCTTAGCTACGTAAGTCCGGCCGCAAACCTAAGTTGGCATAAACTCACTATTGTTTCTTTGCGGTAACGCTTATGCATTATACTAATTTCCTTAGCGTGGGCTACAATATCTATTGATAATTACCGAACATAATTTGATTACAATCTTTTTAAAACCACTAATGGTTAATAACTACAAACGGAGACATATCTCTAACTTGTTACAGGAAGTACTTATAACACCCAATGCGAATTTCTGCTCGCAAAGGCAGTAAAATTACTCAAAACGTGTTTGAACTGAAACTAACAAAACCACGAAAAATAATACTAAATCTTGTCACAACACTCTCCCCCCCTTGACTCGCCTACGAGTCAAGCATAAGGCGCGATTTCCATCGGGAATCGAGCGCTGCATTTCTGCGCGGAACAGTCCTTGTGGGATTTTCATCAGCTTGTACAGAGCTATCTGCGCGTGGTAATCCCTCCCCCTTACTCCTAATTTCTAAGGGGTATAACTTTTGCACTGGCCTGGATAGGTGGATCGGTTTCCCTTTTGTAACTATCCTTACCCTAGCTCCTCTAACAACTCCGTCTTTCCCTTTCACTAGACTCTCTACTACTCCCGTTTTCCATTCCCCTCTTTTCTTTTCTTCCTCGAAAACTACAACTACATCTCCCACTTCTACTATTCTATCCTGATTACGTGTGTTACACCTATGAAATTCTCTCAAATTTGCTAAATACTCCCTTCGCCACCGGTTCCAAAAGTGACTTAATCGGGTACTTAGGTATTTAAACCTTGCGGAGCATTGCGCTTCACTCACCACATCATCTGGTTCTACGATCTCGTCTGGAAGTGTTTTGATTCTTCGCCCATAGATCAAATGAGAAGGCGTTAACACTTGCTGGTCTACTTCATTGTATTCGTAGGTCAACGGCCTCGCATTTAGCGTGCATTCTACCTCCGCGAGCACTGTTAGTAACTCCTCATATGACAACCTGGCATTTCCTAGCGTCTTTCGCAAACAATCTTTCACACTCGCAACCATTCTCTCAAAAAATCCCCCCCACCAGGGTGCCCTTTCTAAGTTGAACCTCCACTCTACCCTCATATGCTCCAAATCCGTTCGGACTTCTGGATGATTGAATAGCTCATTTAAAGCCTTCTCAGTCGCTTGAAATGTTTTCGCGTTGTCAGACACAATAAGAGAGGGCGTTCAATTTCTCGCAGTGAATCTTCTGAAACAACGTCTAAACGCTGCGGCAGACAAGTCTTCTACTAATTCTAAACGGACTGCTCTAGTCACGCAACACGAGAACAACGCGATATACACTTTCTCCATTTCTCCCGTTTTACTTTTTACGTAGAGAGGTCCAGCAAAATCGACACCTACTCTCGAAAATGGTGGGGCTTCCTTGACTCTAAACTCGGGCAGCGCAGCGGTAGGTGGGGAGCTGTACGGCTTTCCCTTTAGTTTCTTACAAGTAACACACTCGCTCAGGGCCCCTTTCACTTCTTGCCTGCCCCTTGGCACCCAGAACTTCGATCGCAATTCGGCTAATGTAGCCCTCACACCACTGTGGTGTACCTTTTCGTGACAATCTCGTATAATCAACTTAGTCAAATGGTGCTTTCTAGGTAGAAGGAAGGGTCTTCTGGCATCGAACTCTAAATCGGAATTGACTAGCCTACCCACGCATCTCAAAATCCCCCCTTGCTCTACAACGCCGAGTTCACTTACCAGTTGTTTGAAGTTGCCTTGCTTTTTCAATTCATCTTGGGCCGACTTGATTAATGCAATCTCAGCTTCATTTAACTCACTCACTTCCAACCTACCTGCCCGCTTTGTGTTTTCCGTTCGCTCCAAACCCGCGTTCAAATTATTTACAAACCGTCTAATCCAAGCGGTCACGCACACTAGCCTGTGTAGTTTGCTGTAATCATTGACGTTTACAACTGCCGTGACGCCGGTTTCTGCCTTCATTTCAACTAACAACGCCGACGTCGACTTCTTCTCCTCGGACACACTCTCGGGAGTTTGAAAGACCTCAGCTGTGACGGGCCAGTCTTCTACCCGTCCTGTCAACCATTGCGGTCCACGCCACCAAAGTTCGTCTTCTTTCAGTTGTGATGCCAACGCTCCTCTCGAACCAAGATCTGCTGGATTCTCGACAGTTGAACAGTACGCCCATTCCTCCTTGTTTGTCAGCCTGAGAATTTCGTTTACTCTGTGTCGTACGAACTGCTTCCATTCACCCTTGTTCTGGATCCAGCTGAGCGCTGTTTTGCTGTCCAACCAAAATCTCACACCATTTAATTTCAGCTGTGACTGTAACGCGCTACGTACCGTGTTCATCAGTTGTGCCAGTATTCTCGCTGACATCAACTCCAGCCGTGGAATGGAGAGCTCTTTTAAGGGGGCAACTCTCGTCTTACTGGCAACTAATCTCGCGTGTGTCTGTCCATCATTTGTACGGTACACAAAGTAAACCATGGCACAGTACGCTTTCTTGCTCGCATCCCCAAACCCATGCAAATAACACTCTGTCACACATTCTTTTCTCGCCTCATACAAACACCTACTTGTTTTAATTTCCCTCGTTAGCAACAAATCTTCAACCCATTTACCCCATTTCCCTTTCATTTCCTCTGTCAATGTTTCGTCCCAATCAAACTTACTACTACAAATCTCCTGAAAGAGAATTTTCATGCTAACCGTCACTGGACTAATTAGCCCCAAAGGGTCAAACAAGCTGGCTAGCACGCTCAAAACATTACGCTTGGTGGGTTCTAAACCTTCTGCTTTTGCGGCGATGTGCGCAAGGCTAAGGTGGAAGGTGTCTGATTCGCAATTCCACACAACACCTAAAACCTTTTCTCCCTTCGACCCGCCCTGGGATTCTAATTTTGACTTTGCGTACGTTTCTTCATCTTCCAATCTTTTCACCATTTCCTGTTTTGTCACGGTCGTCTCGATCGAATTTATTCTCTCTTTCAACTTGGGGTCGTTGGTTTTCCATTTACGCAGTTTGAACCCCCCATTTGCCATTCTGACCTTTGCTTTGCTGTACAGATCGTACGCTTTATCGGTTGTGCTGTCACCCGAAACCAGATCGTCTACATAAAAACTTTCGACCATTTTCCTAACAAATTCAGGGTCGGCTTCTGCAAAGGTTGCTAGATGATGTCTTATCGTTCCATTTAGCAGGAAAGGTGACGCATTCAAACCAAAAACAACTCGACAAAACCGATACACAACAACACTCGAACTGCGGTCACGTACGTCATCCACCCACAGGAACCTCAAACAATCGCGGTCCTTTACATCTACTGATACATTCAAAAATGCCTTTTCGATGTCCCCGACGAGTGCGACCCTGTTTTCCCTGAACCTTACGAGTATTTCAAAAAGTAAAGGGTTTAAAGATGGCCCGGTGTGGAGACAATCATTCAGGGAAATCCCATTCTTACCTTCCTTTGATGAAGCATCGTAAACTATCCTCAATTTTGTGGTCTCCGCGTCTTTCCGAATGACAGCTTGATGAGGCAAATAATGGACCTTGCACGCCCCCTCCAATTCCGTAACCTTTTCAATGACACCCGAACTTAATTGCTCTTTGATGATAGAATCGTACTCTTTGAGTACTTCCGGTGCCCTTTTTAATCTTTTAATTTGGCCCTTCATGCGTGAAAAACTATTTTCATAATTACTGGGAAGGGGGTCGTGACCTTGTTTCCAAGGTAACTTAACTGAATACCTCCCATCAATAAAGTCAATCTCACTCTCGAACGATTCGTGCACCTCATCGCTCGCCTTAATTCCTAAACTCTCTAGATCCCACAACTTGCTAACTGCGCTCTCTAAATTGGCCCTGTCAATTGCTACACTATTCTGTGATACAAAATTTACTGACACTTCCTGTTTGCTGTCTGATGCTTTCCTTTTTAAGGGGCCCGACAATACCCATCCAAGCTCAGTCTCTACTGCTACGGGTTCTTCCGGCTCCCCCCGTATTGTTCTCCCCTTCTGAAACTCCCACAAGTAATCCGATCCTATCAACAAATCTATTACGAGCTCTTCCTTAGTTTGACAAACGTCTGAAAACCACAGATCGCGCAAGTGTGGGAAATCGTTTTTGACAACCTCTACGTGCTCGTTGCTTATGTTGGATATTTCCGGCACAACATAAGCTTCAAGTCTAAGCGCCCGATCGCTCTTTAGAGGCATTACATCAAACCGAACGACTTCCCTTAATCCCGATTGTTTGGCGTTCTGCCCGAACGTATTTATAGTTACCCACTCGTTTCTTACAATTTCTAAGCCATAATTACTTGCGGCCTTAGCTGTTACGAACGACTTATGACTCCCTGAGTCAAACAAAACTCTCACCCTTCCCTGTGCACTCCCTTTAATCAAGGCTTGGGCAGTCTGAAGGGCGACTCTACTCTCCGTACCCACAAACATGCTAGTTGGGCTACTTTCAGTTGGTTGACCACCATCCCCCTCTGAGGATTGCGATTTCGCGTCACACAAACACGTGTTGTGAAAACCCTTGCATACCTTACATTTTACAGTCACTGTACAATCTCGGGCGCGATGGCCCTTGTCAATACACTTAAAACATCTACCAAACTTAAATAACAATTTCTTACGTTCATCAATGTTCGTGACCTTCTGGCAATCCTCCGGTGGGTGGTTTCCAAGGCAGAACGCGCATCTTCGATCATCCCCTCTCTTGGTAAACAGCGCGCTCGTGGTTTGAGGACCTTTTCGTCCGTCGCTGGGTCCAACTCGACGCGGCGTCAAACAGTGGTCCTCTCTCAGCTCCACTTCGATCTGAAGTTCCTTTAGCATGTCTCCTAGTGTCCACTCTAAGTAGTCCTTTCCCCTTGTGATCGTCAGCCGAATTGCATCAGGGATTTTTTCCAACAGCATTGGGACGACAATTTCGGAATAGTTCCGTTCGTCTACTTCTAACGCTTGTAACGCTCTATACTTGGTTTCTACGAAATCATAAAGGCTGCGCAGTCTTCGTGTGTCACCCTCATTAAATACGGGACGCGCATTTAACAGTTCGTTCACAAGTGCCCTCTGAACCGCAATTTTCTTGCCGTAACGTTTCTTCAACAGCTCTATCGCTGACTCGTAGTTCGCAGATGTCAGCGCAAATCCTCCGATTGCCGATCTGGCAGGTTCCATTAACAAGCTTCTCAGATACGAGAACTTGTCTACGTTTGAGAGCCCATCGTTGAGGTGAATGGCACTCTCAAAGGAGTCCCAGAACTCCTGCCACTCGCCGATTTTTCCGCTAAATTTTCGTACCTCCAGCTTCGGGAGCTTCGCTCGTACTGTTTTCTGTTGGCTACCTGGTTGGTTAAAACTCTGGCCTGGACTTGGACTCGCTTGACTGGGATGTGGTGTGAATAGCGTTGCAGTCGGGGAAGCCTGCTCATTCAGTCGTTCCTCTATGGCGGCCAACCTCTGTGTTGCGTCTGCCTTCAATCGGCCACTTCGTTCGATCTCCTCTGCCACCTCCTCTTCTGATACTTTTTCGTCCGCTGCTAACTCGGCCAGAATCAGATTATCCAACGGTAGAATCTTTTCAAGCTGTTCTTTTATGCTGGCTTTCCATTTCAACAATTCTGTCTTTCTGGTGATGGTGTATTCGCCCAGGAGACACTCGTCAGCCCCATCAAGAGCTTTCATCAGCCAGCTACGATGACCTGATCGCACTTTCTTGTTCGACATTCTTTCTCAGTCAATCCGGCTCCAAAGGACCAGGTTTTGCGGAATCTTCCACTGCGTTAAGGATTATCTCCGCTCGGCTGGTTCAACAAACACTCAGGACTGTATCTATCGTTTTCTTGACTTTATTGGACTTCGTTCGTACATTCGTTCTGTTCACTCTAATCGTTCTAACCGTTCTAACTTAACATTACAATGCTCACTAGTTTAATAGTCATCGGACGTAAACGCCTTAGCTACGTAAGTCCGGCCGCAAACCTAAGTTGGCATAAACTCACTATTGTTTCTTTGCGGTAACGCTTATGCATTATACTAATTTCCTTAGCGTGGGCTACGATATCTATTGATAATTACCGAACATAATTTGATTACAATCTTTTTAAAACCACTAATGGTTAATAACTACAAACGGAGACATATCTCTAACTTGTTACAGGAAGTACTTATAACACCCAATGCGAATTTCTGCTCGCAAAGGCAGTAAAATTACTCAAAACGTGTTTGAACTGAAACTAACAAAACCACGAAAAATAATACTAAATCTTGTCACAACAGTTGGTTTTATCCTGGGTTTCTGTTCAGTATGCTGTTACGATGTAAAGTGAGCCATAGAAACGTAGATGCATAGAAAGTCGTACAGTTCGAATAAAACAAAATGGACAGTCTGCGTACAGTAGCATCGTAGATGCGTAGAATCGTACGGTGATGTAAACCCAAAGTGAGCCGTAGAAACGTAGATGCGTAGAAACGTACAGTGGTACAAAACAAAACGGCCAGTCGGCGTACAGTAGCATCATAGATGCATAGAATCGTCCAGTCGTGTAAAAGCAAAGTGCGTTGTAGAAATGCAGATGCGTAGAAACGTACAGTGGTATAAAACAAAACTGCCAGTCGGCGTACAGTAGCATCGTAGATGCGTAGAATTGTACAGTGGTGTAAAACAAAACTGGCTGTCGGGGTACAGTAGTGTCATAGATGCATAGAATCGTCCAGTTGTGTAAAAGCAAAGTGAGCTGTAGAAACGTAGATGTGTAGAAACGTACAGTGGTACAAAACAAAACTGCCAGTCGGCGTACAGTAGCATTGTAGATGCAGAGAATCGTCCAGTTGTGTAAAAGCAAAGTGTGTTGTAGAAATGTAGGTGCGTAGAAACGTACAGTGGTATAAAACAAAACTGCCAGTCGGCGTATAGTAGCATCGTAGATGCGTAAAATCGTACAGTGGTGTAAAACAAAACTGACAGTCGGCGTACAGTAGCATCGTAGATGCGTAGAATCGTCCAGTCGTGTAAAAGCAAAGTGAGCCGTAGAAGTGTAGATGCGTAGAAACGTACAGTGGTATAAAACAAAACTAACAGTCGGCGTACAGTAGCATCGTAGATGCGTAGAATCATCCGGTGGTGTAAAAGCAAAGTTTTTTTCCCATTTCAGTGCATTGTCTAGTAAAACATCACTCTACAATCTATGATCTACAACTATATGTTTTTTCCCATATCAGTTCATTGTATAGTAAAACATTACTCTACGATCGACGATCTACAACTTAAGGTTTTTGACATAAATATAAAATAGACGGCTGTAGAAGCGTAGTGCTCTACAGGAATCTCTAAGCACTTTTGAGTGTGCAAAAACGTAACAGGTATAGACCTTACAACTGACCAAATCAACTCTGAGATTTCAGATGTGGGAAGGACCCTGTCCCAAGCAGGCACTGTTTGCAAGTTCTCTTATGCAAGCTGGAACACCTGTTACACCAGTCAAACTGCCCGACATTTTCCCACTTGCACTCTTGAGCACTTAACTACAGACAGGACATTTCTTTAAGTGCTTATAGCAGTTTTTTGTCCTTTTGGGTTTGCCTAAGTGTGGTCACCACTGGTATCATTGTTGTTTCAGTTTTACTCCGTTTCTTAACCTCTCACCAGATTTTCATTTTTTGACACTTTCGTTTCTTTTGCTTGAAACTCTGGCATTACAGGGATCACTTTGTCTATAATATTCATTATTTATTTATCATTTGTAATTGATAAGTCATTATTTTACTTCAATCTTCAGAATGCCGCTGTATTTTCTGTAATGAGATCACAGGAGCCTGTGACTGTCCCAAAAACACTGTTGGCCCCAACTGTGAATTCTGTTTACAAGGAACCTATGGCTACGACCCAATCCTTGGCTGTCAGGACTGCGAGTGTGAACGGTTTGGTGTGATTGACAGCAATATAGCCTGTGATGCTAAAACAGGACAATGCAAGTGTAAACCATCCCACTCAGGCCGGCAGTGCAACAAGTGTGCCGCAGGTTATTACAACTACCCTGTTTGTCAGAAGTGCAACTTGTGTGATGCTCGAGGAGTAGACAGCCGCGTCTGTGATGCCAATAATGGACAGTGCTTTTGCAAGGTGAGGTGTACATTCTGACACCTATGGGTTTTAACTAGTACTGATGGCATGGCTGTGAATCCCTAATCTGGTCATTGTTCCCTGCATGTAGAACACGTTTATTATTAATTTTCATCCTGATGACAAATAGCAGAATGTGTTGTTAGCACTTATATTTTTACTGCATCATTATGAAGTGAATGGATTTTGCTGAAACACAAGTTCGCACTTACAATAAAGGTCCAAAATTATGCTTTTGTTTATGCTTGGTCACAACAGTGAAAGCAGTAATGTTAGCATCAGCTTTATTATTCCTTTGAACTGCGATGGCATTCCACAGTTCATTTAGCCTTGCAACCCTTGTTTTAGGTAAGTCCACAATAGCTTTTGTTTTCAGATTCTCCATTGTTGGTTTTTATTATGTTGTGTTAGACAAATGAAAGTTTTATTTAGGGCAAATTGCCATTGCCATTCATTATGTTAAGACCTTAGTTGGTGATCCAGCGTGGGTTGAAACCCACACCCTCTCCCAGCCCCAGGCCACACTAAGTGAGCTTATTCAGAGGCAACAACTTCTATAATTATTCTTATGTATTGCCTTTGTTATTTTCAGCCTGGAGTCACTGGGGAGCGATGTGATAAATGTGCATCGGGCCATTTCAATCTTGATATAAACAACCCTAATGGCTGCACAAAGTGCTGGTGTAATGGTCTCTCAGACACTTGTTTTAGTGGTAACAAGTACTGGTGAGGGATTGAAATCTAAATTCATGTTTTGCAGATGCTGGCTAAATAGATATGAGAATAAATAAGGTATTGGACGCCCTTTTCCTGTTTGATCCATACTTTTAATTCCCCAGGGATACCTCCCAAAGACAGAACTTAATCCAGTTTCTGTAGCTTAAAGCAACTAGGAGCATTACTAGGCCCCCCTGGGTTGGATGCTTAAGTTCAGCACACTTAGACCAGTGTTGAGTTCATCCTTTCCTCTGTTGAAGCAGTTAGTGTTTAAGCACTGCCAGTATAGGAGCACATGTTGGTGTCCTAGGTTGGCGTCCCCTGGATCAGTATGGATCAGAGCACAATTTATTGAGCAGGCAATACCTGAATGATTCTCATATACTTTGACTTCAGTCTGTGAAATGTAATCTCTTAACATGCACGTACCTCTTTCAAGCTCTCAGATAGTAGGGACAGTGAATATTATAAAGGGAATGCAAAAATAAGTTGTAGTGGATCTGCATGGAAAGGGTGGTGGCAGTAGGAAAGATGGAAGAGAGCCTGTGAGGGTTTGTTTATCCACCCTCTTCTGGCAAGTTTTTGGGTTAATTGGAGTTTGGTGACAACATTATTTTCCAATTGTCAATGCCTCCACTTCCCAATCCCTTCCCAGTCCCCACGTCTTACCTTTCAGCCTGAAAAAAGCTAACAGCTTGTCAGCCCTGGTGTGATTACAATTCATTTTTTGGATGAGATATGTTACTTAAAATTTAGAGGAAAAATAGAGAAATAAAGTGGATTGTGAACTCTGTCGTGTATGGAGAAAACCTGTATGGTTTGTAATGATGATAGTCAACTCAAGATCTTCTGCAGACCAGTTGGATACTCTGGTCTTAAATTAACCTGTTAGATACTGTACAGGGGGACTTGTGTTGATGAACTCCTTAAAGACTTCATCGATTCTTAATTATCATTTTTTTGTTATTTAATATTAGTGTAATTAAATATTGTAAATATTGTAATTAAGTATTAGTGTAATATCACTTTTAAAGTAGATGTTAGGTATTATTTTCATGGCATGCATGCAATCACCCTTTTCTTTTATGTTGTAAGGTCAAAAGTGAACAGCATGGATGGCTGGAATATAGAGAACACTCCAGCACAAGTCGTGAAAATTGGAGACACTAATCTTTATGCTGCTATAAGCAGTCAAAGGAATGAAAAGGGTAAACCAGTTTACTGGGTGGCACCAAAGGAGTATCTGGGAAAGAAGGTAAATATACTTTCCATACAGCAATCATCATTTCATTTTGCCCAAATTTTTGATCTATCGGCGGCCTTCTCTTTTTTTGTTTCTCAATTATACATAAAATTAACTGCAAATTATATTAAATCGCTTTTGAATGTAAAAATGTTGGAATTTTGAAATTGTTACTAATTATTGCCCATTTGCAGATTTCATCCTATGGTGGCAAATTGACATACACGATACGATACGAAGTGCCACAGGGAAGCGGCTCACCCATACTCACAACTAAACCTGATGTTGTGATAGAGGTACTGTGATCAGCTTTGATTGTTTAACTTAAGTTATACAGAAGGAAACCATATTAGGTATCTGCAGGTTGGTTTCATACAACTTTTCTATACCCATGTGAATTAGTTGGCAAATGTTGATTGGAGCAAGCAAAATTGAAGAACCAATAGCCTGTGTAGCAGTCCTTTCTGTTTCCTTTTAGCCATGCAAGCGATAGAAGCGAGAGCCAAGCGGGAGATGCAAGTGGATGTTGATTGTAAGAAAAGGAGCAAAGAAATTACTCCTTTTCGCCCCATGCCATCCCGCATCTCCCGCTTGTATTGGCTCACTGACAGGCTTCTCCCACTTGGCTAAAAGGAAACAGAAATGACTGCTACACAAGCGAAAGAACCAGTTAAAATGCATCATTTCTTAACTGTAGAGCGATGTTTGGCACAAGTCCCAGTTTCAAAATCCCTCAAGAAACCTCCTTCTTGAAGTGTGTTTGAATCACTTCTTACAGCAACATTCTAAAACTCGTCATCACATCACATCAAGCAAATTAATTGCATGAACCTTAATTTCCGGGCCAATTACCTGCCTGGAGGATTACCCACACTAACCAATTTCAGCTAGTACATGTAGGGTCAGAAATAAACCATACCCAAAAATTCAAGTATGTAAAAGACAGCAAGTTCATATTGAATTTTTGACAAATCGGAGAAATACAGATTTCTTTTAAGCTAAGAAGCAGAGGAGATGAAGACAAATGTTGGTTGCTACACTAGCCCTATTTTCAACTGTTAATAATTAGTGTTCTGCACACAACATGTTCTTGAGTTACCAGGCAGACAAAACTAAGTGTGAAATAAGTGACAGATAAGTAGACCTTCTGCATTGCTATGCATTCTTGATTGTCAAAGACACTTTATTAATTTCCAACCATAGACAGGAAAGATTGTGGATTTTTGGTATTCTTCTACTTATTAGCAGCCCTTTGTTAAATACAAACTTCAACTTTTGCAAGACAATCAGGAGCCATAATCGGGGACAGAGACCGTAACTAAATACCGTTTTCAGTAGTGGCATTGGCCCCATCGAAAAAGACAAAATGTGCTATTTTTAGAAAAAATTGCGCCATCGCGAGTGACATGAATGCGTGTGTGTCGCGAGGACTCCGTGCAAAGAAAAACAAACAAAATGGCGTCGGAAATTACCTTCGTTGGAGATGAAGAAATTTAGTTTCTGTCGTCAATGTCACTTCCAAATTTAAGGCAAGCCCTTGGGGAGAACTTTCTGGATAGTGACTCTGAATATGAGGATTATACAAGTGATTCTGATGATGGCAGTGAGAATTGTTTTAGACAAATCCGGTGTCGAAGATGCGTCAGACATGTCGGACAAGGATTTCCCTGTTAGGCAGATGAAACGTTTTGCGGGCAAAAAAGGCATCGAACTACGAAAAACAGTTGAAGGCGAATCAAGCAGGAAAGCGGAAAAGACATGGTGTGAAGCGGAAAAGCATGGTGTGAAGCTAAGTTACGCACTGACAAATCATTTTCACTTTTTCCACCGCAAAAGAAAATAGTAACAAAAATTCAAACTACCAAATCAGGCAAGAAAACGTTTGCCAGGTTTCTCAGCGTATGTTTTCTGAAATAATTTCCACCTTTACTGAAGTGGCCAAAATGGACCGAAATGAAGACAAAAAATAGCGAAAAGTGTGCTTTATTTTCAATCAAATGCTCTCGCGGTGCGTTATCAATCATCAACAAAATAGAGAACTGGAAAAACCACAGGCAGCCCAAATTGGCAGTATGGGTTACTAGAATATTTCATTGACAGTCTAAATATAATAAACGAACAAGTTGAAATGAAAACACAAATAAAGAAACTTGTAAATAAAACATTGCTTACGTTTTATTTGTTGTTGCTTGATGTGTCTTGACTGTCCTGGGAGCTATTTACACAAGTTTTAAATTTCGCTGATTAGTACCGTATGTTCTGGCCTTTATATAGCGAAGCAAGGCTGGCGGGTGAGAAACGAAGAGACTTTTCAACAGAGCTCCACAAAAGCACTCAAAATACTCCCACCTCCACAAAATCCGAACCAATACAGTCCTGCTTGCATTACTTTCCTAAAGTTTTCTCTTCAGAGTCAAAAGTTCACAATAAGTAGGCAAAAATCTCGCCGTTTTCGCCACAAAAGCGGTCTTTTGTCTTTCGTCTTATCCGCTCGCCGATCGCTGCCGACACGGGTACGCGCCATCGTAACAAAATTGCTCCCGACCCCGGGTATGCTTCGTTAATCTGACCCAGCGAAAACTGCTCCCGTGTGGAGGCCTAGAGAGTTTAGAGTTAGCTCCTAGTAGAACTGTTACGTAGCAACAATTTTCAGGGCAGCACAAGAGAACAAGATGAACACTACCAACCACGATAAAAGAGCACCGCACGAAACAAAAATTTTTTTCCTTCAAGCTGGCAAAAATTGTTTTTCCGCCGAGTTCGCGCCAACTCTGTAACCTTGACCTGTTTCACGTGCTTCGTCCATGCGCGAGGTTAAATTCTAAACTCTCTATGCCCCCACATGGAAGCAGTTTTCGCTGGTTCAAATAAACGAAGCCTACCCGGGGTCGGGAGCAATTTTGTTATGATGGCGCGTACCCGTGTCGGCAGCGATCGGCGAGTGGATAAGCCGAAAGACAAAAGGCCGCTTTTGTGGCGAAAACGGCGAGATTTTTGCCCACTTATTGTGAACTTTTGACTCCGAAGAGAAACTTTTCGGAAAGTATTGCAAGCGGGACTGTACTGGTTCGGATTTTGTGGAGGTGGGAGTATTTTGAGTGCTTTTGTCGAGCTCCGTTGAAAAGTCTCTTCGTTTCTCACCCGCCAGCCTTGCTTCGCTATATAAAGGACAGAACATTATGGTACTAATCAGCGAAATTTAAAATTTGTGTAAATAGCTCCCAGGACAGTCAATACACATCAAGCAACAACAAATAAAACGTAAGCAATGTTTTATTTACACGTTTCTTTATTTGCGTTTTCATTTCAACTTGTTCGTTTATTATATTTAGACTGTCAATGAAATCTCCTAGTACACATACTGCCAATTTGGGCTGCCTGTGGAAAAACACCAAGAAAAAACTACTTCTGTCGATGAGAAGGAGACAAATGAAGTGAAACTTCATGCTGCCCTAGTACTGAATATTACTTACTGAGCAATTTACGAACCTATAAGGGATACACAGCGCAGTGGGCGTGGCAAGGGTTTCAACGACAGAGTGAGCCTGCTGAAAATTTTTTTTCTCCGCCAGCAACCCAGGGGAGAGAAAAATCAGTTCGTATCGAAGCCAAATTAAGGAGAAATTACAACTGAATGTCACTGAGACATTAAACTAAGTTGTTTCAGAGTGCTTGATTTCTTAGGAACGAAAAGAAACACTGTAGAAATAGAAATTTAAGCATTTAGCACTGTGTTTACAATTTCTTTCATCGTCAGGTCAATCACTTATTCTTAAAATTTCACAAACAGTAGGTTTTATACGGAAGGCTTTGACTCCGAAATATTGAGGCAAGACAAAATAAAGCACATTGAAATGGGAGAGAATCATTTAATAAAAATTGTCACACTATTATGGCGAGTCAGTACAAATGCAGCAGTCTGAACAAAAAACGTTGAACAAATTCAGTGCCAGAAAGGGCGACATTTTTTGGCAATACCACGCAAAATTGACAGTGGTTTACCTGTACTCGTTGTAGCTCTCTCTGTGTTCCGGCAGCTCCAAATGTTCAGATAGAAATCGGCTGCCATGTAAAATAGGTTAAATTGATCTCAAAGTTGTTTGTGAGTTGCTTTTACCATTCCGTCCGCGGGCTCTAAACTGAGAACAACTGCATTTTGTGGTTTGCGATCAAAAAAGTAAGATGGTGAATTCTAATGTTCCTCACCTCCATAGTCTTGTTTCGATCAAACAAACATATGATGGCTCCGTTGTCAGCATTGTGCGAGCGGAGTGATTACAAACTCGTTCATTTGAACTCCTGCAGCTATAGCGATGAGATCATACAGCTTCAATCCACTTTGAACGATGATTAGAACAATTTTTCAGGAAAAATCAAACACATACCACATTTAAGAGTCCATAATTGGAAGATTTTTCCCAAACCTTGCACGTGCTTGTACATTCTCTTCAGAGCAGTTTCATTGATTCATTCAGCTCCATAAAGAAACGCTGCAACACTTTGCAAGGTTTTGGCGCCTTTTTCGGTCCGTCATTTGATCGCGATCGATTCTTAAATTATCTCAGAGTTTCTCTCTTTTTTTCTCTTTCTTGATTTCATAGCAATTAGTGATTGCCTTTTTAATAATTAAAACAATTTTTCTACTTGGGCTTGCTGGATATCAAATAATTATAACCATTTTGGCGCTACGCGCTTTGTTGCCAGGTTATCTATCATATCTAGCGCTCCCTCGTTGTACACGCAAATTTGAGTGTGTCCACGCGCGTTTATGACGTTGGGGGTGGCGCAATTTTCTCTCAAAATAGCGCGTTTGTCTTTTTTGATGGGGCCATGTGGAACCCGCACTTACAGTCTCCGTCCCTGATTATGGCTCCTGAAAACAATTCAAAATGACAGTCTATCACAATTTGTTTTTGAAGAGATTTCAGTGGGAAAATTGGTGAATTTTTAGGGTTGGTGTGGATTTCATTGGAAGGTATTTTAATGATAAAGATGTAGAAATATTGTATCTGGGTGAAATTTGACCAGTATGAAGTGCAAACAAAAAACATATCACAGGAGGGTGGAACAAATAAATAAATGTCTTTAAATTTAAAGTTGTATTTTCAGCTAGACCATACATAAATTATGTGAGACAGCTCTCGTTTTTCTTTCATATTAAGTTATTGCATTTTATGTATGCTTATCTCTTATTGGGTTATTCCAGAACCTTCCTTCCTTCCGGATTTCCTGTACCTCTAGACCCCTCCCCCCGCCCAGATTTCCAAGGCCACAGACCCCCCTCCCAACCCGATTTCCCTGATTTATTATGGGCCCTAAATTCAACATTCAGTCCGTTGAAAATACGTAGAATTGCATCCAGAATATATTGACTGTGGAGCTCAATTTTAATTTGTTCTTGTGATATGAACGGAAATTACGAACGGGTTTTGTACCCGGGTTTTGTACCCGGGTTTTGTACTGGTAACAACATGATTAAAAGTTATTTTCTTCCCTTTTTATAGCACTGAACTACAACTGTAGCCCATTCCTGTGGAAATGCTCAATGAAGCTGATAGCGGCGAATAAAATAAATAAATAAAGTTATATAAATCGTCCATGTAAAACTCGAGAACGGAGTATTAAATTACGTGTACCCGAGGTCAAAACAACCTTTCAAATCGAAACTTTTCCCGGACGTATTCTTGCCATAATTGAAATAAATGTTAAATAAAACTTAAAGGTAGAATTAAAGTTAACGACAGCAGCGGTAATTTAACAGGAAAATGATAAATTTAGCCCGCTGAAATTTATTTCGTGCTTCTTCTGTTGCAGACGCAATTTGCATACATCAAAAGTAATTTGAAACCTATGCCTAACGCAACCATTTCATAAAACGTCGTGCGATCGGTGACGCAAAAAGTAGATCCGATTTATATTCCTTTATACCTGCAACACACAGAAGAAACTCAATGGCAGACTGAGATTTATGGTTATTTTCGCCCAAACAACATCTGTTGGGTAGAAGCAACGGAAACATGTCACAAAAACGTGTCAGAAGACACGCGCATTCCAATACAGCGTACCAGTTTATTATTTTACATTTCACTTTCTTGGTTTTTGTGTTCCTTCAAATTGATAAGATAAACATTTATGACAGACAAACAACTATGAGAAATGAAATTTATTTGAGCAAGGTATTAATGTAACTTGAGTTTTTGTTGCAAAAGCGAGGGCGAGGGAAACAATAGCTCACAAACTTGTCAACACTAGCGTTGAATGCAGTCCATTTGTCCAATTTATTTCTTGAGAGATGACTCAAGCCACTACATTGTTGCTCATTTGTTTTTCATCTCAAAACTGCCAACTTACATTTGGCCAGTACTGTAATACAATACAAAGTTCCAAGCTGTAAAGTTGGTTTGCTGAGCATGCTTTGTAGCTACCACGTAAACCGCGCGCTTTCTTCGTGTTTTCTCCTTTTATCATTTTTATAATATTCTTCGCAGAATCTTTGAAACTGAACCTAAAAGCGTTTGAGGTAAGAAATGCGTACTTTGAAAGACTACTACTTTCTTTGATTCGGAGGAAGTTTCTTCCGTAAAGTCAAAGGTCTGAAAACTGAGGTTACATTTTTAATGACCCCCGAAAAAGAGTTTTAAGTCTAGACCTCCCCCTCCCACCTGGATTTCCAGAGCCCTCGACCCCCCCTCCCGCGAGAATTTCCAGCGTGCCATCCGTCGGGGGGGTGTGGATTTTTTCTGGAATAACCCATTTCACAAAAGCAGGATCATTTTAAAATCCACAGGCCAGGGACAATTTGGGTGTGCAGGAGTGTTTTTTAATTAGTTCAAAACATGTACATGATTTATTAGGTGTTAAAACAACCTGGGCCTTATAAAACAATGCTGCAAATTTTGTTAACATGCACTAAAAATCATTTGGAAGTTTAAACCTGTGTATTTTTTTTCCAGGGTAAAAATGGTAAAATGCTTCAGTATAAGAAACAGTTGCAGCTATCACCAGGAAAAACCTCATTTTTTGAGGCACAGTTTTTAGAGGTGAGTTATTGCAGTTATAGTGGCACAATCATGGATGAGCAAACATTGTTAGTTTGTCATGAACAGGAGCAGTTAACACTGTTGAGACAGTATTTTTTTTACATCACTGATATTTAGTTTTGGTTTGAAAAGTAATCTTAATTGGAGTACAATTCAGGGTGCCAGGCACAATTCTTTGTAAAAATTTAATTTTTGAATTTAAATTTCCCCCAGTTTGTATGATATCTGTACTAAACTTAACAATTTTGCTAGTGTCAGTTTGGCAAATCTGTACATGAACCAGGTTCTCCATGGAATGTCATATTGAAAAAATGTCACGTTAACCACAAATTCTGCTATAACGTCTTTCTTTCTAACTGAAACATAATGGCTATTTATAATAAAGTGCTAATATAACAAGTGCAATGATTGGTCTAAACAGCGTGCCTTTTAAGAGGACAAAGGCACAAAGCTCACATCACCAGTGGGTTTGCAAAAAAAAACATGGTGGAAACTCCAAATTTTGCCCTCAATACCTTTGAGGAGAACAGTCATATTATATGACTTAGACAACCTGAAAAAAACCAGCTGTTAGCAAGGGAAGTGGGAAAGGAGAGTGGGGGGGGGGGGGGGGGGTGGGGGGTAGATGATGGGAGAGGGATTGGGAATCCAATCCAAAAAATCTTTCTTAATATTAGGATATTTTTTGGAACAACTCAGTAGGTTCATTTACTGTAATTGGTTAAGTGGAATTGCGTGTTATTGTAAAGCTGTATTTACTTGCTGCGTGGAATTTCACTTGCCATATTTTTTTGTGCTGCAGCATCTTTGGAAAGATGGAAGTGTATCAAATGTCAGCAAAGCTGATTTCATGTCAGTGCTTTTGGACATAAAATCATTAAAACTGAGGGCAAGTTATAGCACTGAGGTCGCAGAAGCAACAATTAATGATGTTGTCATGAATGTGGCCATTGATGGACCTGCGGTGGGAGCTGCAAGGGCCAAGAGTGTGGAAATGTGTGACTGTCCAGTCAGGGCCACTGGAGCATCTTGTGAGGTCAGTTCCAAGGCTTTTTGTACATGCTACGTTTTTGAATTACAGCGAGAAACTGAAAACTAATAGGGACACACCCCCCACAGGTCTAGTCTCTAGTTGCCTAATTGTCGTCATTTTCTCTGCCTCTTTAATAATAATAATAATAATAATAATAATAATAATAATAATTATAATAATAGTAATAATAAGTCTTGGAGGTGGTGGTCAGCAGCACTTACTTAAACTGTATACAGCCGAGTTGGAGCAAAATGTGGGCACATTCTTGGCATTCATTTGGACTTCCAACTGGTATGAATGGAATGTGAGCAGAGGCCCTGGTATTGAGTTTAAGGTCCATTTGATGTCCATGTGGAGGACATGCGCAGCAGCTTGGGACTCTCATGCCCATCCATGCTCACAAGAATGTTCAGCCTTGTTCCCTCGGCAGGTAATCAAATGTGACATCGCCCAACGAGCTCGGTGGGAAAATTCGCCTGGCAAATAATGGCAAATTCAAAATGGGGGCACTCAAACCATCACTGTCACATGACGTTAGGCATCCTCAAATTTTGGATTGCAGGCAAAAGAAGAAAATTTTCAGCGGCAGAGTTAAATGTGAGCTCAATGATTAAACCTATGCCAAAGGTAGCGTGTTATTATGCTCATTCTTTGCTGAAGATCAAAGGAAATGATCAAAGCAGACGACCACTTGTGTCAGACGTGCATGGAATCCCTTCACTTGGAGAAGCAAAATGCTCAAGAGAATACAGAGGGTAGGAAGCAGGAGAACAAGGAAAGCCAAAAAAGAGACCTTAGAGATTCACAAGTTTTTTGCATGGTTGAAATCATGGAATCTTGGCTTATGATTATTCACGCCATTGTTGTTGGTAATGGTCTTGTGAGAGCTTTCTCCAAAGAGAGAATGAAATTATGAATCACTGTAATTTATCCTTGTGCACTTTGTTTTTACATTTACAGGTTCTCAGTACAAGGGATTAGAAACGTTTGTCGTTTTAGAATTGGCAAACGTTTTAACTTTTGCTCTAATAAAATAAATTAAAGGGGGTAGCCTCAAGGGTTGTAATATCAATTCAAAGTCTAGGTAGTATTGTTATCAGGCATGAGTATCTTTTTTTTAATGATGCATTCAATAACAATGAAAGACCTTTATTTAGAATTTTTTTCGAACCAAAGAACAACTTATATTGAACAACAGTAAATTCCGCTAATTTTTTAATGTAAGAGACACAAAGCTTTTTTAAATAGAAATATTTATTAAGATAAACCCCTCTTTGCTTTTGAAAACCAATACGTTCAATTTTCGGTTCTCGGAAAGGTAAAGCTTATTTAACACGCAAGCAAAGAATCGCGATACATTTTGAACGGCTCATTTTTCAAAAATTATGCGAAAGCCCTAAGGAATATGAAGAATCGGCCAATTAAAAAATATTTCGGTGCAAATTTGCAATCAAAGAATGTAATTTACTTTTAATACCATGGATTCCCTACAAAGTCAACAGCTTGAGTGATGTCTTGCAATGGCAGATTTCTAAATAAACAACCATCTGTCTTGAAAGAATAACTATTATAGCTTTGCTTTCAGTTCTCTTAATTCCACTGTTTAAGCTGTCAAGTGTTTCTTAGGGCTTTTTCTTCTGATTTACAGTTCGCAGAAGGCAAGTCTTCATTCCCCTTACGGAATATTTACACCGCCTTGAAATTCACGCGCAAAATGATGCAATGCATTTTGAAATCTTCTCTGACAATGACAAAATCTCTTCTTTCTAGGACTGTATCCCGTTGGCAAAACCACTAAAATGTCTCTTCCCTATAGAAGAGCTCTAACTGCCACTTCACACTCTGGTTTCAAGACAATTTCACAAACTGCCGCTGCTGCAACCAAGTTCTCATCACATCCTCATCAAATTACCTCAATTCCCATAAAATTAACCAGCCAGCGGCCGCAGAAATTAAAAAATGGGTGTGGACAAAACCTGGGTCCAGGCCCATGGGCCAGCCCATGGGCTACTCTATGGGCTACCTTATGGGCTACCCTATGGGCTACCCAGTGGGCCACCCCAAAAATTAATTTGTTTCGATAAAACTAAAAACTAATAAACATAAGAAAAATAAACTAAAAATTAATTTCTGATTAATTTATCAATTATTGATATTTTAAAAAAAGTTGGTGGCTGTGGTGGATTAATTTATTAATTATGTAGTCGAGCAGAAACATAAAACAAAAACAAAAGAGAAATCACAACCAAACAATGCAGTGAATCCGAACTACGTGTTTATTCGGGGCCTATTTTTCTCTGTGGCATACTCCAAACTGCACAGGAACACATGCTGTGAATTAGTGAAAGCATATGAAAGGTGTGTTTTTAGAAAAAAAATGCAAATGTAATACTGTATACATGTACCTGCCAACTTTTCAGAAGTCAAATGCGTGAGATTTTCATATCGATACTAGCCGAGTTTTCTAAAAAAATTGTGACGACCTTAGCCTGCGTAGCTGGTGGTATTGTCTGCGAAGGTAACGTTTTGGTGGTGGAGCCACCACCCGGGAGCCACCATGAGCGGCCGAAGCGTTGCCTTGTCCCTAGCCCCCAGACCCCCCATTTTTCTCTCGCATTCTCGCTTCCTTTTCCCTTCCCTGTTTACACCTGCTATGCAGGCTACTTACTGATTGGCTAATGAAGCATGCTCCAACGGTCGCGGATTTTCCCATCTCGACCCGCATACGGACCACTCCAATCTGCGGGAAAACTTGAAGTGAAATCATTTCACTCCCGCACAGTTTGTCCATTGTTTGTCTGTCTTGTTGTTGTTGTTGTTGTTGGTGGGTCATTTGTAAGGTGCAGGTAGTTGTTGGCGATGGTTCAGTGGACAACAACCAGAGACATAACATCTACTGACAATTCACAATTCACTTGATTCTGATGATGACTTCTGCTCAGGTTGTTGAAACGTCAGTCAATGTCACCTCAAACAGTCCTTCTCAGGACTACACTCACCCGGACGATCATAATTTACCGACTTAAAATATGAGACTATACACCTTTTGCTGTTCATTAGCGCAAAACGTACATTCATTTGTGCCAAGCGATGCATCAATAACTTGTATTGTACTTTCTTGAACACCGCAAGCAACATCATTGGTGCGAAACGACTTTCAATAGCGATATTTAAATACGCGCGAGCATTCAACAGTATCAATAGACAATCAACTAAACGACGGGACAATCATTTGGGTGGAACGTTATTTCATGTGCGCGCAATGAAAATTCAATAGCACCAATTGACAAACGGTTGCATTTATTGACAATCATTCAACCAAAAATGAAACTTCATTAGTGTTATTAGCATAAACATAGGCAATCTATAGCGCGTTTGGACAATCATAGCCATTCGAGATTATATTCTTTAGTGCGTTTTGACAATCATTTGAGCGGCTCAAAATACAATAACACAAAAGAAAAAATCAATACTACTTGTCATTTCTATTTAAATTTCAGCCTTCGATAAACTCTCTGTTAATACAACGGGGTAGATATGTTTGCATAAAACGGAACCATTGCCCACTTTTAGCTGGAGTGATTGTTCCAATATTTCGATTCAAAGCTTCCAAAAGCAGCTGTGTGCGGTAATGGCCCAGAGCAAGGCCCCGATTTCTTGCTTCATCTCGATTATTCATTTCTTGTTGTATTGCGGGACGACTTATATCTGCTTTTACCGCTGCTTTCAAGGAGCTTATTGCTTGTTCCACGATGTTTAGAAATGGACTGTAAGGCGGCAATTTTTTCAGCTCAGTGTTTGCACCTGGATTGACTGGATTGTGATGGGCTGGGGCACCATCGTAAATGAAAATGACGTTTTCTTCTGGGTCAAGATTTAAACGCGTCTGTGCCAGGAAGTCGTTAAATTTCTGCGCATTCATTCCTCCAATGATTGAAGAGTGGAAGACAAGGCCATTAGTCGGTGAAATAGCGAGTGCAACCGTCACGTTTCTTCCTCTTTGACCACAGACTTGCCTGTAGGCCCTTTCTCCTCTTCTCGCTCTGCCTTGGCTTCGAGAAGTCCAAATATTATATCCGCATTCATCTATAAAAACAGAATGATTTACTATGGCATGGCCCATAAACCAATTGGCATAAGCATATCGTTTCTCGATGACATCGGGTCTGTTTCTTTCTGCTGGGAGTGGTCTGCTTAGTTTCACACGAAAAAGCATTCCGTCTAAGGTCCTTGCCACAGTACGGTCGTGGATTTGTGGTTTGGCGGGAAGACGTTGCCGTAATTCTTGGTTTATCTGGGCCAGCGTTAGTTGACAATTCTCATTTACAATGTCATTGAGAGTGTCCCTCATCTGGTTATCGACACGTACATTATTTGGTCCTCCCCTTGGTCTCTCTGCAATTCTACCTTCCCGTACATATCTGGCAACTATACTCCTGGCTGTGGAAAGATTAACACCCGATTGTATCGGCCACCATGAGATAATCTTCATTTGTGTTTTCAAAAGCTTGAATGTAATCCTTTCGCGTTGCTCTAGGATGATGCGATTTCTACGAGGCATTTTGGCTGTTTCTGGAGCGACAGAGAAATTGAACTGACGAAAACTTGCTTTTATACTGCAATTTCATGCTGAATCTTGAGCAATCTTTTTTGTTTTAGCTATTTTTTGATCCATGAACATAGAAAAATACAAAAGTAGTATTGATTTTTTCTTTTGTGTTATTGTATTTTGAACCGCTCAAATGATTGTCAAAACGCACTAAAGAATATAATCTCGAATGGCTACGATTGTCCAAACGCGCTATAGATTGCCTTGTTTATGCTAATAACACTAATGAAGTTTCATTTTTGGTTGAATGATTGTCAATAAATGCAACCGTTTGTCAATTGGTGCTATTGAATTTTCATTGCGCGCACATGAAATAACGTTCCACCCAAATGATTGTCCCGTCGTTTAGTTGATTGTCTATTGATACTGTTGAATGCTCGCGCGTATTTAAATATCGCTATTGAAAGTCGTTTCGCACCAATGATGTTGCTTGCGGTGTTCAAGAAAGTACAATACAAGTTATTGATGCATCGCTTGGCACAAATGAATGTACGTTTTGCGCTAATGAACAGCAAAAGGTGTAATACGAAGCTTAAAATAAGTTTGAAATGGGTTAGGTGTCTGCAACATTGCTTGTGCTGGGCAAAAGGGTATGAACAACTTGAGATATCTTTTGGTTTTGATGTGAGGAAGCTGGTATTTCCTAACTGCTCAAAAATTGTAGCATAATGGATTATTTAGTTTCCAGCAAAAGTGGCAAAGCTTGTGCTGACCGTCTTCCTCTTCTGAGCTAAGCAGCTTTGTACACATTTCCCTTCTCCTTGCACTAAGGGTTCGTGTGCTCTCTAATGCTGTAGATCTTCAGGGAAGATGATTCTCAGGACACATTTTTGGATGCCCTTGATGTCGTTGGACAAATACTGTGGCAGGCACTGGCTAGAGTGAAAAGTCTGGCAAGCGTATATGTACTCTAAGATGGACCTTATACATGCGCAATAAACAAAGACACTTGCAGGAAGCTTTTAGTACTATGTTCAGTTGGCATCGCATTCCGTTTGAGATCATGAGTTACTGTCACACCTAGCATTTTCGCTGAAGTTACAAGCTCAAGACATTGCTCATTTGATTTTACAAGGTCTACATCACTCTTTTGCTTTGAAAAATTATCCTTAATTCTTTACACTTTGTGGCATTAAGCTGAAACATGTTATTTGACCAATCTACTACCTGTTGGACCATGTCCTGTAGTTTGCTTATGACATCGACGTCCCCAGGAACAACCTCACAGAGAGTGGTGGCATCAGCAAATTTCCACATTCTACTAGAAATGGGTCCGGCTATACTGAAGTCATTGATCATCAAAAGGAAAAGTCACAGCCCAATCTCGGTGCCCTGTGAAATCCTGGTAGGAACTTGCGGAATGCCTGAACAACGATACATGCTGATTTTAACCCTTTGGGGCCAACCATGTAGGAAATCTGAATGTGGATGAATTTAGAGAAATATTTGTTCTATTCTGGCAATGAACTTTTGAATTATTTTCAATCTAAAAAAATGTGTAGGGGACATGCTTTTTTGTGTGATTACTGCTAAATGTAAATTAATGAAATTAACATACAGAGGTTTGGTATAGACCTCGCTATGCCTTGTCTGTGCAAAAAAGACCTCAGGCTGCAGCCTTCTTACTTGGTTAATAAGATATGTGTATAAAATTATATGCTGCACTGGCAATTTCTTTCAGCCTTGCAACTTGTTTTTTATAAAATTGGGTTTGCTTGCTACCAAATAAGTTGTTATGTTATATGACGTGGTGTGATGTCACTTGACATTCTGTTGTAGTGTGGTTTGGGTTGTTAATTACTAAGAAAATATTGTTGATTTTCCAAGTTTTTCAGTTGGCTGAGATAATTAGTTAAAAAAATTTCCATTTCAAGATTTAAGGGTCAAAAATCCAAAACATCTGGACTATTGAGAGTGGCTCTGGCTTAGTGATTGTGGCAGGATTGTTTTAATCATTTGGTTAGGTCATGGGTAATTGCGACAGTATGAAAATAAAGACATGTCTTACATATTGTTCAGCTTGTCCAATTTGGTGATAAGGTTTAACATAACATGTTGGTTTTCAGCTGTGTGGAAAAGGCTACACCAGAGGTGCGGATAATAGCTCTTGCATTCCTTGCAACTGTTTTGGTCACTCCCTTGATTGTCATGATGAAACTGGAGAATGCTTCTCTTGCCAACATAACACCACTGGTAAGGCCAATGGTACCATTTTTCCCCTTATTATACAAATTTGTAAAAATGATAATTATCCTTGTGTAGTATGTACCACTATAGTAATCAGTCAGACAAGTAATTTAATCTTAAGAATTGCTTAAAGTTAATTTCTACATGCATTTCAGGTTTGAACTGTGAAGTGTGTTCCCCTGGTTTCTATGGGGATGCTACAACAGGCTCTCCCCAAGACTGCAGTATTTGTGAATGTCCTTTGGGAATTGCCTCCAACAGCTTTGCTAGTTCATGTGCCCTTAATCCTTTCAATGATCTTCTGTGCACCTGTAAGGAAGGCTATATTGGACAGAACTGTGAGAGGTGTGCTGATGGTTTCCATGGCAATCCATCTCAACCTGGGGATTATTGTAAGAGGTGCGAATGTAGTGGTAACATTGATCCCAGCGTCAATGGAAGCTGCGACGCTCAGACAGGGCAGTGCCTTAAATGTATCAATGCTGCAACAGGTGACCAGTGCGACCGCTGCCTGAATGGCTATTATGGTGATGCAGTTGTTGCAAAGAATTGTGCAAGATGTGCTTGCAGTGAATGTGGTACTGTCACAGCAGTATGTAACCACACCACTGGGGTTTGCAAGTGTAAACCCAATGTCATTGGAGATAGCTGCAACATTTGCAAGGTAATATTCAACAGCATTATTACCCCTTGTGTCGAAGTTATTATATCCTAGTAAGTTTTTAAGACGATTGCCGCTCAATGTTCGAGCAGTAAGTGCAAAAATTAAGTTACCAAAAAAATACTTGCAGCACTGTCACATTTTGAGAACAGATAAGAAGAACTTATCGTTACTTTTGCTCCCAAGCTGACCCCGCGAGAGAAAATTGGATTTGAAGTTATCCATGTTTCAATTAAAAAGACGCTTCATGTCAGTTCAAAACAAAATGGCGCCCGTTTTTAGCATACTTTTACGAGATTTGAAATTAATTTTCGTGAGAATGCTTGAGAATTTCATCACGGGGTCACTTGGGCAAGTGAACTAGAGTGAGATGTTTCAAACAGCATTTAAAATGTTACCGTGCTATGAGTAGTTTTTTGGTAAATATTTTTTGCACTTATTGCCTGAACGTTGAGCGGAATCCGTCTTAATTTTTATTTACTTTTAATTACACAGTGCAAACCACAGCCGTGATGTCTCTTAAAACAGTTAAAACTGAATTTTCTCTGTCTTTTAGTATCCATTTTGTTTACCTTTAATTCTGGCAACTGTTATCTGTTCTCATTTGATTATTTTAAGGGTGACATTTTTATCTCATGAATGTCTGAGAAATGAAAGAAGTGTATCGCATGGTTGCTAATTGCACTCGCTTGACCGATTGCTTGCTCGATGACCCTTGGTCGATTCCTGTTAACGTATTATTGATTTAATCAGAATTAAATTTATCAATTTCATTTATTATTTATTTTTCATATTTTTTTCACAAGGGAACTTTACTTGTAGTAAGAGCATTTCCAGGGGAGTACAACCACCATTTCACAATCTTTTTTTTGTTTTGTTTAAGAATGGAACAGTGAAACCATATTTTTAAAGCAAAAATTACAACAACAAAGAGGGTTAAAAACTGAAACAAAACACACCAAGATAGTTTGAAAAACTAAAAGCAAATATAAATGAATAAGGAACTATTTTAAAGGGAACCTCCACTGTCATTACAAATTGACATTAAATTGTTGGAAATACAGTCTAATTAACTTCCAATTTTTTTAATAAGTTGATAGAAAGTTTTCGTGTGCAAAAAATTGGACGTGAATATTGCCTATTTTTGTTTTTAAATTTCCCGCATGCCGCCATTTTGAATGGCGGCACGCAGGAAAATAAAAAGCAAAAAATAGGCGATATTCATGTCCTTTTTTTTTGCACACTAAAACGCTCTTTCCACTTGTTAAATTAAAAATGGAATTGGAATTTAGACTTTATTTCCAACAATTTAACATCAATTTGTTGTAAAACAAATTGAGTACTTGTCAAAATGGTATACTTGTTAATAGAAAAGATGACATTGATAACATAAATATGTACTAGTATTTCAAAATGACATGAGCTAAATGTGCAATGCAGGTACGTGTCACACACTCTCAATGGTCACAAGGAGCTGTTTCTAAAGTATTGTTTGGATTTATATGTTAACATTCAGCATACAACTGGGAATCCTTTGTGTGCAGTCATACAATAAGACAAAGTGCTACAGCGTATTACTAGCAGTCATTTCCTGTACAGGAAATGCAATTCAGGAGCCTTTGATTTATTTTATTTTTTCAAAACCTCACCTCTATTGTTCTGACTTAACAAAAGGGTGTAGACAAAACCTGGCCCCCCTTTCTGGACTCCTTTCTAGATCCCTCAAATTTTTTTGTAAACAAAAAAATTCATCATCATGATAACAAAACATACATGCTATGTACCATTGCTTGATTCGCATGATTCCTTCGATTCAGCTCGAGAAAAACCTTCCTGTTTCCACGCTAAATTGCCATGTTTTTACTGGTACTACTTCGTTAAATTTTCTTAAACCTGTAATCTACGAAAAATTTCGGGTACAAGTTCTCCCACCATTTTCTTCCTGTGTAGCAAGTTCATAAAAGGTAAGAAGAATGACACTTCCAGTTTTCCGCCTGTCGCATGTAAACGTGATGCGTGCAGGACAAACCGCTGATGATCACGCATGTGTAACGTCAACTTTCACATTCACTCTCGTGTTCTTTTCCCTCAACTATCCCAGAGCAGAAAGAGAGAGACTGCTCGAAATCTTAGGATAGTGAGTTTTCATTTGCAACTGTAGTCTCAAACGTTCAAAAATGGCTTTTTTTCTCCAGTTACATTAATTTCAGGGGTTTAAAAATCTGAAGATATTCAGAGGAGAAGGGTCTTTCACAGCTGTCAGCTTTCCCCGGCACTATTGAGAATATAATGGTAGAAAGTGATGATTGTACAAAAGGAAATGTTGGTGACAGCATAGTGATCACATTTTTTTTCAAATATCAAAATAGAAAGTCAGTGCTCCAAGCTGAATTTTTTCCCAGGTCGCCTTGTGGCTACTCGTACCGGTAAAAAGGCCACCAGACACAAAATTTTGGTCACCAAAGTGTTTTTTTCCTCATTGATATACACTTAATTATGCTAATTCCTGGCTTTGAAACATTCTTTTTTCCATCACCATGTTTCTCTACCAAATATGGAGTCTTTCTGGTATCACAGGGCATTAAATTGTGCCCAAGTTTGTTGCAAAAGTGGTAACCCAAGTAACCAAAAGTCTCTGTTACATTCTATTTCTAATATTGGAAGATGTACCGGAGAAGATTAATTTAAGTAATAGAGTGTGTGTAGTTAAGACTCGATTCCTGAATTTATTTACTACGAATAACTTCTTGTAGTACATGTACTTTTTCTGTACCAATGGTCTTTCAGAAGAGCACTTAAGTCATCCAAGAAAACAAAAACAAAAACGAAAACAATGATAAAAGATGATACAAATCGAAAAAAACCCGGTTGAGTTCAGGCCCCGAAATTGTGACCGTACACTGAGATATAACACGTCAAGCATTTTTTCTTGAATTCTGCGATCCACAATGTTTGTTTTCAGTAGTTGTTTAAATGCTAGTGATTTTGGACTGGTACAACATTCATAATAATAAAAAAGCTTTGTTAAATACCTTGAAAAACAAGATACCTTTTCTTGTATCCAACAAATTTGTAGCCTGTACAGATTACCTGAGCAGTTTCACTGTTCTCTGAGGTTTTAAATCAAGTCCAAATAAACCGGAAAGCGGACGAAGTATTCTTAAGTGAAAATCATTAGCGTTCTCATATGTGGAGCTGTAATGTCCTGCAAAAATTTAAACTTTCTACAAAACTGTTGCATGCTTAATGCGTCTGTATTGTAATTTGATTAAGCACTTGTTTTTCAACTTCAGAAAAACTGCAATGTCTGGAAAGAAAATTTCATTTTCATGAATGAAAATATCTTTCATTTGAAAAGAAAAAACAAACCTGAACAGAATTACTTGTTGTTTTTCAGTGCTCTGCCCATTTTAATAGACTGAGTGATTTATTTGGCTTGTGATTTCAAAGCTGAGAGTTATGCAAATTTTGTGTAGAATGAAATTTGACATCACACTGTCTCGTTTTCTTCTCACTTGAAACCTGATCACCCGGGGAAAAGAACCTTGCAAAGGAAACTTTTCTCCATGTTGATACTAGACAACTTTGCACTATCTATGTAGCCACTAGGGGCTAGGGCTTGAGAAAAGTCGATTTTGTCCCATGTAGTCTAAAGATTTCTAGACCTATCTTCTTCTGTACATTTTCATTTTCACAAATAGCTGCTCTTACATCCAAATAGAATTGTGATGCATACGCATCCGTTCAAGACTTCACGCAACCAGAACAAGTGAACTGAGGAAAGTATGACGGAAACTGATACTGACAAAAACTGTGTTTACATGTACATGGTCAAACTTCATTTTGTCTGTATTAACAATTAAATAAGAGAGAGAACATCTTAGCTCCTTACCGCCAGAACAGAAGTCGCCAAATTGCGACCTTTACAGAAATTTTAGATGCCAAATTGTTTTTCTACTCGCCATGGCGACCAAAACGGTCGCAGCTTGGAGCGCTGAAACTTACTTCTAATCAGGGGTGCAGCTAGGTTTTTTTCACTGGGGGTGACCTGTATGAATGTGTTGTATGTGGCTGTGCAATAAGTACTATGCCATTTTGTTTAAAAGGTTGATGGGCCTGAGCGACTCCCACGTGCATATTCAGCCTGTTAAAATGGCTTAAAATTTTAAGCCAAAAAGATGTTAGATGATGTAAGATATTACTTTCCATCCCAAACTCATAAAGATTGCAAAGGATTGAAGAGATTGTAACTCATACTCTGTGACTATGGGTGAGCGAATCGGTGAGGAATCGTGCGAACTAAGCAGTGGTACGTTTTGTTTTCATTATTATTATCATTTTATTTTTGCAGAAAAAAATTAGGGGTCCAGAAGGGGTCCAGAAAGGGGGGGGGGGGGCGGTCCAGGTTTTGTTCACGCCGTTAACAAAACGGAATCTAATAAACTGAATGAAAACTGTTTGTAGCCAAATACCTGGAACTTTGATAGCTGTCTTGGCTGTGAAGACTGTGACTGCACACCAGTGTCACTGTCATCTTCGTGTGATGTCAAGACTGGTCAGTGTCAGTGCCCAGAGGGTGTAACAGGAAGGAGATGTGATAGGTGTAAAGCAGGCTATTTTGGTTACTCTGATGCTGGCTGTCAACGTAAGAAGTTTGCTATCTTGTTTGGTTATTGTTATTATGTCAGATTGTAGGGCTTCTCTCCTCCTGTTTTTTTTACAGAAAAATTTGGTACATGTACATACATACCTTAATTTGTTATGTACGTCTAACACAAGATAAAGAGGTGGCACATAGCTGATGTGGACCTGCTCAACTAGAGGGTTTCTCTTCATGCTTTTAGCTAGACATTGAAAAGTGGGCATCCTGCATCCTGCATGAATATCATCTTAAGGGGGAAAAATGGCATCCATAAAACACCCAGATGCCCTTCTGGCTAAAGCCCTTCTTCTCCCTCTCTTATTATTCCATTATGGAACACATCGATATTTTCATTTTGCGCGATTCAAGGGTTTCTCTCCCTCTGTTTTACTAACATTCTTCAATATTTTCAGTTTTGCAAAGTTGTTGGGCTTCTCTCCCCCTATTACAACAACAAGTTTATTATGTATAAATGAAATAAATGTATTTATCATATGACCCATACGGCCCTGCTAGCTTTTTCTTTGCAAAACCATTGATGAAAGTCCCGTATGAGGGCCATACACGATGGTGTAAGCAGGCCAGAAAAAGCCATCCGGCCCTGCGATAGTTGAGCTGAAACAATTTTGTTGCAGTATAATTCCTAACTTTTCCTTCAAAATGAGTGATGTAAGTGAACATTACAACAATGAATTTTACTACCCTGACGATCTGTCTGATGTGGAACTTCTTCAAAAGCCAACTTAATTCGAAAGCGAAGAAAAAAAGTCAAAACTCCTCACAGATGTAGAAGTTCACAATTTTATTAGAAGCCAACAACAAGCAAACACTGTATGACATGAATGTATTTCAGAGATTTCTTAATGAATGTTGCGAGAAATGAAAGATGACGGAAATTCCTCCTACTGAGCTCGACAGTCTGTTATGCAATTTCTACATTACAGCGAAGAAGAAGGACAACACAGAATACGAACCTAATCCAATGTCCGCTTTCTCGCGCAGTATCCAGCGCTACTTGGATGATAACAGTGCAAAGATAAACATCCTAAAAGATGAAGAATTCAAAGTCTCAAGAGAAGTCCTTAAATCCAAGTGTTGAGAACTCAGGAAGCAGGGCAAAGGGAACAAGCCAAATGCTACAGTAGCCCTGGCAAACGAAGATATTGAGCGCATTTTTGATGAGAATCAGTTCGGCATCCATGATCCTTATGTCCTTTCACGTACGATGTGGTTCTTGCTCACTCTCCACTTCGGTCACCAAGCCAGACACAAAGCAAGGCAGATGAAATTTGGCGGTATCGTTTTGAGAAAAGATGAAGCGAGTGGGGAAGAGTAATCAGAATGGTCAACTGAAAGGGAGAGTAAGACCTACCACGGAGATGAAAATGAGCATCGACGATCTTTCCATCCTAAAGCATACGAAACAGGCGACCGAAAATGTCCAGTAGCTTGCTATAAAGACTTTGTTTACAAGCGACCAGAAGAGGCCAACTCATCGGAAAGTCCTTTTTTCCTGGCTGTTCATCACCAACGAAAACCAGAAGATAGGATTTGGTTTTCAAAAAGACTGATGGGAAAAAACAAAATCGGCCAATTCCTTTCAAGCGCCACGAAAAATCTGCCATTGTCTACAAGCGGGAAATTCACCAACCACTCACTGAGAAAAACTTGCATCAAAACGCTTCTTGATTCCAGTGTTTTGCACAACAATGTGGCACAACTGAGTGGCCACAAGAGCCTTAAAAGTCTCGATAGTTATGCCGTAGCATCCCATCAACAGCAGCGCCAGATGTCTAAAATACTCAGCGGGAAAGAAAACTCCAGGCCCATGCAAACCAAAGACAGAAACAGCGGAGAAAAAACCGCAAAATCAGTCAAGTGGTACCATTCAAGAGTCCATCCAAACAAATGGCATATTTTCAGAAGCAATTAAGCATCAGTGTGATTAACATCCAGAATCTTGTCCTTCCTGAAGCCTCTGGCTCAAAACACGCTGCACAAATTTCAGCTCCGAAGAAGTATCGCCGTCATGTTATCGAATCTTCAGACGAAGAGGACTGCTGAGTTTCTTTGTAATCTAAACAAACGCTGCCCTTCCCAAGGAAAAAAATGAAAGACAAAAGATTGAAAGAAAAAACGGGACGGCCATATGATAAAATGCTTATTGACTGAGTTAGGTCGGACTGGACGCTGCGCTCGGTCCGTACGCCATGACCTCAAGCCAATAATTGTTAATTAATAAACACCCTTACGAAAATTTTAATATGGGCCATATATGGAGCAAAACTGGAAATTATCCGGCAAAAAATATGGAATTAATGTGAGTGTTATAAGGAAATTATAAGGCCAAGTTAATTCCATGTTTTAGTTCCTCCATAGAATCGATTAAGTTCCAAAATATGGGTATAATACGTATTTCATCTATTTCCGTCTATAGGCCATATCTGGATAAAATGAGATCACCAAATTGACCCCCTATTATAGTCCTAAGTTAAAATTTAGGAAATACTAAATATTAAACTTATTTTAAAATACTTCCTCTGTGTTGTAATCCAACATCTGTTTTGCAAAGTTTTAGAGCTTCTCTCCCTTTATTATTCTGTAATGGAACACTTCCAATATTTATTTTGCCATTTTGAGCAGTTGTAGGTCTTCTCTCTATATTTATTATTCTGTAATTTTTGCCATTTTGCAAGGTTGTTGGACTTAATATCCTCTATTTTTCTGTAATGAACTCTTCAGTATTTTCCATTTTGTAACTTTGTAAGCTTCTCTCCCTTCCTGTTCTCGTGTGACCTTGGTAAGAAGTGTCACAGTTGTCTATGAGTAGTGCTAGTTATGTTATGCAATGTTTGCCATTCTGAATAGCACAGAAACATTGGCATACGAGTATTTCTTTTTCAGCTTGCAACTGTGATAAGGGCAAGGGAGCAGAAAATCTGTATGGTTTTTGTGACATCAATACTGGGCAGTGTTGTAAGTTGGGAGGAAACTGTACCCTCTGTCCTGAAAACTACATCCTGACACCTGAGGGGTGTGAGTACTGTGGTGAGTGTGTGGGGCGTCTCTTGAACACAGCCACTAATCTGGATCACAATCTGACACTGGCTCTAAAATCTTTGAAACAAGGGACAGCAGGAATTATTGCAGAGAGTCGTTTTTCATCAATAAATGAGACTCTTCAGAGGTATGGTATCTTGCATGGTTTATGTTTGTTTTTGTTTTTTGGGGGGTTGGGTCATTTTCAGGAGGGGGAGGGTGGCTTATTCTAAAATTTAATTTTGTGTTGAATGCATTTTGATCATGTTCTGGGTCCTGGTAGGGATTTCTTGTATTGATCTAAATGTTGTAAGGAACCAACCTAATTGCTAACCTTGTTTTTGTATGATAGTTTCCATAGTATTTGAAATAATTTTTGAGTGAGAACTTAATGCCAGTTACTGGTTTTATGCAGGCTGATTCCACCAACTAACAAATACAATGCAACAATGGAAGCAGTGTCAAATCTTGTTGGAATTTCCTCTCCAAATGGTAATTAAAAAAGTTAAATTACCTTTTTTGTTAAATTGGAAGTTTCTTAATTATTGTCTGTCACTCTATTAAGTAGAAATACGTGATTCGCATGACCTTGTGAAGCTCGGGCAAAGGTGCACCACAAAGTTAAGTGATGGGGGTGGGGACGGGATAGAATTTCGGTTGAACTGGAGGTGTGAATGGGTGGCTCGACATTCTGGTTCATAGGCGCTTCCATGTAACTTGCATCCAATCCCCCATCATCTTAAAATGTAATGCACGGGAATTGGGCATGAGTTTGCAGGTTTAATTTGAGCTAACTGCTGTATGCGACTGGATACAAAAAAAGGTTCAGCCCCCCCCCCCCCCACCACCACCACCTCTCTTCATTCTGACATTGCTCTCTAGAGAGGATGCATAGTATTGTTGTGGACCTGTTGCCCAAGACAGTGGTGTTTCTGTTTATTTTGGTTGGGTGAGAGTAGGTTTATCAGAAATGCAGTTCAAATTCCAACTTGGAACTGCACACATGTTATCTCCAACATTAACCCAGCCGTTTCCTTTAGGTGCTGTTGTACAGTATTTGTTCTATTTACTGGATATTGACAAGGGTTGATAGCTAAAAAAAATTCATTATTTCCCCTGAATGGTTCAGATGCAGGAGTCTGTTACTGCTGAAGAGTGATGCAGTGCAGAAAAAACAATGTTGGTACAGCTGGATTAAAAAAATGACTTGGTTTTACCCAAAAATTGAAATGAGACTTACACAGAATAATGGCAAGCAAATATTAATGTGGTAACAAGTTTATTCATTCCCCCAGCATACTATAAAACATACTATAAAAATTGGATTAGATAATTGTCACAATAAAATAATACACTTTACATTAACCCTTGAAGCCCCAGTGACCAGCACCTCCCTACAATAGGGATGCTTTAATTAGCTCATCAGAAGGAGTTGATCACCTAACATGAATAGTGTTAATGTCAGTAGAAAGACGTTCTCTGCACTACTACTACAAGAACTGTATGAAGACCAGTAATGCGAACTTGTAGGTTTACATTGGGGCTTAAAGGGTCAATTGGTATGGAAAGCAAGAGCAGTTAATTAAGGGAACGGGTGAATGTAGATTATAGCATGTGAAACCTTCAGAAGTAAACTTTCACATAGACAACTCATGTTGAAGGTGATAAGGATCTCAATTCCCATGATCTTGGTGCTAATGCTTGTGCATGGCGAGGAAAGCTGTGGTGCTGGTCACTATATGTAGCATAAAATTTATCCCCTGATCAATAATTAAATGTTACGCAGTAATTTTTGGTTCACATCAAATACATACATGAATGTACCTATCCCCGCTCAGTGCTTTCAATAAGCACCGACGGCCGACGAAAAGCGTTGGCTATTTCGCTCAATAAAGTCGGCTACTTTTTGCCCTAAATTAAGGTAATTAAAGGAAGATTCTTTCAAACACCTAGGTATTACAGTCGGTTACTCTACTCAAACCAGCTGCCTACTTCAATTTTTATTGAAACCCCTGCCCGCTAAAAACATATAAGTGGTAATTGCTAGTAGTAGAGCAATATTTTTAAGTGTATTATTTTCTATCCAAATTTCCAATCCATCTGAATATTATTTTTTTTAACTATTCAGAGGATCAATATCTGAAACAGAAAACATATTTTATAAATTCTTACTGATTAAGTGTGAATTATTTCTTTCAAATACTTTTTGAGAAACGTTCTAAACTTAAAATTTAAATTCTTTTCTACTGCTCACACACAAATATGCACTGTTTGGGGAACTGAAAGCTATTTTGGGAAATAATTTAATTTCTCTTGTGTAATCTGTGGTTTTGATCACACTTGGAAAAATAATTATATGATGATAATTACTGGTACATCAAGGGTAAAGATAATGGTAGAGAGAGGAAATAATTTTGAGCCAATCTGTTCACCATCCGTTGGAAAGGTATTCTAGCAAAAGTATTTTGATGATCGTGTATTTTTTGTCACCTCTCGTTGCTTCTAACGAAATCATTTTGTCGAGGCACTTCTAATCGGTGTTGCCAGTCCTGATCGGTTTCAGCACACATTAGTTTGTAGCCACTGAGCTTTTTCTCAATGCTCAGTCAGTGTGACTGAGTTATAATTTCAAAGACCTTGTATTGATTCTCGCATTGTTGGGGAATCTCGTTTTGTAGTGCTGTGCTATGAAGCTAAATTTAAACTACGTTGTCTATGACTATGTACGTTCATCTTGACCTTGGTTGTAAATAAACGAAAAAAAATAATTCTTGTCACAAGGTCTGAAAAATTTGTAAGCGAAGCTTTCGACTGTATCGCACAGTCTTCATCAGCGATTAAAGTGAGCTCACGTAGGCCTGCCTTATGTGTCTGGACTCTCAGAACATCTTAGTAGAGTTTCTAGGGCCCAAAACATCTGCACATACCACAAGCCTTACAACATGCTGAGGTCCATCTTAGTCCATCCACAAAGACAGGACACCAACTGAAAAGAAGACGGGGGTGGTCTATGACATCACATGTAACGATTGCGGAGAGCATTACATTGGCGAGACAGCGAGAACTCTGGAGAAGAGACTAGGTGAACATCAGAAACAAACAACATCTGCAATCCGGGAACACCAGTCTCAGGCCAATCACGAGATCAACTGGGAAGGAGTCAAGATTCTTGATAAAGAGTCCGTAGATGTCAAAAGAAAAATCAAGGAGGCCATCCATATCAGACGTCAATGCCCAACGCTGAACAGAGACGGAGGCTATGATCTTCCTGCCATTTTTGACCACCTGTTGTCACGTGATTAAAAGTTTGCATTCACGTGACAACGTGAGCTCACTTTAATCGCTGATGAAGACTGTGTGATGCAGTCGAAAGCTTTGCTTACAAATTTTTCGGGCCTTGTGACAAGAATTTTTTTTTTTTTACATTGTCTATGTTCTAGATTTCTCGCCTGTGATATTCCAGTCTTCTGTTTGTGTCCTGCTAACGGCTTTAGTCTTCGCTAGGCTGTTACCGGTGAAGGATGTTCTCTACTGTGCTTTCTTGTCGTCGACTCTTTCGCCTTTGTTGTTCGTGCTGAATTTCAAGTCGGTGTTCATGCTGAGTTTCACTGGTAAATCTCCCCCGGAATGGATTTTCAGCCACTTGCTAAATCAGGCATTGCTGTCTTTTGTCGTGTCCCTCATTTGCATCGGAAATTAGTCCAGTAACTTGTTCACGGACGATGAATAAGGTCGCGATTTGGTTTTGTTGCTAGGTACAACTGTGCGGACACCTTAGCGACATATATATATTTAGGCAGATCGAGATTTGACTGCCCTAAGCGATCCTCGCGCGATCCCCACGCAACAAATTAATAAACCTCGCTTCCCGAGGAATAAGTATTATACCTTGTGTGTTCTCAGGCTAATATTTGTTGTGAACATCAAATTTCCTTGGGCCACCTATCACAGGATAGTACCTTCAACAGACGAACCCTTTGTTTTATTAGAGTACCATAAAAACTCGTGTATAAGCTACACTCATGGATAAGCTGCACCCCCAACTTTTAAGCTTGATTTTGACAAAAATAAATAAAACTTAAAAAAAGTACTGAAGTTTGCTGATTCTTCGTGGTAAGCTTAGCTTTAATAGCTAAGCGACTGCTGTGTATTTGCTGTGAGATTGTTGTAAAACAAGTCTGAGGAACAAAATATCTCATTGATTGAGTGATTAACATTTAATGAAATACAAATGTACAGGGCAGTTTTGTGCTTGTTTTGTGTAAGAACAGCTCACAGCAAGGATAATAGCAACTTAACAATGTAGTTCCAGTGGAATGAACAAAAAAGCATTGACTGCTGCAGAGTGCAGCGCTAACAAACTATAAGGCATGTGAAAGAAAGAATGAATTCATCCTGATGACAAATGTAAACACACTATTTCTGGGTTTACCATGAGAGAAAGGATGGTCCCACTGTGTATTATAAGACCTTTGGTTGATTTAACTTGGGCCTTTGGTTGGCCATGTCCAATCATTAATGATGTACAGTTCAGGAGTTGGACCAATATGCACTCATTCCCAAGAGTCAGGGTGACATTGGTCCAAGAACTAGCTACAAACAGTTCCTTTGTTATGATGGGAGTCCGGGGGGGGGGGGTCCTTTTATTTCAAGGGTCCAGTTGCATGCATTCAGTGTTTTGACAAGGCACCTGCAAAAGATCAAATAGCCACTGCACAAGAGCTGTGACCTGTGTAAACTTGAAAGATCTAACTTTTATGGGCCAAGCGGCTCACCATCCTGAAGTGTGACTTTGGACGTCATAGGATAATTTTAATAGGCAATTATTGCCACTTTCCTTTGCATGGGATGTTAGTTCACGATGACAAGACTACTGCCCCATTAATATTTTGGTTAGGTTTCCAATCACTGGATGTCCGTAGCCTGATACTTTTAACTGAAAAACAAAACATTGTTGCTAATGGTACAAAACATCAGAGTTCTGGGATGGTAGCAATGACAAGCTTGTTGTTATCCCATTTTGTTGATATTTAAGGTTTTTCCTCCACAAGAAATTATCAGTGTATAATTTAGGCACGCTGCTTTATTGTTTGTGGTTTATGCTTTTTGCCAGACCTTGGTTTTTCAGTGAAAGTAGGTTTATATACACCTGGTTAAAGAAGGCCTGGTGGTATAAGTCATCAACTTGCACAAACATCTCTGAAAACATAGGTGTTGACAACCTAAGAGATGACCAAGTGTTGTACTTATCCACACCTTCATAACTCCCACTTTCTTCCTGGCAATTCATGTGTTGGCCTTCTCCAGATATAAAAGGTGAAGAATGTATTGACGTCATGAGGTGCTTAGCATATCAGGTCTGTGTATTTTTTAGAAAACATGAAACAAAAAAGTAATCAACCTAGTGGTGAAGTGAATTACATTTAAACTGAAGGAGAAAACACTTAGAAACTGTAATTCGTCTGATCTGTTTCCTTTTCCCTTCTTGTAAAATCAAAAGATGGCAGTCCTGGCAATGTTACTCAAGGAAGCCTTGCACAGAGGACACAGAGTTATGAGAAGACAACCGAGGTGGTTGACAACAAGGTCACGACAGTAAAAGAGAAGGCAACAGAGACTTTGGCAAATGCTACATCCACAAAAGAGGAAGCTCTAGCATTAGAGGAGGAAATCAAGGATGCACTAAACAAAACCCAAGGTAAAGAAGGAGCTCCTGATACAGTTCTTTGTCAGATCTCAAATTCTGGACTCTTTCCTAATTGGCTGAGAACTAAATATACTTATCAGCAATCAGCAGATCTTTGTTGCACCTTGTATACATTCCTGGTGACAACAAATAGCAACGTGATGATGACATTGACAGATAGTTAATTTATCATTATTTTCCTCTCTCTTCTTTGCCAATTAAAATTAAGAGATGTCTGATCTCGGGTTATGGGTGCTGTGAGAAAGTATTCCATTTTAATGTAGCTTTGCATAAAAATTAAATTTGTATCTGCCATTGGAAATGAATAAGGTGTTCAAAGCATGTCTTAAGTGTCTTATTATAGGCAACCATTGATACACTGTACATGGTGCTATTAGATTTAGCTCTTTAAGGTGACAACAATGCTTACAGAGCTTGTATGGAGGCTTGTGGGGCTGGAAATAATGGCCGGTCAATGGACAATGTCTGCCCTGATTGGGGAATTGATGCTAGCTGCTGTACTGCAATTCATCAGTTATTTAATATTTACAATAATTTTAAAGAACGCGGTCCATACGGTCCCGAACTGAGGTAAGCAATATTGTACTTATTGATCAATTCATTCAATTGGCAAAAAATAGAGTCTGAGTTGCAATTGAATTCAACACAAGTGTTGTTACTTGTCATTAAAAAGGAGTTAGCGAATGCTATTGCTTAAGGAAGGGGGGTTACAGTCAACGTGCTTCATGCATGAATGCTCAACTTCAAATGTTCATCAATTAGTTTAATCTTCGATTTCATTCTTCAAAAAATGTAGCGATTCTGCGAACCTTGGATTTTATATTCGAAACATTGATTTTGTTGTTCGAAATTTTTCATGGATCGTAATAATAATTCGAACTTTCCGACCAGGAACTGAAAAGTTAGTTTTTATACCATAATTGACCAATTTTCGCATGTTGGTACCTTAGCGCATTATATTTTCATTATTTTTAAGCGTGTCACAAAAAAATTGCGGGGACAAAAAAAGCCGACCAAAATAAATCCGTAAAGAGAAAATCGACAAACTAGAAGTAATCCTTCGAAAGAAAATCCAAAAAAACTGTACTAATTTAACAAGGCAACTTTACTCTTTGGCTGGAGGTTTTTTGTTTTGCTTTTTATACGTGCACGAGGCTTTAATATTAAATTCGGAAACTGGCAAAATAGTATAAATAGCCACCACATTTTAGCAGCAATTTACAATGCGCAGTGTAGAAAATAGTTTAATTTTGCACATTAGTTAATTCCAAATGGCAAGAAATTCACTTGGAGGCTTTTACGATCCTGGTAAACATTTGCCTTCTAATGTAAGGCACGAATATCGCCAACTTTTTCAAAGGTGATTTATAGGATTGTCAGATATTTCGCGGAACATGATCTAGTGACAAAAGGAGCTGTTCATAAAATCGGTCATCAAGACTACGACTCAACCATTTTGTTGTGGAGGAAAAGGTCCTGTGTTGATAACGGATGACATCTTTGAAGTAATCGAGATTTCTGAGATTTGGAAACTTCTCTTCCGAGTGCGCCATGTTGACGATTTCCGTTGTTGCGTGCGAACTTTCGAAGAATCAATTTTGTTATTCGAAAAAAATCGTTATCTTTCAATCTGTCTACAAGGAGACGTATAATCTAATTAAGAAAGGAATGCGCACGTGAAGAATGCAATATTCAATCCGTGATCGTTCACGCGTGAAGCGCGTTGACTGTAATGTTGTATATAATTTAGGGGAAATTACATGTTACATTTGTCCAGCCAGGAACAAGGTATGACCAAGCTAAAATGTATTTGGCCGGTCATCTGGCCCATTGAATGTCCGAAAGTTATTTCCAGCCCTGTAAGTGGTCTGATATGAAGGTGTCTGGTTAAAACCTGGTCTCTGATAGCTGTTGTTTTGTTTCTTCAGACAAGAAACTTTACTCCACGTTGTCTTTCCCCACCCAGTTGTATAAATGGGAACTAGTGAATTGTTGAGGAAACCTAATAGGATGTTGTTGGTAACCTTGTGATGTACATGCATCTCATCCATGGGGAGTTCAGAAACCAATTAAGCTCTGGCAGTTGTGGGATTATGAAGACAAGTTGTGTGATGTGGTGTTTATGTCATCTTGTTCAGATTTAAGCCCTGAGACTTTAACAGTGGTAAAGTCACCCTTAGTACTCGGCAACAGTTGACAGTGGTGTCTGAGGCATAAAGTAACAAGGAGTGTTGCTACTCTCCCCCTGGGTGACAATGTGCTAGTCCATCACAAGTATACTCCCCTCATTTTCTTTGTTTTCCAGAAAAGTTCGTCATTTGCCGGTAATGCAGCTAGGTAGAGAGAAATCAGAGAGTTAAGTTTCTTTTCTGAGGAGACAACACAACATGATTTAGTCGCTAACTGAAACCACTGTCCTTGCAACTGGAAAATGTCCAAGTGCTAAGCACCACAGCAGTACGCTGTATGCCTGCGACAACTGCCCACTCCTTAAAGATTGCCTTGATTTACATGTATTTATTTATTGTGTAATTTATATATAGCTTCTTTTCTTCCACTTCAGAAACTGTAGAGTTTGCCAAGAAAATAGCAAAAACCCTGAAGACAGATAAAGCAAACCAAACACTGTTGTTAGAAAGAGCTGAGAACATTTTGAAGGAACTCTTAAACAGAGACTTTGGGCGTACAAATCTGACAATCATCAAAGAGCAGGAAATGGTGATGACCTCTCTTAGCCGAACTAAGGTGCTGTTAAATAACACTTTGAGTCTGTGGAATGATCTCAGTCAAGCCAACAAAACCCTTGACGAATTACTGGCCACCTTTGCTTCAATTCAAGACGAGACCAGTGGTATTCTGGGAAATGCCAGCCTTGCTATGGATGCAAACAATGTGAGCAGGAGTTATGACTCAGAGGTTAGTTTCTTATCAATTAACTGGTTTTACCATATGTAGGAAAAGAGGCAAAGCATCAAGGCAGCTGACCCTGAATTACAGATCAAACGTGTGTAGAAGCACAAAATTTTCTTGGGGTTTGTAGAATAACACAAATTAAAGTTCTTGTATACATCGTACATTCTGAATGACAGGACTGGCGAACTCTGTCCCTAAGATTATACCTAAGTCCCTAAGATTGTTAATGATTAATAGTTTCTTTGATGATGTTGTAAGTATAGATTTCAGACCATGTAATTATATGTTGAAAAGCCCTTTTGGGAGCATTGCAATTTAGTTTTGATAGGAGGGGCAGATTTAGTGTAGACTATTTCTAGTCTCCTGTCTTGTTAGCCTTCATTTATAGTAAGTATGGCCATGTCAAAATCTTCATTGGTTTATAAAGAACAACATGAGAGTACATACCCAGCAGGTTTTATTAGACCCGAATCTGCCATGTGATGTGCTAAACAAATGTTAGCTAGCCCTCAACATGTTTGCATTATTGCAATCTAACATGGTGAAAGCACAGTAGCAATGAAAATATTCTGACTTGTGATTTTTCGTCAGACACCACTAACAGAGGCACTGGCAAAGAAAGAAGAGGTTGACAGTGCCTTGAACAGACTGCAGGAAGTGCTGACGTCTGCAAGCAGTAAACTTATGAATGCAGATAGTAGTCTGCAGGTATTTGTAGGCTTAAACCCCTTTCTCCTTGAGAATTTCCACCAAGGTTCATACAGAGTATGGAATTCTTGAAAAACTATGGAAATCTGCAAACCACTTTACCAGACATTGAAAAGTGCTTAAAGTAAAGTTTTAGTTTAGAAAAAGTATGGAATATTGTCCAAGCTGCTCATAATTAGTTGCTAAAATTTAAGTCAATTTTGAGTCATTTTTAAGGTTTTGAAATCTTGGTAGGTGTAGATCGCAGTCCATTTTTGCCTCTTTCTTGACAGTTTTGAGCCTGGAAAAAATGAAAAATGGTTAAGAAAAAAATTTTGGAGTTTGTATTGAATTTTGCATTAGAAATTTTATGTCAACCCTGTTCTTCACACATTGATCAAGAGAGAGAGAGAGGTGTCCCAAGACTTCATTTGTTGTCAGACATCAAGCTGTCCTCAAAGGCACCATATTTTCTTGATTAAACACCGGGGGCATTTATTTAAAAATTGGCCTCGTAGACCTGGCATTTATTCGAACCTGGCGTTTATTCGGGGTCCAGTGTTTAGTCGAGAAAATGCGGTATCATTATGCAACAATTTTGGGAGCTATGACCTCTTTGTATTGATATACGTAATTTATTTTGGCACACAGAGGTTTTGGGAATACTGCAACCAACATATATTTTTCTGGATACAAATATTTTTCTCTTCATAAATAGGCTTTTAATGGCAATTTTCCACGGCTTGATGACCTTATTGATCAAGTGAACCAAAGGATGACTAATCTTTCCCAAGCTGTAGAAGAGCTTACTCCATCAGTGATTATGGCTCATAATCATTCAGAAGAACTGCGTAAACAGGCTGATGAGCTGGAAAAGCTCTTGACAGACATCGAGTTTGCCCGCAAAGCAGTTAATGCATCACAAAGATATTCCGACATTGCCAGTGCATTAAATGAGTCGTTAGCAGTTGCACATGAAGCAGAAGAAATAGCCATGGATGCTAGAGCTAAGGTACGTTTGTGAAGTAGGGAAAGTACAGATGGCTGCTCCTACACTTGGCTATTCTTCTAGAATCAAATGTGGGGAAGATGTTACCCTGTAAGCCCTTGCCCTGAGTACCAGGGTGTTTGTAGGGTACATTCAATATGCCCATGTAATGAGGAATCCCATCAGAAATGTTTTGCAAATTAAATGTCCAGGGGTTTTTACCTTGGGAGTTTGGGGAGCAGATTGAGGGTTATTTTCTTCAAGATGACAGTTTTCTTTTTTCCACTAACCTTGAGCAGTATTGTATTTATGGTTACCAGCACTAGTTGACTCTGGTACTAGAGGGATTTGATGTTGCCTAACAGTATTGTATGGTGGTTACCACTTTATCGCAACATTGAAATGTTGCTTGGGTAGAGAGATGTGATGCTGCCTAACAGTATTGTGTAGTGGTTAGCAGTTGACATTGCCTTATTTTGTTCAGTCTGAAAATGTCAGCAAGCAGGCAAAAGATTCTCAGAATATCAGTTCAGGCCTTAATAAGACTGCAACACTGACAGAGGATAAAGTGAACAATGAATTGACAAGTGCTCTTGATGAGATCAAGAGAAGGCTGGAGCTCATCAGGGCTAAAATCAGAAATGTATCTAGTGACCTGTCAGATGTGGAAAGTAATTTTCCTGAATTTGATAAAATGGCCAGTCTTATAGGTAAGAGTTGTTGTTGTTGTTGTTGTTGTTTGTTTGTTTTTTTTTTTGATAATCAGGCATGCAGTCAATCAGTCAGTGATTGTGACAAACCATCAGTCAATCAATCACTTAGTCTTAGTCTGTCAGTATTTTAAGGCTCTTTCGGTGGAGAACGGGTCAGTGACGTTTATTAATCAGTTTGTCGATCAGTCGGTCATTTGAATCAAACAACATCATATGTGAAATGGATACCTGTTTTAACTAAGTTGTAACTAATTACACTTAAGGTGGCAGAGCTACTGAACTTGAGGACAATGCCACTGAATCAATAAACATGGCAGATGATGCACGGAGAAAAGCTGAAGATATGGAGGTATTTTTTTGGTTCATAGTCCTTTACTTTAAGGTGTACAAATTACAAATTTGACAGATTTTCAAAAATGTGGTAGTTGTCAGGGATGGTATAATAATATTATAATATTTATTATATAAAAAGCAAAGTGTTATAACTGGCTAAAATTATTTGAAAAGGACGTTTCAACAATTTTCTAGCTGACAAAGGTCACAGTACCACAACTGGAACATCCTTTTCAAATAATTTTAGCCAGTGACAACTTTTATCTTTTTATATATGTGACAGATTTTCTTAAACTTCTAAATTTCAAATAAACAGCTTAACGGGAATATTGTACTTTTAGACACTTGTGGATAAGCTGCACTATGTTGCTAAAATTCGGGGTTCTATGTCAGGGTGACAATTAATTTCTTGAAGGTGTAATTTCTGTGACCTTAATAAATTGGAGCATTATTATCTATGAAATAAACTTCTATCATTTTCAATTGATTTCAGGGAATTCTGAACCCTCTCCTTGTATATTAAGACAGATTAGTGATACGTTTCCTATGCACGAGGAAAGCATATTTAAATCTTTTAGTACACTGTTTATAATCTCTGAATTGAAGTTGATCTGCATCATCTCACATGTAAGTGTCTAAATGTATAGCCATGTGTTTTGGATGAACTGCTTTTGGAAGTAGCAATGCACCTTTCTCTCTCTCAACAGAAAGTAAGATCTTCTCTCCCATGTTAATTACCTTTATTTAGTTAGTTATTAATTTCCATTATTTTAAACTGTTTTACCTTTGATTCCTGTTGTGTTTATTTCAAATACTTGGGGCTATTTCAAATACTTGGGATTTGTCGGAGCAAGGACGAGAACCAACAACAAACTCAACCCACATATGACACCGGGAACAGGAATCGAACCCGGGCCACATTGTTGGAAGGCGAGTGCTCTCACCACTGCGCCATCCCTGCTCCCCCGCAGACAAAGCATGCTGTTTGACAGGGCGGGGGGGGGGGGCTAATGTTTTGCCTTGTTTTTCCTGCGGGTTTAGTTAGTGCAGTTTTGGAAATTTTTCAAAAGCTGCTCTTTGAAACATTTTCTGCATTTTTACAAACAAGTTGTGCAATTGTATATTGAACATCAGGGGAAGCACTATCTTCCTTCCTCTGCTTTACATCATCGCAAAACTCAAGAATGGAGTTTATGATCACCTTCGCAACCTGTCGGGTTGGAAGCACTGTGTAACCACTACTAACAATAGTCTCCATGAGTCATGGATGATCTCACAGGCTAAGTACTCAGCAAAACAACACCACATACAAAACTATTTTTATGCCGATATACTGACAACGCGCACAACTCCCAAGTTCTCACTAGCCTTTGTAAACACTGCCTCTTAAAAACAAAATGTTCTCAAAAACAGCGAAATAAACATTTCAGTGCTTACCTTTACTCAACTTCAATACACCGCGAAACTCAAAACCACAAAATTGCGCTTCAGATGCAAAAATGGTCATGTCATGAACAAATCGTCCGCTACATGTATTTGATACATTAGCTTTCAATCTCGTAAAATCCACATCATTATAACGAGCCTGATTGTTTAGAGCCCGCGCGGAGACTAAGTGAACTGACTACCGCCAAACCAGGAATGTGCGTGGCATTTTATGAGACGGCCGGACGTGCCTAGGCAGGTCACGCCACCTAAATAGTAGCCTTTAACTGGAGTACCAACTTTTGATAAGTTGGTTCACATTATCAGATCTTACCTTCAGCTCATAAGGGCCCATCTTTGACAAACCCAGGTTTTGTTGTTTGTGTTTATGTAATTTGGATCACTGTCAGTTTGTTAGTAGGGAGTAGATCTGTGTTTTGTGATTTTGTATACAGGGGATTAACATGTACGAGGGAAAAAATTTCTCAACCCCCCACCCACCCAGTTTAATTAGCTACTGTGAAATGTGCACCAAGGTATAAATCCAGTAATTACTTTTTCAGGGCCAACTTACAAGTCTGTCTGACCTCAAGGAGTCGATTGTTGCCACAAACAGCAACATCACTCAAGCAGAAAACAAAGTGAGAAATGCAATCAATATGTCTTTAGCCATTGAAGACAAAGTTGTAATCCAGGAAATACGACAGGAGAAGATTATCAAAGAGTTGGATACAGAAGTGAAGCGACGGTTGGATGATATTGAAGGAATGCTTGTCAGGGCAAACACTCTACTCAGATACACCTTGCTTGTCATGAAATTTGATGGTCAAACAATCAGTGAACCAGTACCCCCTCCTGCTATCCAGCGAGAAACCAGATCTCTTGACTTCCTTGTGTATTTGAAACCGGAAAAGCCTGACGGACTGGTTCTGTTTATGGGTGACGCTCGGAACTCAAATAATTATCGCCAGAAACGGCAGTCAGGCTGTGGAGCAGACTTTTTTGCTTTGGAATTAAAGGCAGCTACACCACATGTGAAGATGTGTACCTCTGGGACTTATAAGGACTTTAAAGCCAATGGGAATATCTCCACTGATGGCAGCCGCTGGTACAAAGTTGAAGCTGGCATGTGAGTTTCATTCTTTATAATTTAACTAATTTAGAACATACGTAATTATATAAGGGCTGGAATTTTGTTAATGGACATTCGTCTTATAAGGAAAAAGTGTCTGTAGTACAAGACCTTGCAGATGGTGTTGGTGGACAATCACAAGAATTAATTTCCTAACAATGTCACTGATATGTCTGCTTTAAAAATATGACTTTTCAACACTTTCATGACAAGCAGGCACACTTGCAAATTTTGTCTCAAGTGCAATATGTCATGCATAAACGGTATCCCATTGCCTTGTAAATCTAGTGTGGAAGGGCAAAAAAAAAGCAAACAAAACAACACGATATTACGAACAATACAAACCAAACAGAACAAACATTATTTTCTCAGCGCATGAGCGGGCAAGATGAACCAAATCCTGCAATCTGATTGGTTCCGGGAGCGGGCGGAATTTTCCGATCTTGACCGCGGTCAACGGAACGTCAATAACAAAAAATTTGTAATGGGTTTTTAAAACCTTTAAAATCTTTAAAACGTTCTCCGAAACTTAGAATTCTGAAATTTTTTGTACATTGTCGTTAAAAACTTTCTTTCCAAAATTTCTTGTTAAAATACCGAAGGTTGTACAATGTAAATCGCCTCTTCCCTTTCGACAAACATTTGAGTAAATCGAGCAGGAGTTAGCTACATTTATCGAAATTTGGGAAAATAAAGGGGTTTCTTTTAGTTATATTGCTTCCTGTGATTTCTGAGTTTTAACAGAGTAAAAAAGCGTATTTTGCTGCTCTGGTGTCACAAACGGCTTCGTTTCATGGTTCATTTTACGCGCGCTTGCAAAACGTTGCTTTCCGAAAACAACAAGACACGTTTAACTTTTGAAAAACAACAAGAAAAAAATAAAAATATTATTTGCCGGCCGTGGTTGGTCCGTATTGAGAAAAACTGTGCCCTCGGTCTTGAGCACGGCCCTCGGCCTGCGGCCTCGGGCTGTACTCAAGACCTCTGGCACAGTTTTTCTCAATATGGACCTCCCGGCCGGCAAATAATATATATATATGACACAAACAATTCGAACTGAAACAAAATGCTGATTCCTTTTTCTGTGTCCTTAAAGATTTGATTTAAAAAAGCCAAACTAGCCAATTCCGTTTTTCTTACTACAACAGGGAAGAATTTTATGGGATGAATCTTCAGCTCGTTTGAAGTTTTACTATCTAATGAATTACTGCTTTAATGTGAGAATTCAGACATTTGTGATGTACATGGAAACCAATACCATGCTGAAGGCCTGTAGAGTAGAGCCATTAATATTAATCTGTTCACAAATGGGCAGGGTGGTCATAGTAAAGAGGTCAATCAGAATTGAAAAGGATAATGGTGAGTAGCATCTTCTGAAAAAAAATGAGATACACATGTATAAAAGAGAATAAGAAGGAGAATAATGTTTGAAGTACACTCCAATGACAGTGTATGTGCTGGTTAACCTTAGTGGCCAGTCTAGTTGTGTTAAAACTTTGGCAAATTTCAGGCAAACGACTGAAAGTTTTGTCACACCAAACTAAATTGGCTGTCAGACAGGGTTCACTGTCCATGAAGTTATTGTCTATAATGGTAAGGAGAGTGGACTTGTTAAGACATCAATGGAATGTTTACCTCATGCTATGATTTACCTCTTTGTGAACCCCTTGATAGGACTGGAGATTTGGCAAAACTTTCGGTGAAGTTTTCTGAGGGAAACAACGATGAACAGACTGCTTCCAGTTTAGAAAGACCACTAAAAATGAACAACCCCAAAATAATGTTTAACAAGGACAGTGACCTCATTGTTGGTGGTGTTTCCATGGCAATGCGACTGCCACCTCAAGTTTCTCCCACTAATTATACAGGATGTGTAGATGCTCTTCAGGTGAACCATCACTTCGTTGGAACGTGGAATTCAGAAGTAAGTAAGGTTTCCCAGGTCCCAAACTGTCATTGATCACTCTGAGGGTTTCACGCCTAGACATTTAATTTAGCAGAACCTCTGTAGTTTATTAAGGGCTTCTTACAGAGGCAATTTAGTTTTAATTCGTAGCCTTTCTTTACCCAATTCTTAAATCATGCATGTAAACTATCGGCTGTGTTTTCACGGCAATTTGATTGTGATTTTGTTGCCTTGTGAGCAGAGCACGTGTGATGTCATTGCCTTGAGGGACCCCCAAGGGAACTGTTTTATGTTCACATTCCATGCGTTTCGCTCTGATCACAACATATTTGCAATCGGATCACTGATAAATCACTGTAAAATTACAAGTAGTTTACGCAATCAATTTTAAATTGTGCTTAAGATCACTGCTAAAATCGCATAAAAAATCATTTTAGTAAATGACCATTATGTCTATCACTACTTGTAATTCGTCAAATGGTTCCCATAATTGAGAAAAGATAATAAAGAAAAGTGAGTTGATAATATCTTGTACAAGACCACGTGTATGTCACTGAAATCTCTGTTATATGTCACGTGTTGCATGACTGAAATAACGTCGTTATAGGACGTTGTATAGGTCATTGCACCAGTTAAAAAGAATCAAGTAAATGATGATGATGATGATGATGATGATGATGATGATGACGATGATGATGAAGATGATGATGACGATGATGATGCACACTGTGAAGTGCAATTAAGTAATTTGCATTTATTTCAGCTTATAAAACCTTCAAAAGATGGCTACTGTCCCATACGTACTGGTGCAGCACAGTTTGCAGCATCACAAGATGACACGTTCAAAACATTCTTTGGAACAGGGTATCTCAAGTCTGGTGAATATGATCAGGATCCCATGGAAGAGGTGGATTTTAAATTCCAAACAACCTCTTCAAATGGTATTTTGGTCATTGCAATTGATGACGATGATCCTTCTCTGTTTCAAGCGATGGAGCTGTCTAATGGACATGTGGTGTTTTCATACAATATGGGTTATGGATATAGGCAAGTCCGTTCTAAAAAACTTTACGACACTGGGAAACTGGTGTCTGTGAAAAAAAAGAGAGCAAATCGTGGACGGTATACATTAACAGTTTCAAGTGCAGGCACTGTTGAAACACTTGCAGAAAACAGTCCTTACTACACTGGGAGGAGCAAATTTGTGGATGCAGACTATGTTTACTGGGGAGGCATAGAGAACAGGACCATGATTGCTGTGAATGTGTAAGTATTTGATATTTATGATGCTGTGTTTAACTCTTGCTAAGACTTAAAACCAGAGCAGGCAGCTACATCCTCCACTAGCAGCCACTTTGTTCTAAATTTACAGACAGAATGTGATCACTGTTTGGAGCTGTCAGTGTGTCTAATGCCTTGTTTGTTAGTGCATCTGTCAGTGTGTCTAATGCCTTGTTTCTAAGTGCATCTGTCAGTGTGTCTAATGCCTTGTTTCTTAGTGCGTCTGTAAGTGTGTCTAATGCCTTGTTTCTCAGTGCATCTGTCAGTGTGTCTAATGCCTTGTTTCTCAGTGCATCTGTCCGTGTGTCTAATGCCTTGTTTGTTAGTGCATCTGTCAGTGTCTAATGCCTTGTTTCGCAGTGCATCTGTCAGTGTGTATAATGCCTTGTTTCTCAGTGCATCTGTCGGTGTGTCTAATGTCTTGTTTGTTAGTGGGTCTGTCAGTGTGTCTAAAGCCTTCTTTCTCAGTCCCTCTGTCAGTGTGTCTAATATCTTGTTTGTCAGTGCATCTGTCAGTGTGTCTAATGCCTTGTTTGTCAGTACGTCTGTCAGTGTGTCTAATGCCTTCTTTCTCAGTACATCTGTCAATGTGTCTAATGCCTTCTTTCTCAGTACATCTGTCAGTGTGTCTAATGCCTTCTTTCTCAGTACATCTGTCAGTGTGTCTAATGCCTTGTTTCTCAGTGCATCTGTCAGTGTGTCTAATGTCTTGTTTTTCAGTGAATCTGTCAGTGTCTAATGCCTTGTTTCTCAGTGCATCGGTCAGTGTGTCTAATGCCTTGTTTCTCAGTGCATCTGTCAGTGTGTCTAATGTCTTGTTTGTCAGTGCATCTGTCAGTGTGTCTAATGCCTTGTTTCTTAGTGCATCTCTCAGTGTGTCTAATGCCTTGTTTCTCAGTGCATCTGTCAGTGTGTCTAATGTCTTGTTTGTAAGTGCATCTGTCAGTGTGTCTAATGTCTTGTTTGTCAGTGCATCTGTCAGTGTGTCTAATGCCTTGCTTCTCAGTGTTTCTGTCAGTGTGTTAATGCCTTCTTTCTCAGTACATCTGTCAGTGTGTCTAATGCCTTGTTTCCCAGTGCATCTGTCAGTGTGTCCAATGTCTTGTTTGTCAGTGCATCTGTCAGTGTGTTTAATGCCTTGTTTGTCAGTACATCTGTCAGTGTGTCTAATGCCTTCTTTCTCAGTACATCTGTCAGTGTGTCTAATGTCTCGTTTGTCAGTGCATCTGTCAGTGTGTCTAAAGCCTTGTTTCTCAGTGCATCTGTCAGTGTCTCTAATGTCTCGTTTGTCAGTGCATCTGTCAGTGTGTCTAATGCCTTGTTTCTCAGTGTATCTGTCAGTGTGTCTAATGCCTTGTTTCTCAGTGCATCTGTCAGTGTGTCTAATGTCTTGTTTGTCAGTGTCTAATGTCTTGTTTCTCAGTGCATCTGTCAGTGTGTTTAATGCCTTGCTTCTCAGTGTGTCTGTCAGTGTGTTAATGCCTTGTTTCTCAGTGTGTCTGTCAGTGTGTTAATGCCTTGTTTCTCAGTGCATCTGTCCGTGTGTCTAATGCCTTGTTTGTTACTGCATCTGTCAGTGTGTCTAATGCCTTGTTTCCCAGTGCATCTGTCAGTGTGTCTAATGTCTTGTTTGTTAGTGGGTCGGTCAGTGTGTCTAAAGCCTTCTTTCTCAGTGCCTCTGTCAGTGTGTCTAATATCTTGTTTGTCAGTGCATCTGTCAGTGTGTCTAATGCCTTATTTGTCAGTACATCTGACAGTGTGTCTGGACTAAAATGAAAATATTCAGTACACTGTACACAGATAACCACTCTCCGTAAATTAATAGTAAGCTGAGCTAGGTTATATTTTTATGGGAGCTAATGTCACTCGGGTCAGAGAAAAGTGTCCATTTTATTTGTCCGTAGCGGGTTAATGGAGGAAAAATATACATGAGCCTTCCGTCGAGACAAAATTAGTCAATGTCTGTTAGCTTAAGGCGTCTGTGAAGCGGGGTGCCAAGAATGTACTCTTATCAGTTTCTCCTTACTGCTCCCCATAAAGAAGAACATTTTCCGACAGATACATGTGCACGCTATGTACTGTAGTTTTGAACAAAGATTCGGTGTTTTGTCTTCTCTGCTCATTAGGACGGTTGTTGTGGATTTATCTGCTTTCCTTAGGATTAATTATTTCCCTGTTTTGAATACGCTCTGCGAGTGCTCGGCTCGGGCAATTTTCCCTTTCGTAAACGGTCGTTGCCATTTTTGAGACACTTGGAAAATTTTTGAACTATTATTGAAAGTTTTCCTACTAAAAAGAAAGATATTCACAACCCAGATTCGAACCCGGTCCTTTCGTATGCTAATCTTTCTCCCCTACCCCTACACTACCACGCCAATCCGCCACAATTCCGAAAAAGTAAAGTATATATTATAATTAACTGTCTTTCATAACTGATACATCTATAATAGGTGACCCTTGCCCTTTCCCGAACTTTTAACGTAAATTCAACTTGGGCTTAAACTTTGTTCTGTCTAAGACTATTCAAAAATGTATTTGTTGCTTTATTGTACATTAATCCAGAGCATATATTACTTCTACCATAACTGAAGGCTTGGTTACCAATGATGGCATCGACCGTCAAAAATGGCAACGACCGTTTACGAAAGGGAAATAGGCCTCGGCGCTCCCCAGGTGGCAGATTGTTTTTTGGTTTAATAAATGGAATTTCACGGACTTAGAAACTCGCGGATCCTTTCAGAAAACATTACTCTTTTAAGTGGCTTTAAAGAATCTTGCAATTAAACTGAGCCAAAAAACCTAACTAATTGCCAGAGAGCTAGCACACACAATGGCACAAAGATTTTAAACGGCTCTAAGAACGTTAAACCCTCCAATAAATGGCATTTAACTACAAAACAAGCCATTACTCAGAGAGATATTCAAGGAACTTCCCTTGATCTCTTACAGGAAAGGAAAATCCCTTAAAGCAGGGCTCGAGACTAACAGTAGCCAACTAGTCACAGACTAGTAGAAATTCCGTTTTGGCTAGTACGTTTTGCGCTTTCACTAGCCATTTTGGTTAGTGAAAATTTCAAACCACTGAAGCACCGGAGGGAAACCAAACTGATGATCGGATCCCAAAAGCAAATTGAGTGAGCAGAAACTAAAACTTATTCTGTAGAAGGATATCATAATGTTCGTATTGATACTTGTTTTGTCCTCTCAACGTTTTTCCCTACTAATTCGTGTCTCAGATGGCAACGTTTTGTCCGTCATAACCACGTTCAAACGAAATTAGCCGTCTTCAGAACGTTTTACCACACGTTTCCTGGAAAGGTCTGCTAGTGCGTTCACATGATATTTGTCTAAACGTTAGCAAGTTCACACAATTCTTTAGTCTTCTGTTATCGACTTTTTTCCATTAATTGCTACCTTCGCACAGTAGTTTCTCTTCCCATTGTTTCTCCTTAAGTAACGTCTTCACGACGTTTCTCCGTACATACAGTGTAAGTAGGTTCGTCGATTTATTAGTCTAGCCTTCTCAACATTTCTTTGTACGTTAACGCGTTTGCACGGCATTGTTCTGCTCTTCCTAAGGTTTTCAGTGTGTCTGTACATTCATACGATAAGTCGACACTGCTTAGCGTTTCTCTGTACGTTAGTATGTTCATATGGTATTAGTCTTGTCTCCTCAACGTTTATCTGTACGTTAGTGCGATTTTAGTTGTCTCCTTTGCGTTTCGCCATAATTTATTGTCCCACTGTAATAGTTCAGTTTGTCCGTTCGGCGTTCTTCCGTACGTCACACACGTTCTTACGGAATTAGTATTGTCTAATAACGTTTCTCCGTAAGTTAGCAGTTGCGTATTTTTAATTTATTAGTCTCTGTATTTTGGTACGTTGGCAGCGTTTCTCCCTACTTTGGTGCATTTCCAACCATGCCAACGTGTTTGATGTGACTTCTCAACGTTTCTTTGTACCTTAGTAAGTTCTAACTTTATTAGTTTTTTCTGCTCAATGTTTCTCCGTACCTAAATACGCTTATAATTTAATAGTCTTCTATTGTTGACGTTTTTCCTTACGTGAGTTGAGTGCTGTATCAGTCTTGTCTTTTTGACGTTTCTCCGTACCTTACAACGTTTGTACAATGTTAGTCTTGTCTTCGGAACGTTTCTCCGTACAGTGACATGCTCATAAAAGGTTAACTGTTTGAGTTATTCGTCATGATCTGACCGAAACGGGAAATGAGAGGCGTGAACTTACATTGCGCCTGAGAATTTGCCTTGAAGGCACATAGTACTTTGTATTCATGTGAGGATCTTCAACTGTTGGAAAGAATAGCCAACATTCAAGTTCTTCACTCTTGAGATATACAGAGAGGCATGTTTACAGTGCTTAACTCGGCTAAAAATTAGACATATTGAATACAGTATGAGATTATGCAAAAAAGTCTGGCTAGTGAAAATTTATTTTGGCTAGTGAAATCAAACCTCTCACTAGCCACTTGGCTACTAAGTTGAAAAGTTAGTCTCGAGCCCTGTTAAAGACATGCTTGTAAAAGCCAAACTGTAAAAGCTTTGGACAGTTGCGTAGCTCTGTCACTGGCCATTGTTAATCATGACACGAGACTTTATTTCCGCTTTAAATTTCACTTCCGCCGTGGTGCCGACAAACTTTTGCCGTGGCGTTTTCAAACTTTTGCCGTGGCGTTTTCAAACTTTTGCCGCAGTGTTCGCAAACTCTTGCCGTGATGTTCACAAACTTTTGCCGTGGTGTTAACAAACTTTTGTGCGTGGAGTTTTCAAACTTTTGCCGTGGCGATTAAAATCTTTTTCCGTGTTTACCAAATCGTTTTTTCGTCAATTTCAAAATAAAGTCAGTGTGTCTAATGCCTTGTTTCTCAGTGCATCTGTCAGTGTGTCTAATGCCTTGTTTCTCAGTGCATCTGTCAGTGTGTCTAATGCCTTGTTTCTCAGTGCATCTGTCCGTGTGTGTCTAATGCCTTGTTTCTCAGTGCATCTGTCAGTGTGTCTAATGCCTTGTTTCTCAGTGTATCTGTTAGTGTGTCTAATGCCTTTGTCAGTGCATCTGTCCGTGTGTCTATTGCCTTGTTTCTCAGTGCATCTGTCCGTGTGTCTAATGCCTTGTTTCTCAGTGCGTCTATCGGTGTCTAATGCCTTGTTTCTCAATGCATCTGTCAGTGTGTCTAATGCCTTGTTTCTCGGTGCATCTGTTAGTGTATACTAATAAGCCATTACCTAGGCTAATAGATATTGTTTCATTCCTTCGAAGTCGCTTTAGGGTCTTTCTCTCAAATGTATCATTCGTTTTTCGAAAGGAATGAAACCAAACTTATTTGACGCGTGTTCGGTGACTACCCAACAGAATGTACCAAGGAATCAATCAATCAGCCAATCAAATTGCCTTATGTAATTAAGGTCTATATTCCTGATGGTGGTCAGCATTGTAGGACACAGGTTGGGGTGGCCAACATGAGGTT